>CM055971.1:54027500-54502500 GCA_029531755.1 Holothuria leucospilota
AGACTGATGGAAGTACAAATTGGAAATTGTCGGAAAACCATCAATGAACTAAATCACCAAATTGATTCCAAAACCAAGAAGCTAAAAAGAGAGCTTCCCAAATTGGAGCTTCAAAACAAGCTCCGGTTTATTTCTCAGGACTGTCTCCGACTCTCTCATACTCTAAATTTGAGGCAACAACACAAGTTCAGAAGAGATCGAGTCACTTCAAATCAAGTGACTGTCACTTCAAATCAAGTGACTCCAAATTCCCAGAAGAGCAGGTCTCGCAGATTTCTCCGTAAACCGGTGACTGAACCACCCACCGCCACCAATGCGGTCGTCACCATTTCGTGTCAGCTCTCCGAAGGAGAAACAAAACTTCTCTCGAAGGGACTTAATTTCTGCCCCAAACCAAGGCAGACTGACACGCAAACATTGTCTTTAGATATGGAAGCGTTCTTCCGACGCTTACGTCTTCGGGAGTATTTTGCCGACGAAGACGGTTCAAATACACCACCACCGGACAACCATATATCGTCTCAATTCAAAGCAAAAAGCACCTGGAACCCACCAAAGGGTCGTTGTCCACAACTCGAATCATTCATTTCGGCCATCGAAGAGGAAGTGAAAAACCACACCTCTGCCCCTGATTTCCTTGACAATCTCACAAAAAGTGAACGTCAAGCCATACGAAGTTTACGGAGTCGTGATGATATCATTATCAAGCCGGCAAACAAAGGCTCTGCCATTGTTGCCATGGGGACTCAATTCTACAGGGAGGAAGCCTACAGACTACTTGGCAATCCCGAACATTACAAACGTCTTGACTCAGATCCCACTTTGACAATTGCAAAGAAAGTGGAGGCGTCCATCCAAAAGATGGTTCGCAACGGCTCTGTCGACCCTGAAACTGGTCCGAATCTCCTCCAGGTAGATCCCAAACCGGGCCGTTTCTATTTCCTGCCCAAAATTCACAAAACGGGCAATCCAGGCAGACCTATTATCTCCGGCAACGGGACTGCCACGGAGAAATTGTTGACCTGCTCATTCAACCCCTGGTTCCGTCCCTTCCTTCCTATGTTCAGGAACCACGGACTTCATCCGCAAAATTGGTGAGATAAAAAATCTCCCACAGGACACTATTCTGGCCACTCTTGACGTGTCCTCGTTGTACACCAATATTCCAAATGAAGAAGGCATCTCCGCTTGTACAGCCGCCTTCAATCCCATTCGGGGCAAAACTCCCAACAAGAAAGACCTGGGTGAACTGATGCACCTCATTCTGACCAACAACAATCTCATCTTTGGCGATCACCACTATCTCCAAATTCATGGTACCGCCATGGGAACCAAGATGGCTCCCTCTGCAAATTTGTTCATGGGCAACTTCGAGCAAAAATTTCTGTCTCGACAAAATTTGAAACCACAATTTTGGTTACGTTTCATCGACGACATCTTCATGATCTGGCCCCACGGTGAAGATTGTCTAAAAATTTTCATTGAGAACATCAATTCGTTCCATCCCACCATCAAATTTACGGCCGACTATTCTAAAGTCAGTGTCCACTTCCTGGACACCACGGTAACCATAGAAAATGGTTCACTAAAAACAGACTTGTTCAACAAACCCACGGACAAGCACAACTTCCTTCTACCGAGCAGTTGCCATCCCCCGCACTGCACCAGAAACATTCCGTACGGTCAAGCACTTCGGATCAAACGCATCTGTTCCTCTGAAACAGATTTCTCAATTCGCACAAACGAACTGTCTGGCTACCTCCGCAACCGACAGTATTTACTGGGTTCTGTTGAAAATGCCATCAAAAAGGCAAAAGATACCCCTCGTTCCCAGATTCTGACGTACAAAACTCGTCAGCGCAATTCCGACAGAGTGCCACTGGTTACTGAGTACCATCCCGGTCTACCACCACTTGCCAAATTCATCAAAAAACATCTGCCCACCCTTCAGAGTACGGTTCGCCTAAGGTCTATCTTTCCCCATCACCCCGTTGTTGCCTTTTCGCGTCCTTCCAATTTAAGGGACATTTTGGTTCGGGCCAGATTTCAGGACAAAGCCCCAGTCGAGGAAAACAACGAGAATTTTGGTTGTTCACCTTGCCCTTCCAACTGCAAGACGTGCGCTCTGGTTGGCTCTACAAAGAGTTTCCAGAGCAATCAAAATGCACTCACCTTCAAAATTAGACAATCAATTGTCTTTCCAAAAATGTCATTTATCTCATATACTGCAATTTATGTGGAGTGCAGTATGTTGGGGAATCAAAAAATTCCCTGAGAATGAGAATGACAAAGCACAGGTCAACAATTAAAACCAAAAAGGTTGATCAGCCTGTGGCAAACCATTTCAATTTACCTCATCATTCGATCACTAATTTACGTTTCATTGCTATCGACCAAAACGATGCATGGACCGACAAAACTAGGAAAGCCAAAGAAAATTTTTTGGGAACTTAATCTCAAAACCACAGTGCCCTTCGGCCTGAATAACAGAAGCGACTTACCAGCTCACTGATGTGTCACACCCTAGTAATCCGATTAGACCTCTTCGGTCTCTCAATTTGCCTTATTGCATTGCAAGCGATTATCCTGTTCTTGGGGGCCACACACAAGTAATCCAATTAGACCCTCCCGGTCAACACAATTGATTAATTGCTTTGAAAAGCAATGGGTGGGACCATTGTCGCCACCTATTAAAAGCTTCCAAAATTTCAAACTCCTTGTCAGTCTCTGACCTTGCACTGAAGAATAGCTAGTATTGCTCGAAAGCTCTGCAAAAAACAATTTCTGGCTGTTTTATATACCGAATTTCAAGCCTTCCGCTATTTTGTATCTCTTCCGAGATCCAGCCATTCAATTTTGTAGCACTGTTGTTTTACAGTTTCCTCTTTACCGATTATATATATATATATATATATATATATATTTATATATCTATTTATATATCTATATATATATATATATATATATATATATACATACGTTTATATGTTTGTGTGTGTGCAGGAGATTTCCCATTGAAACAAGGGTAAATAAATGCGACCTGTACCTTATTGTACCGTCTGAAGCCACATAAGCAACTATAGCTTAGTCCTTAGTGGTTAAGGCGGTAGCACGAAACGCGGCAGACGTTGAACGCTACTCGTAGCTTTATTTTCCCTCTGAAATTGACTTGGTATGTTTACATATGTACTCAGGTATCTTAACAATTAATACATATCAAGAAATAGATTACAGAAATCTCGAATAATAATGCTGAAGTGACCTTCCGCACGGTTCAATTTCCTTTTGGGGTTTTCCGCAGGAAACCGTTTTTCATCAACAAAGAAAGCAGACTAAGCCGAACGTTTTTAACTTGCATACTTCACACAAGTATATATTTTGAAACACCAACGGTTGCAGGGTAAGTATTAGTAAACCCAGCTCACCGGACTGGTAATGAAAAAAACAATGGAAACTCAATTCATTCTTACTGAAGAACAAAATGTTGAAGGTTACCAGTCGCGGCAGTTTGGAGAAGACAACGAACACTCAAATGATGGCCCACCTGCAAAAAGACACGTGCAAAAGGATTCAGATAGTTACCTACCCATGGAAGGAAATTCACAGAATTCGTGTTGTTCGCAAGTTGCAAGAGTTTGTGACCGTATCATTTTAGCGATACTCGAGTTTATTCTCGTGGTGTGGGAGCCCACCTGTGGTAAGTACTTAACGGTTTGCTCCTCGCTCTTATGCCCTGTTAAAGGTTAGGGATGGCACTAGGTGGGGAAAGGGGCCAGTGCAAAGTTAGTCTATGCAAACGGTGATTTTAAGGCTTACAGAAAGAAAAGTAAGGGGATTGGAGGTGCAAGCACAGAAGTACCACCAAACACAACGGACGACCATTGGACATGACACACAATCTCTTCGAGGTTAACTGTGCTTCAAGCTGAAAGCAAATTTTTTTTAATGGAAGAGAAATAAGTCACAGAAATAAGTCACCGTTTTAAATCAATTAATCTCTTTAAACAGTCGGCAAAGCTTCATAGTATTTTAGTTAGCTTCTTCCGATATTGTATCCCTTTATTAGCCTCATTACTGATGTCAGCTTCATTTCAGGGTTTTTTCAGGTATTTTTTTTATATAAATGAGATAAAATTACACAGAAATTAAAGATACCGTTTACATACATACATACATTGAAGATATTTATTTAGCACTTTCCCCACGAAGGCTCAAAGCGCTTTACAAAAAGCAATCTTAAATTAAAGTGACCCAAATAAGTAAGTTTTTAGTCTAGACTTAAAGCAATTAACCGTTGGTGAACTACGAATCTCAAGTGGGAGGTTATTATATGATCTACGGGCAAAGACAGCAAAAGACCGATCACCATAACTAGTAAAGGTTCGAGGTACTAATAGAAATTGTTTGCTTGCTGACGTTAGACCAGGTCTGGTCTGGTACGGTTGAACCAGTTCTTTGATGTAGGGAGCATTACCATTTAACGATTTATACAATATCAACATTACTTTAAACCGAATACGAGACTCAACTGGGAGCCAGTGTAGAGAATTCAACAAAGTAGAAACATTGGCAAGCTTTGGACATCTAGAAACAACACGAGCAGTAATATTAACAACCCTTTGAATGGGCTTTAAAGTAGACACAGGAAGACCAGCCAACAGCAAGTTACAATTATCAACCTTGGATGTAATCAAGGCATAGGCAACCGATTTTGCAGCGTCATTCCATAAGTATGGGCGAATCTTACCCAAATATCTAACACAAGTCATAGCAGAAGAGCAAACATTCTTAACATGTGCAGTCATAGTCATGTGATTATCGAAAATAACACCAAGATTACGAACCTGATCCGAGGGAGTGATACACACATCACCAATATGAAGGTTTAAATCTTCAGGTACATTAGCATGTCTACTTCTAAATATAATAAATTCAGTTTTGCTATGATTTAATTTTAGTCTGTTGGAAAACATCCAGTCACTAACTTTCATGAGACATGATTCAAGGGCCGCGCAGGACCTCACAGAATCGGAAGGACAACAAGGGATATACACCTGTGTATCATCAGCATACATATGATATTTCATGCCACATGCCCTGATGATATCACCCACAGGAGCAGTGTATAAAGAAAACAACAAGGGCCCCAAAACTGAGCCCTGGGGAACTCCACACTCAAGACTGAAAGAAGAACCTTGCACCCCATTAAAGTGAACACGTTGACATCGATCACGCAAGTAGGATTTGAACCAGGTAAGGGCAGAACCATTTACACCATATCTAGAAATTAACCTGTCTAGCAGCATACCATGGTAGACAGTGTCAAATGCGGCAGAGAGATCCAAAAGTGACATCATGACAATCTTTTTATCATCAAGAATAACAGGCCTGAATAACAGAAGCGACTTACCAGCTCACTGATGTGTCACACCCTAGTAATCCGATTAGACCTCTTCGGTCTCTCAATTTGCCTTATTGCATTGCAAGCGATTATCCTGTTCTTGGGGGCCACACACAAGTAATCCAATTAGACCCTCCCGGTCAACACAATTGATTAATTGCTTTGAAAAGCAATGGGTGGGACCATTGTCGCCACCTATTAAAAGCTTCCAAAATTTCAAACTCCTTGTCAGTCTCTGACCTTGCACTGAAGAATAGCTAGTATTGCTCGAAAGCTCTGCAAAAAACAATTTCTGGCTGTTTTATATACCGAATTTCAAGCCTTCCGCTATTTTGTATCTCTTCCGAGATCCAGCCATTCAATTTTGTAGCACTGTTGTTTTACAGTTTCCTCTTTACCGATTATATATATATATATATATATATATATTTATATATCTATTTATATATCTATATATATATATATATATACATACGTTTATATGTTTGTGTGTGTGCAGGAGATTTCCCATTGAAACAAGGGTAAATAAATGCGACCTGTACCTTATTGTACCGTCTGAAGCCACATAAGCAACTATAGCTTAGTCCTTAGTGGTTAAGGCGGTAGCACGAAACGCGGCAGACGTTGAACGCTACTCGTAGCTTTATTTTCCCTCTGAAATTGACTTGGTATGTTTACATATGTACTCAGGTATCTTAACAATTAATACATATCAAGAAATAGATTACAGAAATCTCGAATAATAATGCTGAAGTGACCTTCCGCACGGTTCAATTTCCTTTTGGGGTTTTCCGCAGGAAACCGTTTTTCATCAACAAAGAAAGCAGACTAAGCCGAACGTTTTTAACTTGCATACTTCACACAAGTATATATTTTGAAACACCAACGGTTGCAGGGTAAGTATTAGTAAACCCAGCTCACCGGACTGGTAATGAAAAAAACAATGGAAACTCAATTCATTCTTACTGAAGAACAAAATGTTGAAGGTTACCAGTCGCGGCAGTTTGGAGAAGACAACGAACACTCAAATGATGGCCCACCTGCAAAAAGACACGTGCAAAAGGATTCAGATAGTTACCTACCCATGGAAGGAAATTCACAGAATTCGTGTTGTTCGCAAGTTGCAAGAGTTTGTGACCGTATCATTTTAGCGATACTCGAGTTTATTCTCGTGGTGTGGGAGCCCACCTGTGGTAAGTACTTAACGGTTTGCTCCTCGCTCTTATGCCCTGTTAAGGTTAGGGATGGCACTAGGTGGGGAAAGGGGCCAGTGCAAAGTTAGTCTATGCAAACGGTGATTTTAAGGCTTACAGAAAGAAAAGTAAGGGGATTGGAGGTGCAAGCACAGAAGTACCACCAAACACAACGGACGACCATTGGACATGACACACAATCTCTTCGAGGTTAACTGTGCTTCAAGCTGAAAGCAATTTTTTTTAATGGAAGAGAAATAAGTCACAGAAATAAGTCACCGTTTTAAATCAATTAATCTCTTTAAACAGTCGGCAAAGCTTCATAGTATTTTAGTTAGCTTCTTCCGATATTGTATCCCTTTATTAGCCTCATTACTGATGTCAGCTTCATTTCAGGGTTTTTTCAGGTATTTTTTTTATATAAATGAGATAAAATTACACAGAAATTAAAGATACCGTTTACATACATACATACATTGAAGATATTTATTTAGCACTTTCCCCACGAAGGCTCAAAGCGCTTTACAAAAAGCAATCTTAAATTAAAGTGACCCAAATAAGTAAGTTTTTAGTCTAGACTTAAAGCAATTAACCGTTGGTGAACTACGAATCTCAAGTGGGAGGTTATTATATGATCTACGGGCAAAGACAGCAAAAGACCGATCACCATAACTAGTAAAGGTTCGAGGTACTAATAGAAATTGTTTGCTTGCTGACGTTAGACCAGGTCTGGTCTGGTACGGTTGAACCAGTTCTTTGATGTAGGGAGCATTACCATTTAACGATTTATACAATATCAACATTACTTTAAACCGAATACGAGACTCAACTGGGAGCCAGTGTAGAGAATTCAACAAAGTAGAAACATTGGCAAGCTTTGGACATCTAGAAACAACACGAGCAGTAATATTAACAACCCTTTGAATGGGCTTTAAAGTAGACACAGGAAGACCAGCCAACAGCAAGTTACAATTATCAACCTTGGATGTAATCAAGGCATAGGCAACCGATTTTGCAGCGTCATTCCATAAGTATGGGCGAATCTTACCCAAATATCTAACACAAGTCATAGCAGAAGAGCAAACATTCTTAACATGTGCAGTCATAGTCATGTGATTATCGAAAATAACACCAAGATTACGAACCTGATCCGAGGGAGTGATACACACATCACCAATATGAAGGTTTAAATCTTCAGGTACATTAGCATGTCTACTTCTAAATATAATAAATTCAGTTTTGCTATGATTTAATTTTAGTCTGTTGGAAAACATCCAGTCACTAACTTTCATGAGACATGATTCAAGGGCCGCGCAGGACCTCACAGAATCGGAAGGACAACAAGGGATATACACCTGTGTATCATCAGCATACATATGATATTTCATGCCACATGCCCTGATGATATCACCCACAGGAGCAGTGTATAAAGAAAACAACAAGGGCCCCAAAACTGAGCCCTGGGGAACTCCACACTCAAGACTGAAAGAAGAACCTTGCACCCCATTAAAGTGAACACGTTGACATCGATCACGCAAGTAGGATTTGAACCAGGTAAGGGCAGAACCATTTACACCATATCTAGAAATTAACCTGTCTAGCAGCATACCATGGTAGACAGTGTCAAATGCGGCAGAGAGATCCAAAAGTGACATCATGACAATCTTTTTATCATCAAGAGATGAAAGAATGTCACTTTGCACTTTGGTCAAGGCCGTCTCAACACTGCACCCGTATCTGTAGGCGGACTGAAGAGGTTCAACTAGCTGGTTTTGAGATAAGTAGGTCTGAAATTGAATGGACACAATTTTTTCCAATAATTTAGCCAAAAAAGGCAAGTTTGAAATAGGTCTGTAATTCTCACAAGAATTCTTGTCAAGAGATTGTTTCTTAAGGATGGGTCTCACTTGAGCACGTTTAAAGCTAACAGGGAAGGTACCTGTACTTAGAGACATATTGATAATGTTAGTTAAAAAAGGTAGTAGGGGCTCAATGCAAGTCTTAAGAAGCCTTACAGGTATGGGATCCAAACCAAATGATTTAGATTTCATGCTTAGCACAAGTTTGTGAGTGTCAGATTCAGAAATGATAGAAAAACAATCAAATTTGCTAGTGGCACTGAAGATATTGCGGTTCACGTCTGAACCATTGAGATTATTACTTAGCTTATTATCTGAGACATGTGTAAAAGCAGATTGGATCTTGTCAATTTTCTGCTTAAAAAAGTTACCAAAGTCATCACAGAGAGACTGCATGGAAACGTGATTTGGTAGGTCCAGCTGTTTGTCCCGAGAGAGCAGTTGGTTGACTACCCTGAAAAACTTTCTCTGATCAGTTCCACAGTTGTGTATGAGTGTGGAAAGGTACTCTTTCTTGGCAGAAGTCATTAGCTCATTAACAAGCTTGCGCTGAGAGTTATACAACTCCTTGTGGACATGTAAACCCGACTTGCACCACAATCTCTCATACTTCCGTCTCAGAGACTTCGCCCGTCGGATGTCGTCGTTATACCATTCAGTGTTTGGTCGAAGCCGCACAGACCTCGAAATAAGCGGGACGTGTTTGTCGAGGATGCTTTTAAGCACACTGTCGAAAATGTGGACGAGTTCGTCAACACCAGTCACAGACATAACCGGTGAACAGAGTGTTGAACTTTCAATGTCTCTGATGAAATCGGCAACCTTGATTTTATTTAACTCCCGATATGAGAAATTATGAACAGGATGGGAGGGCTTTGCCATGTTCAATTTGCTCAGGACAGGGTAGTGGTCGGATATTAGGAGAGAATCAGTGACCACGTCAGCAATTATGTTTTCACACAGTCGTGAGAAAACCAAGTCCAGAGTATTTCCGGAAACATGTGTTGCACCTCTGACATGCTGATTAAAAGCTTCAGTTTCAGCAGCATCAATCAATGCAGATGCAGTACTGTTCTGTATGTCATTAACGTGACAATTGAAATCTCCAGCCAGAATGACATTGGAACTGGAAACCGGCATGTTCTCAAAAAAAGGGAAAATTCATCAATAAATAATCTCCGGATCGGAGGTGGAGCATAGATGATATAGATTCTACACGGCTTTCCATTGGAGCTCACATCGCAGACCATACACTCAAATGAGGTAAACTCATCAACCCTTTCAACATTCACTGTTAAAGATTGCCGGTATATGAGAGCTAATCCACCACCCCGACCAGTTAATCTCGGTACATGCCGAAATTCATAACCTGCCGGCTTTAATCTGCCCAGGTCAACATTGTCCCGATCGCCAGTACTCAACCATGTCTCAGTTATTCCCAGTAAATCAAGGTTATGGTCAATGATATAATCAACAAGCACAACGTCTTTGTTTTTAACTGATCGTTCATTAATAAGACCAAAATATAACAACAGTGGAGATGGACGAACGGCAACACGAACAGTCTGACGGTCCTCAGATCCTAGGGCATTTGGATTCCGCAGTTGTGACGTAGCATAACAGCCCCGAAAGGAGACAATAGTAGAAATACTTCTCCGCACATGTGATCCACTGCGGTTTCCGCGAAATCGCCAGATCGTGTGAGCTTTCAGTGTATCAATAGTGTCTTGCTGTAAAGGAGGGACACATTGTCTGCGGCGAATTGAATACAATTGATTCCTTGAATACAAAAAGCGTTTCACTGGGCGGAACGCCAGAGTCCGGTCACCTGATACAAGAGTTCGTTAACTAAGCTAGTATGCAGTACAAAGTTTCCGAGAGTACAGTCGATACTTTTTAGTTGGATAGCTTGGACGTTGGGTAGATTTGTGACAATATGTACCTAGACTCCCCGAAAAGTCATTCAAGTACAATTTAAATGGGTTTTGGTAGATTTGGACGTGAAGAACAACATATCAAAATCCACCAAAATCGGTTTAAGGCATATTTATTTAAATGGTTTATACCTAAAATGGCTGTTTTGATGTCATTGTAAAGAGAAATGCATATAAAATAACGTTTTGTACTGATTGCAGGAAATTCTGTTGTACTCATAATTTGTTAGGCATAATGGTTTTACGATTACTGTAGATCTGTAGCTTTTGTAAATCATCTGTTATCTTTCACTTAAGTCACAAAAACTACCAAGAAACTACTGTGCTCTGCCTACCTTAAAACACATGCAATATAAAAAGTCTTCTTGGTTGCTTGCATTAAGGTTTTCAGGACTATGGTTGATTACTTTTAGCGTTTCTATGAAGTACACATTTCTGCCCCCGATGCTTGCCGAAAACGTTTGGTTTCTTTAAGAAACTTTTAAAGTTTGGAGGTTTTAGTAACGAAATCTAAAACATTGGGTGTTATTAGAAAAAAATTGAAAACTTCGGGGTTATTATAAAAAAAATCTGCCTTAAGTGACACCACATTTGAGTAAATCGCCGGAGGGAATGAACGTTTTCGGGGATTACATATTTATCCTCCCTGACGAAATTTGAAAATTTCCCCGGTGTCAGCCGTCTCCGATAGGGGCCATTCTACCCCTGACTTCTATCTGGCGCCATCCCTGGTTTGTTTTTGTCTGTTTTCAAGAACGTTAGGATCAGCATTATTTCTCATGTAATGTATAATCCAACAAGGCAGTGACTATAGTTGATTTAGTGTTGTTAATTGTTGAATATCCGAGTGTTTCCATTTTCACACGGTTGGTATGACTCTTGTGCTTTTCTACAGTGAAATAAGTCTCTAAACAGTTCAAGTTGTAGCTTCCCTGTTTAATATATAAGTTATGAGCCTGTCCCTGTAGAGTTTACGCTAGGCCTTTAGGAAATGCTATCACATTTCCAAATGAATGAGTAAAGAGTCGAATTCAGTGCAGTTTCAGCTTTATTAAAAGGGTACTCCATAGCCTAATTAATGGTACTTAAATCATATTTCTGTATCATCGACAGCTGGATGTATGGCATTGCATATTGCAACTGAAAAAACACTACATTTTTTTCCCTGTTGGGTCACATATATTTGCCCCTTAATATGCCATTGTAAAGGCATCTGAAGTCAAACTGTTATAATAGTGACTTCAAACTAAAATTTTAAATTCACTTAAATAATTTTTAACTGACTTTTTATCTCATTACGTTTACTTTCCTTGGAACTGAAAACCAAAGTTTTGGCTTTTAATATTAAAACCTGATTTTTAAGCTAAAATGTTGCTAATAAAGGTGCAACTTTAATGGAATGAAAAGTCTAAATAATGACTCTAAATGTAAATAATATCAGTCAAATAGTCATGATAAGAAATTTAAGTCACAGTTGAGTCAAGGACTTAAGAGAAGAAAAAACAAAACAAAAAGTTGAGAAACAATTATACAAGTGTACTTCAAAAGATAACAATTCAATTTCTACACTTAAAGAGTGAAAGGTATGTAATTAATGATCAGTTATATCATATTTCATGACGAAGTAATAAGATCTGAACAAAACATTTGTTATCTTAGGGTCAAAATGGGATTTTTAGTTGAAATTTTGAATTAAACTGCAACAGTTAAGACTGAAATAGTTGAAATACTTGATTGCATGGAGAACAGGTTAACTTTACAGGCTACGTTTGGGACAGTTATAGTTTCTTATTTTTTGGTCCCATGTCCCGTTGCTCTCGTGGCGCCTTAAAAGACCTCACCTTAAAACATTTCTAAGCAACCGACTTTGGACTTTAGCCAAATATCATAAGATTAATGGAATGAATGTGCTTACTCTCTCTCATAAACGTGTAGCAATGTCAAAGTTGGCTAAATGTTTAAAGGCTGACGAGCCCTACGAAAAGTAAAGGACCAGCAATAAAATCTCACTGACATAAGAACTGGAGCCGATTTCTGTGCTCTTAAAATGCAATACTGCGAGAGCTTTGGGGGCTTCGCCCTGGACCCCGAAGGGGCCCTATCGCGGGCCCCTGGACACCACGCGTAGGAACTCGCGCTTCTCGCTCGTGGTGAACCTTCGGTGCACATGAGATTTTTAATCTTGCCCCCCCCCCTCAAAATTTCTGGATCCGCGCCTGCAGATGGTGATTGTTAATACACTTACGACTACAAAGCATTCTGAAAACTAATCCTGCACACCGTTCTATACTACGATCAGCTCCAAAAATACCCCAAAGATATCCCATTTTGCATCTAAGCAACCTTAAATTAACAAAAAATTTCTCAAAGGGGAGGGCTACTTCCCCTCCCCTTAGACCCCTCCCCCAGGATGACACCTTTATATAGTGACAAAGGAAGGATCCCCACTGCTGTATACAAACGCAGGGTGAATAAAAAAGGTGCAATTTACACGCCGCTTCTGCAGTTAGTAAAAACATCCAGCCAGTCGGAAAAAATTATAATTCACTAAATTATGGACATTTTCCAGTCACGTACGATTAGCTCCAAAAATATCCCAAAGATAGCACCGTTTTGCACCTAAGCAGCCTTAAATTAACAAAAATTTCTCAAAGGGGAGGGGGTGTCCCCTTAGACCCCTCCCCCAGGACGACACATTTATGTAGTGACAAAGGAAGGATTCCCACTGCTGTATACAAAACGCAGAGCACATAACAAAATGCAATTTAAACGCCTCCACTCAGTTGATAAAAACATCCAGCCGGTCAGAATTTGGGACCTTCATACGCCGAAATCTATCACCCTAGTAACGGGCCTGGTCGGGTCCATGATCTCCGACAATGATCCACGCTGCGAAGCGTTGTTTCAGCTATTTTGGGACATGATGAAAATAACATCTTAAAGTAATTCCGTGGACTGCGTGTATTTCACCTGGCAGATCATCTATGATGGTCATGTTAACTTTGAAATGATAATTCTTATTAGAATAGGACGTCAGTCATCATAAGGGGGGAGGAAAGGGCCTATAGGAAGACGCCCCCTCTTCAAAACCAAAGGTATTGGTTTGTGCTAAGTCATGTATGTCCCCAGTCTCCCCCCCCCCCCCACATTTGAGTACGGATTGACGCCCCTGCCCTCCTGAGCATCCTCTCCCAGGATGGCACTTATGCAGAGGTGAAAAGGGAAGAGTCCGCTCGTGGGCACGCCACATGGTGATACGCTTAATAACTGTCATGAACTGCCCCTAAAGATTTCGCCCGGCCAGGCTACGGCCATGGATAATGTATGAAGTGTAAGGGTGCAAGTAGCTATGAAAAGTGCGCGGGGAAGAGCGCCGAAAAGAAGCGATATTTGAGGGCCCAAAATTTAAAATGGTGTAGCTTCCTTACCTCTTGAAATAGATTAAATATTGAGCAGGTAGAGCTATTGCTTCAGTTTCTTGTTGGGAATGAATGGTTTCATAATGAGCACAGCTACTTTATGCCATGCTGGTGCCTAATAAACGCGGCAATATTTCCCTGTAATATTCAAAGACCAGGTTTGCAGTTCAGTAAAAATAAGCCAAAAACAGGGGAACCTAGAATTGCAACAGGCTTTTTGTTTTTCCTCCTCTGTTTTTTTTTTTCCGTTCGAATTATCAAAACTAGCTCACTATATATCATATCAAGTAGGGACATAGTATTTACAATTTGCATAAATTCAAATAGCAGCAATTTACAACGTTTATAGTTCCCATAATTTAAAAGAGTAATGCATTTTTATGCCACAAATAAGTTACAAATGTATAGCAATATGGTAACCAAGGAATCAAATGACCTGATTAAAATGCTCTGTGACGCAGTCATGATGTCATAACACCAACATGACGTCAATTACGTCAAAATTGTGACACACTTGAAGAGAACTGTGTTTATCATTATGAAGTATTTGTACATAAATACTAGATGTATGGGGCCAAAAAGATTACCGAATCAGTAAATATGTGATTAATTTGTTAATTGTCTTTATGGCGTCTAGAAGAGGGGATGACCTCATGCATGCCCTATAGAACTTTCATATTTGCATCCGTCGATCATGGCAATTCGCCGTTTCTAGTTTTAAAATATTAGATAGGGCCTATCAACGTGGAAGTAACTTGACAACAAAATGCAAAAGTTGAACCTGGCCTTTTTTTTCAAAAATCACAGTCGGCATTCTGACTAAACCTGTGAAACTTAATCTTGCATTGAGAATTAGAATGCAAACATGCAAAAGTTCATTCCATGGGCCATACATAAAATAATTATGTTAAAATCTAAATTATTATCTGCATAACATTGGATAAACATGAATCAATTATATCGGACCGATCTTGTGATGAAACTGAAAATTCAGTATGATTACCTGGAAAAGCGGAGCCGGCACGGAGGGTGGGACACCTGCCCCAATTGATTTCCGAAATTATTTGAAAATTTTTAAAATGACCCTAAAATGCACTTAAGATATAAATTTCTGTGGGGGTAGGGTGAGGTGTGTTTGCGACCCAGTTACGGATTTAATTTAATCATTTTCTATCACACATGGTCCACAAACTACCAGAACTCTCGTAACTTCTTTTACAAATTACCAAAAGTTTCTCCCACTCTGTGCCCTTCAACTTACCTCAGTGGTGTGGTTATTATCAAATACCTTTGGATAACAACTCCCGGAAGAGCACAGCAGCAAACGTTGAAAGCTGTTTACGAATTACCAGGTAAAAGACTCACCTTCTGATTAGCAGATAGCTTTTGTTGGGGAATTGACAGTGTCAGGCTCGATGCAGACTCTGAATTCAAGTTTAGCCATGGAGACGACATTAAATGCAAACTTTCGGCGCGCTTCGCGCGCATTCGTCACGGTTTGCACTCCATCTTCTGACCATTATTAAGTTAATAATACAAGGAATTATTCTGATCTCAACACCATTTCCTAAAAATGACTGACGTACAATCATCTCCATCCTCTGTAGGGGTCTCGCCAAAATATGGGATCTTTGACTGATGTAATTTGTAGTATGATGTGAAAGATTGGAAAACGTATTTTCCGTTATACATTTTTCAAAACATTTTTACGGAGCGCTTCTTTGCGCGCACCCATTATCGGTATAAATGGTGAATGTTATTACATTTACGACTGGAAAGCATTACGAAGGACGTTTGTTAGCACGTCCTCTAGCACTTTGGATATGCCTATACTCTCTCTTCCGCGAAATCGCCATTCCCGTTCAAAAATAGTAAAAATACGATCGTTGTCAAGTGCTTGGCGTGACTCTCTATAGTGTCATTCGGATGCCAGTCAATATGTATCATGTTAGTGCCCCCGTTTTGTATAACTTTATTCAAAGCTTCCAGGGGGCCTTATGTCGATCTCTGCCAGTGGTGGATACTTTCAATGGAGCAAAGTAAAAAGTTTGTAATATTGTTATAGTCCAAGAACATTTCTGTGGGCATCACGCAGCTATTTTGAGTAAGAAATTCCCCGAATATGCAGAAGGCATTAAAATAGCCAAAAGGGGGTGGGGGCTTTAGAGGGTTCGTTGGCAACATCCCTTCTCTAAGGCAACATACCTTCTCATTCTTTCAACTAATCAAAACTTAGAATTCACTAAATTACGAACATTTTGCATCTAAACCGCCTCGAATTAAAGAAAATTTGAAAGGGAAGGGGGATTCCCCTCTTTAAACCCTCCCAGGAAGACACTTTCATGTTGTGACAGTGCTCGTGCTAACAACCGCAGGAATTCATAAAAAACACAACTTACGCAGACTTTGGATGTTTAACTGAGGTGGCATTACGAGGTCATCTGTGGTTTCCCCATAACCAAATCCCGGGAGATAAAGAAGTCCCCCTCCCCTACAGTTGAGAACTGCCTTGCTAGTGCACGTGGTGGTTGTAATGGTTTAATTCTGCCAAAACTCACCTGTTAGTATCAAAGAACTTGACAAACCTTACAGTTATTACATAATTCAACCGAACATTATTTTACATACCTACCCTTGAAAGGCGGATTCACCTCCATGTTGATACGTCTTTATGCTCCGTCACACGTAACCCTCATACTTTCACCCTTACCCAACCCCTCTTCAACACTCACCTTAATGATTGTATACTTGCATAGGCGTACGGGACTCTTCCCGAATCTCAAAAAGTTGCCCGAATTTCGTTGCAGTTCAGGTGCATAAAATAAACTATCAAACTACTACATGCGGCCGAGGCGCGCGAAGATCTCTGCACATTTTGGGGGGGGGGGGGGAAATTCGATCAAAAATGCGGGAACTCAGTAGGATATTCCGGCAATCTTTTCTCTTTTACTTGATCTCTGCTGGAATTTCACCTATTCTGGGCCCATTTTTTTTTTTCGTTTCCTGCCCGAATTTGAATTTTGGATCAGTCTTCCCCCTTGCTCCCCCGCCTCGTACGCCTTTGTATACTTGACAGAATATAGCGACGTCGGAAGAAAGAGACTTATAGGAGCAGAATGCAGTCACCGATAAGACCACGGCTATTAGAGTAGTTCTTTATACAATTTCGTACCAGTACATGACGTGCCTTTAAAGGGTTATTTAAACTAGTCTAGTGGTATGAAGGTGGATTGAAGGCAAGCTACGCCCCCCCCCCCGTTTAACAGAGAAGCAAGAGCATTAGAACCAAGTTAAAAATTCTGACATTAATATAAAAAAGCTACTGACATTACTCAGACGTTTTTGGATGAAGACTGTTGCTAATTATGAATGGATTGGCTAGACAGGTGTTCTCCAACTGTTCTACTGAATGACAGAAATTCTGAAATATATAAAGCAGCCTACGTTCGTATTTTGATGGAAGCCCCCATGCGCATGCCAACATACAGGCATCAACTGTTGACTCTGTATTCACCTAGCCGCCAAGGTCTCAGATCTTCAACTCATGGTTTTCTCCAGGAGCATGTTTCTAGAAATAAGTGGGGAAGTAGGTCTTTCTTTTTTGCTGCTGTCAAAATCTGGAACAACCTCCCTTCATCCGTTCGTTCTGCAACTTCTCTCAGTACTTTCAAGAAAAAACTAAAAACCCACCTTTTCTTGGACATTTAACTTTGGTTGTGACTGTGGAAGCGCCAAGGGCGTCATCTGACGGATACCGGAGCTATACTAAATTGCCATTATTATTATCATCATCATCATCATCATCATCATCATCATCATCATCATCATCATCATCATCATCATCATCATCATCATCATCATCATCATCATCATCATCATCATCATCATCATCATCATCATCATTATTATTATTATTATAGTCACGTTTGAATTTCTGTCAGTTGGTGTGGTCAAAGTCCAAATTTTCTTCACATGTGACAATCTGACTGTCCTATAGAATATAGATAACATCGTTTTGGCACCGTTCCATGTCATCCCTTCTCCTCAGCACCCTTCTCCATGGTAAGGTGAAGACAGGTGCACAGGTGAAGAAGAAAGGGTCCGCCCGGGTGTCAACTATTTCTGGGCATGCCACTTAATGACGTGACCCCCCCCCCCCCCGTGAGTTCGCCCAGCCTACGGCCTTGCAAAACAGTAATAAAACAAAATAAATTCGAATGAGATATAAGCTTAGAAGAAGACAACAACTGCACCTTGTAAAACAGAAGTTAGAACAAAGCTAAATCTATAACACAAAGGTATAGGCAGTCAAAAGTAGCCAAAAGTTATAACTGGCAAATTTCTGGGATCTTTGAGCAAATCGGTTGAAAGCTTAAAACTTGTGAAAGACTAATTAAGACATCTGCTCGCCAGAATTGAGCTTCCAAAGGTAAGATTATAAAATCATATGGTCTTCGAGTTAAAAACTAAGGAAATGCAGTCAGTAGTAGCTTAAAGCTATAGCGACAAAAGGAAGGGATTTAAGAGCAAACTCTGTCTATACAGAATAAAAATAGCAACTGAAATTAAAAGTCTAGAACTTGTGAAAGACTTAACATATCTAAACATAAAAAATATAACTTACCGGTAGCTTATAAAGTTAAAATTGCACTAGCGGGGTCACCATGCAACTTCCATCCATCTGTCAGACGGACATTTCATGCCTAACCTCAGACGCGATTCTGAAATGTTGAAAGAAGAAAAATCATTACATTTTCAGTGCACCGGTTTCACAACAACCACCGTACTTCCTTAATCTCACCATAACAAATATGGACTCAGTGAGAGAAAGTTCTCAGAAAATGCGATGTCAAATTATTTTGCACACAGCTAACGGTACACACCTCTTTATCCCTAATGTTAAGCTTCCCATCAACCCCTCGCCCTCTGTTGACACTTCATGTTGTTTATATATTTTATTGCACTGTTTGGGGTAAAGGTCATTAAACGTAAGTGAAAACGGTACATTTAAAAATCACGAAAATTAGTGACTACGTGACAATATTTCCGGGTTAACCGAGGCTCAGAACTTCCAACTTTCCCAGCCATTCCCTCAAATATTTGAAACGTATTTTTGCAATATCCATCTTCAACTCAACAGCAGAGCCAAGGGTATCGCAAGAAAATTGACTGGATCTTCGGAATTAATTCTCATGAAAACGGCCTTGAAAAGAAGACTTAAAGTATGGGTCAAAAGTCTAGACTTACATGGATATATAGTGTAGGGGTTAAAAATGCATCTTATTCATCCAATTCTCATTGTCATAGCTTAATTGTTCCTTTGATGGGATATTGAATGTTGAAATTTATTTACTTAATTTGAAATAGTCGATTGCGCAATAATTTGTAATGTCCTTCTTGTACAACTCACACTACCTGCTCTTGATTCTATTTGAAATTATGTTTATATGACCTTGAACAGCTTCCTGTTTTCTTGCATAGCATGTTGTATGGAAAGGTCTTGTAAAGTCACGTCACCCTATAACAGTAAGAAAGTGATCACATTTTGGCACAAGGTGCAGTGGCTTTCAGGAAAACAAAGAGAAACAAAGACTGTAATTTGAGTAGTACAAGAGTGACATTACAAACTATTGGGCAATCTACTACTTTAAGTTAAGTAGGAAAATTTCAACATTTTATTTCTGAGCTTAGAAATATAATGTGAAGATGGGAGTTGGACCATTTGGATTCATTTTTCAGGAATTGTAATATATATTTTTGAAATTTCACACTTCAGGTACACTTTAAGACTTTTCTTTTATTATCACATTTATAAACAAGTTTAGCTCTTTGACAATACTTCCCTTTATTGTCTAAGTGTTTGAATGTGCTCAGCCACCGTTAATCCTCTCATTGTGGTGTCCCAGGTAGACCGGGGAGTTGTTAGGTGAGCCCTAACACGTCTCTGGATTAGTCTTGTTCAAGACTCTAGTTCATTTCCGTCCACCACATATCTGGCTGTGAAGCATATGTACCAAAATGACTTGACTAGTGCGCCCTCTAAATCTACTCTTCAACTGTCAGAACTAATTCTGAGAGTTTAAGAGTAGATTAAGAGGGCGCACTGGTAGATATGCTTCACAGCCAGATATGTGGTGGACGGAAATGAACTAGAGTCTTGAACAAGACTACTCTGGATATACATATCAACTGTTTCAAAACACTTTCCTGTCTAAAGTGAGATGGGATGTATATGTATAATCCATACACAAAAACATCTCCTACACTTGATTGGTCGTGTGGGCAAAACCAATGTTCTGTTTACCCCTGCACGCATGTTCGCTGTACATACAACGGGCGCTCGGTGTAGACGCCTATGGCGCCTAACAGTCGCGTTGCTCACAATCGCTTGGCGTCTTTTCATTGGTGCAAGACTTATGCATGTTCATATTTGTGTCTGTTTGTATGTAGGCTAATTTGTCCTGCTCCCTGTGTAGGAGGGTTAAAAAAAATGAAAACAAAGGTGACCATTGGAAAGTTTACTGTATAACCAATCCAGCAATGTATGAATATCGACGATCCAAGCTTGTTTGTACAAACAGCACTAGGTCAAAAGTTCATAGCTATTGCTTGACGTGCAAAACATGCCATCAAAATCTGTCCAGGACCCTACGTAAAGTGAAATACTGTCGATATATTTTATGTCATTCGGAAGTTGAGACATAGTAGAACATAACACTGAATGACCATCACTATAATTTTGCTATGCAACAGAGCACGAGCGATCGTATCTGTACTGTTTTCCACAGAGTGCGATTTCGTTGGGTGGGAGACGCTTACACAAGCTGTATGGGGCTAAGAACAAACAAATTGATATGCTGAGCTCAGTCTATCTTAATTGCTGTAAAATACCGCTTTAAATTTTGGATATCTCGAACTCACTTTCTAATTCCCTTTCATCAGAAATGTGTGTTTATTGATTTAAGATTTAGGAGATGAATCAAACTAGTTAAAACACCAGAATAAAAAATATCAGAAATTGGATTACAGAAATATCAAATTTTGGAATAATAGTACTCAAATGGCGTCCCATACGGCCTGCTTTCTAATTATGCATGGTACTTTCGTAGGGGTTTTTCCGGGGAGATACTTCATGTAAGACTACCTCAAACTGAGGTGAATAGACAACTGAAGGGAGATGAATAGGCTGAATAGCCAGAAGTGAATAGGATTAGTAGATGTCTATTCACTTCAGTTTGAGGTTGGCTTACACGAAGTATATACCGTTTTCCGTCAGCACAGGGAGTTTGGTAGCAACTCCCTTGTCAACAAAAGAAACTTAAAGGAGTATTTTCCAAATCACATACGTTACACAACAAGACAGTTTCTGCGACAACGGTACAGTGTTCATTTTTGGTAATCCAAGCTGGTCGGAAGCTTAATTTATTTCTGACAATGGCGGAGAGTGAAGAACTTTGGAGAACAAACATCTAACGATTACAACACGCTATCTGTTGAGGAGCCTCAGAGTTCACAGATGGGAGAACAAAATGCTTCAGATGATAGGCAACCCGCGGAGGACAATTTACAGATAGAATTCAACGAACAGAAGAAATGCTGTTGTAAAGGGCTATTTACAAAAGTTAAGGAGTGTATAAGTTCTGGTTGCTGCCTGGTAGAGTGCCTCAACTTCATCCTCGGTGTTTGGAAGCCCAAATGCGAGTGTGGTAAGTGCTCAACCAGGGATCTGTTATTTGGATAACAGCTCCCTGAGGGTTCAACAGATTACTCATGATAAAAGTTTGACTGGCTAAACTTTCATATCGGTTTGTTGTTGTTGTTGTTATTTCTTGCACCATCAGTATCACAGCACATCTCTGAAAAGGTGTGTATAGACCACCAACCGGGACCAAACTGAGACAGCCTTTTAAAGGAGTCGGATATAGATATTCTCGGTGACTTTGGACTGACGGATGGTGCGTTTGACCAGTCTTGAAAATGATGTCATTCTAGAAAAAAGCGAGTTAAACCGAAAAAGCTGCTGATTCGATGAGTGTTAAGTATTGCCATTTTTAAAGCACGAATAACCCCCCCCCCCCCCGCACACACGCACACCATACGGTACCAAGATGCAAAAAGAGCAGGTTCATAGTCCCTGTGTAGCAATTAAGCCCTGTCAAAGGTAAGAGGTGGCGCCAGGGGAGGGGGGAGAGGTCGTGGACCCCCTTCGGGCAAAGCTGACTCTCCCCCCGTTGAACTTTCCAATGCAGTCGGAGAGCCTCAGTGGGTAGGATAAAGTAGTCCTTTGTAATCCCTGAAGAAGACCGGTTGCCTGGATGACTTCTTAGGGTTACTCTTAAGAAGTGTAGATCTGCAATAAAAATCCTATTTTGTTCAATTTCATTTGGTAAAAGCTCTCAAATTTTCTTGAACTGAACCCGTTAAACTGTTACCTTGGCCATACAACTGTTTCAATGTTTCATGCAAAAGGCGATTATTACGTCATTTATGAACAGAATCCTGGAAAGTACAAGTTCAGGCAAAGAACTTCCCGAAAACACTGTCAGCGAAATAGACTGGCACCCTTTCTAAATTAAATAACAGTCAAAAAGGTTTGTAGGATAGAATATTGGTGCGCGTCGTTTTTGCCCACAGATAAATGAAATTGCCTTAAACGACGCGCGTACTCCAAATCCATATCCCACAATCGTTAGTAGTTGCTATATTAAAAAAGGTCTGTGACACATAGGCCTAATCTCTGCAACGATTATCTGTCCCTCAAAGTGGCATCAAATTTGATGACATTCTTATTAAAAAGTGAAAAGTCACCGTTTTTAGGAAATAAGTCCCGTCTGGGGTTGGGAAAAACTGCAAGGATCGAGGGTTGGAAATCGACGAGAAGGCGATAGTAAATTAACAGAAGGCAAAATATCGGCACGAAACCACATCGTAGGCAGTGTATAAATGTAGATCCTTGTAGAAGGTTATAATTCAGGGGTCCCCAAACTTTTTTGCTTGGTGGCCCCAACTTTCTAATCCCGAATCTTGGTGGCCCTCAAATTGACGGGTCGGTAAGAGGGGTTTGATCTGACTTGGTTATGCAGTGTCAATAAAGCAGAGCACTGGTTCTCAGATTAGAATCACTCCCATTGCTTATTTTAAATGAGAAATTTGGCAGTTATTTTTCGCTCCGGAATCCTTTTCGCGACCCTCCGAAATATTTTCGCGACCCCCGAAAGGGTCACGACCCCTAGGTCGGTCGGTCGGTCGGTCGGTCGGTCGGTCGGTCGGTCGGTCGGTCGGTCGGTCGGTCGGTCGGTCGGTCGGTCGGTCGGTCGGTCGGTCGGTCGGTCGGTCGGTCGGTCGGTCGGTCGGTCGGTCGGTCGGTCGGTCGGTCGGTCGGTCGGTCGGTCGGTCGGTCGGTCGGTCGGTCGGTCGGTCGGTCGGTCGGTCGGTCGGTAAAAAAAGTAAATAGTGTGGTAAGTAATGTGAATGTCACAAGCCTCTACACCACTTCAATTCGTCGCCTTGCTGACCGAGTCACTGAGCACCTGAGGTCAATCAAACAGAACCTCCCAGGGTTCCCTGTAGCCACTTCAATCCCCCGTCAACATGCTCGATCCGTGACTTGATGGTGTTGGCGGCCATCTCGTGTCGAGGTTCCGATAATGACCACCCAGCTGCCGAAAACCGTCTAATCATGAAACTTGGAACCCTGTCCCCGCATGGTCTTAACGTTAGACTTGAACTGTTATAACTCAGCAATTCCTGCATTGCTTTTACCTGTGGTTACCACTTAACACTGTCTGTTTTGTTAGCCGGTTTTATGGTTCCCAACTTTATTGTGTATTTTTTAAATTGTACGTTTGGCCGTGTCAGCAACCAGTTGCATTTTTGCCACCTGATGAAGGGTTTAAAACCGAAACGTCGTGGAATTTTCACAAACTTTTAGCACTATTTACTACTTCTTTTTTTACCTTGTTTAGGTCTTCGACGAAAGCGGACGTGTTTTCGATCTGCTCTCGTCGTTTGTCCGTGCTTAGCTTGCATCACTGTGTGATAACGTTAAGATATTGCTTACAACTGTATAAAACTATAAAACTTTATAGTGTACGTGTTGTCCTGTATTAAAAGAGTAGGTTTGCCGCGCTGTTTTTTTTTTTTTGTACCTTTGTTCGCTCGTGGCCTCGAGCCACACTCACTTGCTGCTATGCCCGGAGGTCGGGATAGCACAATCGTTTAAGTTGCAGTTCGAGTCGGAGGTGAACGTTACACCCCCTCAAGTGTTTACTGTGTTAAAGAACAACAGGGTGGAAGTTAAAGAGATAGAGATGTTGCAAGCGCTTCCCGCCCGCAACACGTACGACCTAAAGTTCAGGTCAGATGCTGCCCGAATGCAGGGCGTGTCTTGCCTTAAAGGGCTGGAAGGGCTCACTGTCACCCTATATGATCGCTCTGTGGTGGTGATGGTGCTGTACCTGAACTTTGAGGTCGAACAGGGCCTGGTTGTGAGGGTTCTGAGTCAGTATGGAACTTTCTCCGATATGCGTGGGTCACTTACAATGCAGGTGAGTTGAAGGGCATAATGAACGGAAAGAGACAGTTCCGTATGGCACTGAAGAGGGAAATACCGTCATTCCTCTTCATAGGGGGTTCCAAAGCCCACATAAGAGGGCACCTGAGCCCTCGTAACTTGGCCCGGAATATTCCTCTCAGGAATTGGAGGAGGTGGCACACGAGGTGGAACAGGACTTCCTCGCCTCCAAACTGTGAGACGGGCACTGTGACTCCTGAGGCGGACTCTCCACCATCCTTGCCAACGGAACCAAGGGAGGCTGGAATCATGACGGTAGAGGAGGACCTCCATCTCTCCTCAGACTCAGAGTCTGTTTCTGTCATGTCGGATGATGGGGAGCCTGCCTCGCAGCCTCCTCCCGAGGATCCACCTTCTGGGGAGGGTTGGCCTGATTTGTGTGAGGGGGAGGGGTCAGAGTCTGCACTAAAGAGGTCGGCCTCGGACGAGGTGTCACTCTGAAAGACCCGTACCGAGCCCAAGGATTCAAAAGATAAAGTCCCAGCAAGAGTTTTAGTGTGCCTTTAGGTTTGCCTTTGTTCCACATTGGGTTTGGTCCGGCTATATGCATGTGAAGAGCACATCGTTGTAAATATTGTAAATTGGGGGTTGGCCACGTGAACATTTGTTCCATGCCATGTCCGGTATTTTGTTTCGACTGTGTCTGTGAAATTTTGTTTCCTAGCGCAATGTAAAGGATTCTGTAAATGGTTGCTATGTTTGAGTTCTTTGTTTCACCGTGTCTGTTTCTTTGTACGTAAAAAAGAAAAGGTTTGTGGGGTTGGGGTCCCAACCCCACATCATACGGATACTTGATCGAGTTAACCAGGATATTCAGAACAGTTTGCAGCTCAACCAGTGGAAAAACACAGCATCGGTATTGCAATGGTTCAAAAACATCAAGAACAAAAACACGCATTCATTCATCGTATTTGATGTGGTTGAGTTCTACCCATCCATTACCCTGGAACTTTTGAGTGAGGCCCTCAACTTTGCATCAAAATACGCCAATATTTCCTCAGATGAACGAAAAATCATTATCCACGCCAAGAGATCATGTCTTTACAGCGGCAATAAGCCATGGGGAAAGAAAGCCTCAGCCAATCTATTCGACGTAACGATGGGTAGCTATGACGGCGCAGAGACCTGCGAACTGGTCGGTTTATTCCTGCTACGCCAAATCACAGCAAAATATGGCCCCGGTTTTGGCCTATACCGAGACGATGGCTTAGGTGTAATCACTGTCTCACCAAGAAGAGTGGAACTTATTAAGAAAGGACTTTGTACCTTATTTAACCATTACGGACTTAAAGTAACCATCGAAGCGAACAAAAAAATCGTTAACTTTCTGGATGTAACACTGGACCTGGAAAACGGCACTCATATGCCATACAGTAAGCCCAATAACACAACACTCTGCATCCACAGGAAGTCAAATCACCCACCTGCCATCCTCAAGCACATACCCGAGGCCATTAACAAACGCCTTTCCTCATTATCCCAAGACGAAAACGCATTTAACAAAGCCAAACCCGTCTACCAGGAAGCTCTGAAGAAGAGCGGATGTGGGTATGACCTTCAATTTACCCCTACATCCACCAGGCAAGCACGAACCAATAAACTAAGACCACAAAGAAAATGGAATATTATCTGGTACAACCCGCCCTTCAGTAAAAACGTATCTACCAATATTGGACGCACTTTCTTAAAGATACTCGATGAAGAATTCCCCAAGGACCACGCGCTCCACAAAATTTTTAACCGGAACACTGTCAAAATCAGCTATGGCTGCATGACCAACCTCCAGCAAATTGTAAGTGCTCACAATAAGTCTAAACTTACCGACACCACCAAGATAAAAGCATCCAGTGGCTGCAATTGCAAGGACCCGAGCTGATGCCCATTACCCGGAAACTGTTGAGCAGAATCAATCATCTATCAGGCTACCGTGTCAAGCGACGACGGCAAACCTCCTCCAACTTACATCGGGCTCACTGAAGGAACTTTCAAATCTAGAAATAACAACCACAAATCTTCTTTTAATTGCAGATCAAAGAAATACAGCACCAAACTAAGTGAATACATTTGGGACCTTAAAGAAAATAATGTAAATTATAGTGTGTCATGGAAGGTCATTAAGAAGGCTAAATCTTTCAACCCAGCCTCTAACAGATGCAATCTTTGCGATTGGGAAAAGTTTTTTATCATTTGCAAGCCACACATGGCTAGCCTTAACAAAAGAAACGAACTTTCAACATCTTGTAGGCACTCTAAGAAATTTCTACTCCGTAATGTTAAACCACCTTAGCTTGGTACTACAATAGGCTTAATATCCTTACAGGAACTTGCTTAGCCTAGGGTGACTGCACTTTCAATCCTCTTATGCTGTAGTACGAGTTCCGTGCTTTCTATATCTTCTGATTCACTTGCCATGTACGCTCTGAAGAGTACAGACAGTTGTCTGCACGAAACAAGTTTGTAAGCATAAACATGACGGGTCAGAGTAATTGAATTTTGTGTTGAAATATATTTAGCTCTGGGATATCTATTGAGCACTCTCGGAATATGCAAGCTGGACTTATCTCCTTTTGGACTGTTATATATATATATATATATATATATATGTATATATGTATATATATATATATATATATATATATATGTATATATATATACATATATATAGATTTGCAATGCTATAGACTCGTGGGAAAAGAGTGCTCATACTTGAAAATCGCGTTCAGCGTGAAACACGTGTACTAGACTGTTAATGTAACGTATTAGTAATACAAATATATATATATATATATATATATATATATTATATTATATTTATATATATTATATAAGTCAGTATAGGTTAAAAAAAATAAGGAAGATACACAACTTTTTAATATGAGAAGAACACCGTTGCTGTTCATTCAAGCTTTCGGCCCTCTGGCCTTCATCAGGTTATATATACATCTATATATATATTTGCCTATTTTCCACCTTGGGGGAAAAATCGTGTGAAAAAATCATGCATTAGGGGGAAATGTACATTCGGGGAACAAATCGTTTTCCCTTAACGTTTTCACACACTTTTTATATAGGAATACGTAAACGTATGGTAACTTGCTTTCAACCACACAATCTACATACTATTACTTCAATGTCGACGAATTTACGGACACCTATCCGTTAACACTAACGGATGGCGAGCCATTGAAATAACGAATATGTCTTTGAACAGTTTATTTTACCTTACGGGAAATATATGCTTATGTATTTTATTGTTTCATTTTCGTCTTAACGAAAACGCGGTATCGCGGTTTCCCCCAACCTGTCGAATTAGTGTTATATATATATATATATGTGAATATATATATATATATATACATATATATATATAGATAGAGATATATATATAGATATATATTCGTAACTAAGTAAACCAGTCAACGGTAGAGTGCTCAACCTTTGAAGGGAGCTTATATATTGAAAGGTTGTGACTGACTACAAGGCAGCTTTACAGCACTGTTTCGTAAGGGCCCAGGTCCTCACTCTTCAGAAACCTGATGTAGAATGGTGTCAAAAAGGTTTGACATTGGTTTGTACGTGCCCGTTTCGAACCGTACATGAAATCTCGTGCTCGTCTCTTGAAGCACGGACACGACCAATCCGAGTGAACAAAGATACGTTACCTATTTGAAAAATTGCAGAGCAGTTGTTTATTTCTATGTCTGCAGAAGCTTATGAGTTCGTTTCGTTTGTTAAGAGTGGCTAAGGAAGGTTTGTGTATGAAGAACTTTTCTTCGAGGCGGAGGTTGCAAGTTTTAGATGATGTAGTATAGGCACGCGCTTTGCTTATAAGTTTCCACTTCGCAATATGCTCCACATTAGTATCCTTTAGCTTCCAAATGTATTCGCTGAGTGTAATTGTATTTCTTTTGTCTTTGTGATTGAAGCTGAACTTGTGTGCAGGGTACCTGGTTTTGAAGGTGTTTCCTAATTCTGATGACACACATAAGACCTTTAAGGCATGAAATGAAGAAATGTTACTCTAAAAGGTAGAACAACTGAAACACCTTATCTATACAATTATTGATGGTACGTCAATTTATAGGTAGCTGCGGGGAACTGAATAATATAACATGAGACGATTTGGGGAGATTTTGGACATTTTTTCGTCTTCCAATTTCTTCTTACACCGTGTAGACGATTGTGGTAGGAAAAATTGCTGCCTTTGGACGATTTTTCAGGGTTAAGAAGAAAAGAACGTTTCATTAGGCAATGGGTTGACTGTTCCACCTTTTAAGTTGGGATTTTCTACTTCAGTTAATTGCCACCTACAGCTGAGAGAAAAATTTAGTGGTTTTTTATACCACGAGAAAACCTTGAAGGTTATTGTGGATCCGGTTCTGCAATGGAATAGTTAAGGCAGCATTACTGGAATGTGTAATTGTCCTTGATGATTTTTAATGGCACGATGATTTTTGAAGTAGCTCCATAACTACATACGCTAAAACAGCTATCTAGAACTCAGAGCCTCAATAGTAATATCCTCTCAGGGAGCAAAATAATAGAAATGGTGTGATCTCTCCTAAAGTGTAACATTCCAGGTTGCGGTATGGAAAATATTTTACAATGAATAGCTGCACAGAACGGAATCATGTCGCAGTAGCGTAAATGTTTGTCTGGCATTATCAGGTATAATCAGAGTCTACCACCCTAATGGATAAAACCTATGGCTCTACGATGAGGTAAAATGAAGACATGCTTTATTTACCCCTGGATAAAATAGATGATAGCATTCATGTTTGTGAAATGGCAACGAAGATACAAGCAACATAGGCAAATAGTTAAAGATAGAAGCCTTCACAATGTGGTAGGGATAGCAGGAAACGTAATCTATAGCCGTATTAGTGAAGACCGTGAACTGATCCAGTATTTTCCAAATGGAAAGGGCTACTGAAGGAGTTAATGACGAGGGAGGAAATAAAGATGAAGTGACCACCTGGATATAAAATTGTATACATTAGCGTAACCCGGCAACAGTGTGAACTTCTTACAGGAACTTAGGCTAAGGGCAAAGTAATATATTCTTGTGAAAGACTCTTCGTCAGGGTATGTTAAAAGAACTCATGCCAAGATGTTTCCACAGAACTGACAGTCGTGAGAGTTGGCAGTGAATAGGGGAAGTTTGGCAACGAATAGGGGAAGTTTGGCAACGAATTGGGAGATACGCCCTTCAATACCACTGTATCATTTGGACTTTCTCAAGGTTGACTGGTAGTGGCTATATTATGACACAGGGTTTTCTTCAAAAGTATACATTTGTCAAAAATCAAAAATATTATTCTAAAAATCAGATTCTATGGAAAATTTACACCTTCCTCGATGTAATGTTTGTCATATTTAAGCCCCCAGAACGCTAAAAATGATAGAGGAAAGGTAAGCAATAAATCAAAATAGCTTGACAGCTGAGCGACAGCTGTTCGACAGCTATTAAACTTACTCCCTGCCGTCAAGAGAGTTAGCTCCACAGAATTCTGTGGTTAGCAATGACTTGGTAAATAAAATGGAATAATTGTATAAAACGATCTGTAAGGTCAATAAAACTCAGTCAAGTGAGGGAGTAGGTGCAGCTAGGGAATACCTCGTTTATGAGCTCTGCTTTATGACTAGATAGATTTTAGGATGACGGGTATTTTATGGGATTGTACGACTGCGTCTTCTGTGGGATCAACTTCTCATGCTGCAAGAATTCGTCCCGTTTTTTACGCAATTTTAATAGCAAGTTGGCAGTATTTTTCTTATTTCTTCACAATTAAAACAAACAATATAAAGAAAGGTTTTCTACGATTATCAAAGTGTATACTAACAACGCTAGAAAACTAAGCAACTTATAAGTGTGTATTATAGTTGCTTCTATATCTGAGTCATGAAAACAAATAGGCTATAAAGAGAGCTGCAGTTGAAGTTTTGTAAACAAAAAAAGATAGTTGCTAAAAACCTATGCACCGAATTGTAAATGTTTAATGACAAAAGGAATTCATTAAAGGCATTGTGTGGTGGCATTTTGTAGGGGTCTAATATGAAAGATTAAAAAATTTTTATTACATGTCATCCAAACCGCATACCAAAACTCCATTCCATTCCTAAAGATTGGTTACTTTTAATAAGAAATTCCTCCAGGTTTCCTCAAGGCCACAGAGCATGATCCCAAGTAGGCAAATTGCCTCAGATTCCTTTTGTTATCCTTTATAATTAGATACCTTATTTGTCCTTGAAATTTGATACCGTTGGAATGTTTAGACGTTTTCCGTGTAGATATAGTGTAAAACTGTTCCATACTTATGGGACAGCGAAAAAAGTTGTAAAATATTCAATACAGTGATATCAACGTTATAAAGAATACAAAGGCCACATCTAATCCATTTGCCCAGATGACATCACAGATTTTCCATCATGCAATGCGGAAGCTGACAAGATAGTATTTCTTCAAAAATGTGTATACTCCAAATGCAAGATACTATTCAGACGGGGTTTTCACTGCTTAACACAAAAAATTCGGGTTTTTTGAAACCATCAAATTTGGTTACCAGAACATGCTTTTAACATACTTCTAAATCGTTCTGGAGCCACCAGCATATGAAGTTACCACAGTGTACAACAAAGGGAAGAATAAGGTTACAAGGGGTGGTGACATTTCTTTACATCTATGACCAACTCTTTGCAATTCTTTGCTTCAAGTCTACTATTTTGACACTGAAATATAAAATCAATTTTACTCGAAGGAATGCCAAGTATGAAAAATAAAAATGTATTCTATAAAAAAACAAATTGGTCGTAAATCATGGAAAATGATTAATGTAAGATACGACGCCATCAGTGCTTGTTCCAAGTCCATTTTGAAACCAAATGTGATAACTTTATCTGCACAAACTTTAGTATTTTTATAATTTAGCCTACAGTAATGATGACTAATTTATTGGCAGAAAATGTCTACTAACCGAAAGCTTTTACTTGTCCATTTTTTCTTTTTTGATGTTTTGCAAAAAAAATAATTAATTTGAAAAAATAGTCATTTTTGATTCCTTGCGAAAGGTGAAAGAAATGTATGCAACCACGCGAAAATATGTATGTGTGTGTCTGCGTATGTGTGTATGTTTGGCGACGCTTGGCTTGTACGCGAAATCTCAAGATAGCATTGATGGGATCATTTTCATACTTAGACAATAGATTAACATATTACGAGAGAGATCGCTATTGTTTTTAGTGGAGGCCAAAGGTCATGTGAGGTCAACACAGGTCAAACACCGAAAACCTTGTAAACACGATATTTTTAGATAGGAAGCATGGATGCTTTTCTTACTTGGCATGTGGATGCGTTTTAGTGAAAAGATGGGTCCTATTAATTGAGGTAGTGGTGAAAGGTTATCTAAGGCTGCCGGAGTTGAAAATACGAAACTCCTAAAAAAAAACTGCTTGTAAGCACGTTATCTCAAGATAGCAATGTGGATAATTTTCATACTTGGTATATAACTTTATAACATTAAAGTGATGTTACCTGTTTAGGAAAGAGAAATACATAACACTGCCTTACTCAAAGTGTTGGAATAACGTTTAAGCAGTCTATCCGAACAATAACGATAAATAAAGATCCCTCACAGAAGTAGTTGTTCCAAATATTGTTTCAATTATTATAAAAATAACGACAAAAAATATGAAAATCGAAAATGTTTCCACACCATTCAATCCCACTCCTGAATGAACAAACTAATAGGAGTGCTGTAATATATGCATATGCAAAGGCAGCACAACGAAAGGTGCCCACGTATAATATGCCAGCAAACGAACACTGAACACATGATATTCACGCTATAGCCTAAGTACTTGGAGACTGACTGTAGGCCTATAGTACCATGGAGCTGATATGCGAAAGGTTTTATTGGGTCCATGATAGTAAATCGAAAGGGAAAATTTCTGTTGAAGCCCACCCGATCAATTTCAAAACAAACTACAGCTACTCGATAGCACCACAACTTGGGACTAAGTATCAGCAAGGGTTGCTACCTGGAAGGGAAAGACAGTAAAATTTGTGCAGTTTCTGAGCTTTCGTGAAAATTGCAGTGTCTTTTGCATGGTTCTGAAGGCAGACTCAAGAAAATACGGTTGAATCTAACTCAATTTACCCACGAGACTGGCCATCGATACATTATGTAAGTATTACCTCCGACGAATAATATTGAACAATTCTTGAGTCATTCAAATCATCGATGGTCAACGATATCAGCTTGGAATCTGACATCTGAGATGCTTACCCTCCGTTGCAAGGCCATACCATGGAGCCACTACCTGGACATTTCATTCCCTGTTACGTTTCCCAGCTAAAATGTACACAGTTGCCTTCATTCAACCAGGCGGTTCTGATACAACAATCACAAATTCTTTTACATGTTGGAAACTCTTGGAGAAACCGTTTACAACAATCGAAGTTGACCGAGGGAAATAACACATTGCTCACAGAGGAAATTACTTCGAGCCATACAAGTTTACGACTTCGACTATCATACTTCAGGTTAGTGCCTTAATTGCTAGTTATCGACATCTATAAACTCGACACAGTGTATCGTTGTCCAGGTTACGTAGATTATTTGGTATGTAGACCTAGCCTATCGCTCAAGGACAAGAACTTGGGATGCGGGGAAGTAAGCAAGTGTATAGAGGTGTAACTGGTTACCGTTACAAGCGTTAGTATGCAAGTGTCTTCTTGAATACTGTTAGGGGTGAAATTCACTCACATGGGTAGTATGATGAAAACAGGTGTTTTTTTTTCAAAACCTCAAATGTGCTGTGCAGTATACAACCTTCAAAATCACTCTATTCCCAGCTAATGCATAAATAACCGAGGAAATATAATTCCATGCACAGAACTTCGGTAAATACAGCTGCGTGATCCATTGAATATTCATAGAGTGTTGTGATAAGAGTAGTTTGAGCTATTTGCAATGAGGTCGGGTTTTTTTTTCAAAATAGCTTGCAGATTTTGACTGTTTTCGCACTGTTTCTTTATATTTTGCCATTCACACTTCCATTTTTAGTCACTACATAAACAACTCCATCTATGAATAGTATTGTTAGTGTATTGACAAATAAAGAAAGACAATAGGCCGTATGTATTTCCCTTTTCTTGAACAGGTAATATCACTTTAAGGGAAAGCCCTATTGTTTTCGGCGGAGATTTAAGGTCAGTTTAGGTCATCACAGATCACAAGCGAAAACCTTTATAAAACACGATAGCCTATTTCAAGACGGGGGTGATGAATACCTTTCACACTTAGTATATAGATGTGCTAATTAAGAGAGAGGGAAGCGTATGGTTTGTTGGAGGTCGACGGTTATATCATGAGGTCATCAGAGATGAAACTACGAAATCCTCGTTGCTAAATAGACTGTGGGGGTACCTTCAAATTTTGTTTGAGACCAGCCCTAAGTTTTCGTAACCAACGAAAACTTACGGCTGAATTTTTCTACCATTCCAAAGATACAGTTATAGAGAACAACATTTATTTTGTCACAAGCATAACTGTTTCAGTAATAATTTGAATTTGAATTACCTAATTCACGTGTACATGATGTGACTATAGAATGATTAAAAATACTATTCGCTTAACAAGTTCTTTGATGGTGTAGTGGGTAAGTGCTAGGTTTCTCACGCAGACGGTCGAGTTTGAATCCCTTCCAAGACACGCTCTGCCTTTTCCCATATTTGTTATTCAATTTTGATGGAGTTCAAAGGTCATGTGAGGTCAGCAGAGGTCAAATTGCGCAAACATTGTAAAAAAGAATATATTCAAGAAGTATAAATTTGAGGGATAAACTGCAGTATAACCAAGCATCCCTTCTGCAAGGAATCGCAAAGACTTTGGGCTTTCTGGGTTTATCAACTAAGCCCTTACGTACCCTTGAAATGTCACGAATATATATATTTGATTGGTCTAAATGCAAGCCTGACTAATAGAACCAGACGTTGCAGTTTTCTCCTTACCTGGAAAAGGAAATGTACTGCTCGAGAGGGGGTGAGGTAATAAGTATATGTGCAGCGAACTGATGGAAAAGAGTGGTAAAAAGAGATCCTTCAGGATTGGTATATTATGTATACTATGTATATTAAACTTCTAACTAACACTACTGGTTTAAAGCAAACTCTGCGGGGAATTTCCATGCATGTTCCATCCAGTAATGAGCAACTGATTCTCAAGACATTCTAGCTGCTGTCTGCAAACAAAATGTTAAGAACTTGGACTTCTGTGAATGTTATTACATTTGGACCTCAAAATTCAATTCATGTGTATGCTACATATGCCTCATATAGGGTATCAGGAATGTCATACAGAAGTATCCAAAGAGACAAACTCCTGGTGGCAGTTCTCAACAGCCATAATTATAATGTAGAACAAATGAACTGTAACCTTTACCGTATAATGGAGTTCTTTGATGGGATGGATGTCCTTGTAAATAACTCCTTCATATGATATGATACAGACAGGAATTTGAGAATGACTTTTGGATTTTTCGACGTAGTCAGAGGGACCATGCAATGGTGATGCCGTGGGTGTATGTGTGTAACTATGTGACAATTTGCTTGTAAACAATCTATCTCAAGGGAGGTGACCTCAAGGGATCTCATACTTAGCATGTAGATACCAGATGATTCCTATTGTTTTTAGTAAAGGTCAAATGTCATTTGGGGTCACCAGAGGTCAAACGGTAAATATTTTGAAAATTTCTTGAAAACACTATATCAAGATATGTAACTTCAAGAATCTCATACTTGGCAAGTGCATGGCCCATATTTGGAAGATTCCTGTTGTTTTTGGTAGAGGTCAGAGATTAGTTTGCTTCACCAGATATAGAAAAGCTCAAAATCTTGTTAACAAGATATTTTAATCAATGTATCTTTGGTTCTTCTCATACTTTGCAGGTGGATGGCCCATAACGGCTATTAAATGATCCTTCTCATCTTTAGTGGAGATCAAAGGTCATTTGGGGTCATTGGGGCTGTCTTTGAACTAATCGAGCGACCGGGTACTATTTTCACTACTATATTGAAAAATAATTCATATGTTTGATCGCTTTTTTTTTCGAGAAGAAAACATTTGGAACTACCAATGTGCTTACTGCATACCCGGACAAAACAGTGTCCGAGCGTGTTGCTCGATAAAACAACGCACGTATCCTCAAAATAGCCGCCCGACACGCGATTAACTGCAGCAGAAAAGAAAAGTATCTCGGCATACCCATTCTTTGATTTACCGCCCCAGCAAGAGCCATATTTGTTTTTGATCATGTCATTTTTGCCGTATATGCTCCATGTGAAAGTGGTCGCCACCGTCTGCCTTTTTAGTAACTAGTATTTACAAAGAGATCTCAGTGGCCAAATGTGCACAGCATTTTACTATGATTGTAAATGCTACGCCTAATTTAAAGTTACAGCCTGGGATAGGCCTTGTTCAGTGTTTGCATTCAAACTGTTTCGGCAATACAAATAGAAAAAACGATGTAAAGTTACAGGAATTTAACAAATTGGTTAGAACAGTGATTAGTAGCAGTTCAACCCAAAATTCGCATACAAGAAATTGTTCCATAAATTGAGTATTTTTGTTTGAATATCAGATACAGTCTAGCCAATGCCAATGCTATAATTTAAGTGCATGAATTTTGTTACTTTCAAAAGTATCTGAATGTGTGTTTGGCATAAAGCATATAATTGACCCTGTATCATGGATGAGCCCACATTGAGTACGTGATCCCTGTTTTTTTTGTGGAGGTGAAAGGTCGTTTGAGGTCACCAGAAGTCAAAAGGTCAAAATATTGTTGACATGATATTTCAAGCAGGAGGACTTTGATGTATCTCATACTTAGCATGTGGATGACCCATATTAATTAATCGACCCTTACCATTTTTAGGTCATTTGGGGTCATTTGAGGTAAAAGGTTAAAACTTTGTAAACACTTTATCTCATGCAGGGAAACTTGAAAGGACTTCATACTTGACATATAGGCAGGGGCGGCGCCACAGGGGGGGCAGGGCAGGCATTTGCCCCCCTATGGTTTTTGACCCAAAAAATAAAATCGTCTAAATAACGTTTTAAGACACATAATTTTGTAGGGGGTGGGGTGAGGTGTAACAGTATCATGGAATAAAGTATTGTGATACATTATCTGTCGCATGTAGGACATTTTCGGTGTAAATCCTCAAAAATTTTGCTCGCTTCGCGCTCGTTGTCTTCTCTGTCTAACTCATTGTACATCCGCCCGTTACTGCATCCACCGCAGAGCTTACACGTAGGCCCTTTCTACATCCCAGAAGACCCATGATTGAATTTCTCTCTGAGTTTTTTTTTTTTTTTTTTTTGTCGTTTAAGGGTTAATACCTAGTAGCGTACGTAAACAATAGGGGGCCAAAAATACAGTATATCCCCTAGCGAGATTCTGTGAAAATTGCTGTCCATTTGAAAACAAGCAAAACATAGTATTCAACACTAAACTGACTGATATGAGTGATTAAAAGTTAATTCAAATCCGTATTTGACCGACGTATTTATCAATATTCTGTAAATTCTCGGACTACGCGCGAATGTGGTATCTATTTTGAACTCCATGGCTACCTTCACGACCGTGGCTCACGGAGAAGTAGGCCTACATCATATTTTAGTGTGTAAATCTTGTACGCATGGACCTACCAGCTCTAGTTGTACACTTGCCCTACACATGCAGTGACATGTCTGTAGTGGAGTATCGTATCCAATCAGTGGAGGAGGGGGAGGGGGGATAGGATTTTCACTTTCGTGTACATTGTTCAATCATGTCACAACAATCACAAAATGGTTAAATTGGTACGCAGGGAAGGTTATACCAGAGGAAGCAGTTCCGTGAAAGTGGGAAAATATATATGAGGCGTTTAACATATCTAGATGTCTTCAGTGCAATTTGAAAGATCTGGGAAGGGCCATTTCTTGCGATCTGGGAGCTGTTTTGGCAAAAATTTTATCTGCGCAGTCCGCGCCAACCAATAGAAATCATGCCGCATATAAAGATGGCTTCAGTGCAATTTGAAAGGTCTGAGAAGGACCATTCAATCACTGGAGATGAACGGATACTAACAGAGAAGTCCAGTATGAGAAACGCACGAGAAAATGATAAAACGGAAGCTTAGCGGATAAGTAACGAATACGTAAGGGGGACCTTTTCGGTCAACGTCTGGTCCAAGTTTTGTGCATGTTCAAAGTCTCTCGCCGTTCATACCGGACGTTCCCGGTCATGAAACGAAGTCGGCGGAGAACAGGAGACTAAACGGATACTAACGTACATCAACGGAGTGACATTTTGGGTCTTCGTTTCCTCTCCGTTATTGCAATCCGGTGAGGTGTGACAGGCGCTTAAAGACTGACGTGTGTTATGGTACGGTATCTCCCTCCCTCCTCCCTCTCCCTCCCTGGTGACACCATCCCAACCAATTATTTATACCTCTGCCTGTGAATTCATTCTTAAGATTTAAGTCCAAATTTTACATAAATAATACTGCAATAAAACAAATTGCAATCAGTTTTGTCTCTTATCCCATACATGCACGTTTCATTTTAGGAGTTTAAAGTGGAAATAAAGTGTAGAATTATAAGAATATATATTTTAGACGTTGGAAACGAATTTTACTCATCCAACTCTCATTTTCATAGCTCACCCTGTTGCTGAGATATGAAAAGTTAAAATTTATTCACTTTATTTGAAATAGTCGATTGCGCAATAATTTGTAATGATCTTCTTGCAAAACTCACATTACTTGCTTTTGTTCCTTTTGAAATTTAAATGTTTATATAATCTTGCAAAAATTACTGTTGTACGGTGAGGTTTTGTATATTCAAGTCACCCTATAACAGTGAGAAAGTGATCACATTTTGGCACAAGGTGCAGAGGCTTTCGAAAAAATAAAGAAAACAAAGAATGTAATTTGAGTAGTACAAGAATAACATTACAAATTATTGCGCCATCTACCATTTTAAATTAAATAAGCACCAACATTTTATATATATCTCAGCTCAGGAATTCCTGTAAAGATGGCAGTTAGACCATTTGGATTCATTTTTGATTTCGATGATAAGAGAAACCTATGTATTCATGATGGCGTGTGTGTGTATGTATGGGTGTATGTGCGTGTGTGTGTGTATGTGTGTGTGTATGTGTGTTTGTGACACTTTGCTCGTTAACACGATATCTCAAGAAGGGAAACTCTGACAGTTCTCAAACTTGGTACATAGATGCCCCATATTAAGAAAAAGAACCCTATTGTTTTTGGTGGGGGTCAAAGTTCACCTGGGGTCACCGGGGGTCAAACTCTGAAAACCTTGTTAACACAATATCTTGAGGTAGGAAGCTTGGATGAATTTCATATTTTGTATGTAGATGCGTTATGGTATGAGGAAGAACCCTATTATTTTTGGTGGAGGTGAAAGGTCATCTGGGGTCACCGGGGGTCAAACTCTGAAAACTTCGTTAACACGATATCTCAAGAAAGGAAACTGTGACAGTTCTCAAACGTGGTACATAGATGCCCCATATTAAGAGAAAGAACCCTATTGTTTTTGGTGGGGGTCAAAGGTCACCTGGGGTCACCGGGGGTCAAACTCTGAAAACCTTGTTAACACAATATCTTGAGGTAGAAAGCTTAGATGAACTTCATACTTTGTTTGTAGATGCATTATGGTATGAGGAAGATCCCTATTATTTTTAGTGGAGGTGAAAGGTCATCTGGGGTCACCGGGGGTCAAACCCTGAAAACTTCGTTAACATGATATCTCAAGAAGGGAAGCCCTGAAAGTTCTCAAACTTGGTACATAGATGCCTCATACTAAGAGGAAGAACCCTATTGTTTTTGGTAGGGATCGAAGGACACCTGGGGTCACCGGGGGTCAAACTTTGAAAACCTTGTTAACACAATATCTCGAGGTAGGAAGCCTGGATGAATTTCATACTTTGTATATAGATGCGTTATGGTAAGAGGAAGAACCGTATCACTTTTGGTGGAGGTGAAAGGTCATCTGGGGTCGCCGGGGGTCAAACCCTGAAAATCTTGTTAACACAATAACTTGAGTTACAAAGCTTGGATGAATTTCATACTTTGTATGTAGATGCATTATGGTAAGAGAAAGAAGCCTATCATTTTTGGTGGAGGTCAAAGGTCATTTGAGGTCACCAGGGGTCAAACCTTAAAAACCTTGTTAACCTGATATCTCCAGGTAGGAAGCTTGGATAAATTTCATACTTTGTATGTAGATGCCTTATAGTTAGAGAAAGAACCCTATTATTTTTGGTGGGGTTCAAAGGTCATCTGGGGTCACGGGGGGTGAAACCCTGAAAACCTGGTTAACACTATATCTCAAACTAGGAAGCTTGAATAAGTTTCATACTTTGTATGTAGATCCGTTATAGTAAGAGGAAGAATCCTATCATTTTTGGTGGAGGTCAAAGTTCATTTGGGGTCACAGGGGATTAAACTCTGAAAATCTTGTTAACACAATATCTCCAGGTAGGAAGCTAGGATAAATTACATAATTAGTATGTAGATGCATTATAGTGAGAAGATGAATCCTCTTGTTTTTGGTGGAGGTCAGAGGTCATTTGGGGTCACCAGAGGTAAAAAAAGCAAAATTTCCCAAGAATTCCCAAGAATATCAGATGGGTTCACCAGAGGTCAAAACGCAAATTTCCCAAGAATTCCCAAGACTAAATAGGAATACAAAACTGTATTTTTCCAACATGTTAAGATAGCATTTGACCATTGACTGAAAGATATGGGACATCATGGCTTTATTTGGAATAGAACATACAGTACCGTATATCATCGAAACCTCAATGCATTTTTGCATTCTGGTTCAAGCTTTGTAACATATGTTTTTGAATTTTTAGCCTTTAGGTACACTTTAAATTTAGCTAAAATTTGGCAGTTCTTTATAGACCACAAAATTGCATTTTCTATGAGCGTTTCTTTCAACATTAAAAGTTGATTTAACTGTATTTTCAAAGCAAAGTGAACTTAAAGCAAGCTGGAGCGATTTCACATTCTCACGTTGATGAGCAGTTCTCCCTTTTCTGTGTCTTTCAATCGCTTTGGCTTACAGACCCTTAAGGTTGCAATTTGCAAAATTTCAATATCTCCTATGCATATTACGTAATGATACCATACGATTATGAAGGACACTAAATCGGATTTAAATTTAACGATACACATAATTCAGTCTATTAATGTGAAGAAATGACGCCACTCGTGTTTGCGTAAAGTTTACTTTAGCTTGCAAATTTGGTTACATCATTGGTTCAAAAACTCGAAAAACTATAGGTAAAAATTTAATGTTATCTCATAAGAGTTATGATTCCTCTCCCTTTTATAAAATTCAATTTTACGTATAACTCTTCCTCAGTGATTCGGCTTTTCTATAAGCAAGAAAAAAATCACATAATGAGGATTAATTTTTTCTCATTAATTAAGAAATTGCAGACATGATATCCATATTTCAAGGATGAATACATACAGTTTAGAACACTCGGGAAGTGCCGTTTCCGGCCATCTGGAGGGTTTGCAAAGTCAAAAATTTTCCTGAACGCTCCGCGCCAACTGATGGTGGCGCTCCGCTTAGAAATATGTATTACCATTTTTCATAGAGTTATTTTTTTCTCCTTAATTAAGAAATTGCAGAGATATGATCCATATTTCAAGGCTGGGTTCATGCAGCTTAGAACACTCGGGAAGCGCCATTTCCGGCCATCTGGAGGGTTTGTACCGCCGAAAATTTTCTTGTTCGCTCCGCGCCAACCGATGGTGGCGCTCCGCTTAGATAGTCTTGCTGCACTCATCCCCCCCCCCTAATATTTTTTCGTTCCGCCGCGCCTGCTGCATAGTTGAAGCGTCTCATTCAGTGAGGGGCCGATTTTCATTGACAGACAACACAACCCTTCTCACAGTTCGTATTTATTTCAGACAAAAAAGTTTTTTTTTAGAGAAAAATAAAGTCTAAGAAAATGAAAACGCCAAAACGCAGGTTCTGACACGGGGAAGGGGGGGGGGGGGGGTAGGGTGAGGCTCGGAAGTCTTTAATGCCTGCACCCCCCCCCCCCCAAACAATTAAGCTGGGTCCGACCCAGCATGCTTTGCCACCCCTATCGAAAAACCCTGGCGCCGCCCCTGCATATAGGCCTAGGTGCCCAACATTGAGTAGGTGATCCCTGTTGTTTTTTGTGAAGATCATAGGTCAGTTGAGGTCACCAGATCTCAACAACTTGTTAACATGAGATTTCAAAGGGGAAAGTTTTGACAAATTTCATATTTAGCATGTAGATGGCCTGTATTGATTAAATGATCCCTCTTGGTTTTGGTGGAGGTCAAAAGTCATTTGGTGTCACCAGAGGTCAAAAGGTTAAAACCGTTGTTAACATGATATCTCAAGCAGGGTAACCTTGATGAATCTCATACTCAACATGTGAATGGCCCGCATTGATTAAATGGTGTCTTTGATTTTGGTGGAGGTCTGAGGTTATTTGAGGTCACCAGAATTCAGAGGGGTTAAACTTTGAAAGTGATATATATAGCTTGAGCAGAGTGTGGATTGCCCATATTTACATATTGAGTGAAGGTCAAAAGTCATTTGAGTTCATTGGGGTCAAAAGGTTATGAATATGCTATTAGTGCCTTTGATCTGTGCCGAGGAATTCTAGACATTCTGTGCCAAAATTGTAAAGAGAATAATTAATGAAACACTGAAAACACGGTAATAGATTTACATTTCAGCGGTAAGTGTTCACTATTAAAGCCTTTTGGCTTTCTAATGTGTGCTTTTTACGTACGTAGAAACGGGCACGAAGAAACAAAGGAGAACTTAAACCTGACCGGACAAAAACACAACGGTGAACTATTTACAGAATTCTGTACATTGCGCTAGCAAACAAAATCTCTGCGATAACTATGTACAAAACCACCCCAAACCCAAGCCAGTTACATAGGACTATTGGCTTTCTAATTGTATACACACTGTACAACCTACCGACGAGCGATCAACTAGTACAACGGACTGATAATCTTAATCTTTGCTGTGCTACGGTGTTTGCGGTACAAAGCACAGATTGAAGAAGAATGAGAATACAGTGGAAAAATATTCTTAGCCTGTACGGTGCAAGACTCAATTAAAAACGACTAAGAAACCCTCACTTACAATATAAATATAGAACAAAAATGCAAACACGACATTGTGCCTTCGTTAAACTTAAAATACATGTACTGTTGTTTTACCATTTTTCTAACCCAATATTAAAACATAATGAAATTACTATCCTGTTGCTATAGAGAACGCTGCTTGCTTGGTTTTTTTTTTTTTTTTTTGTACAACGCTTTAAATGAGAAACCATCGGCAAATTACACCCGGGGAGTTGAATTTACCCAACTCACATAGGCCTTTTCTCCATTTTCGACCGCCAGACATCTGAAAGGTAATTTTTTTTGTAATTTGGTTTAGGTCGGATTAACTCATTTACCCAGGATTTTCGAGCTTACAATTCCTCTTGGATTTTACGCAGTGACCAACATTGAAATCTGCTATTCTGAAATTTCTCCGTTTTTTCCCATAAAGCTCCTACTTCCTCTGCTTCTTATTAACTATGCATTAAAAAGGCCTCATGTCTACAAGAAGCAAATCACAGAAGACAACATTAAGCCTTCCATACGTTGCCCATATTGCAAAACTGACTGACGTATTTGCATTTGTACAGCATTCTTCAGGATCGTGTTAAATCTTTCTACTAAACAGCTTGTCTGTAAGTTGTTCAAGAATGAACAACAATGCATTCATTTAGTGTGCGTTTTTACTGTCCTTTGTATAGTGTTATCCTAAGCTTTAATTAGTTCTCATAAAACCTGGCACATAATACCATCACCATCAATATCACCGTCATTACCACCATCCCCATCTTCACACCATTGTCATCATCACCAATATCATCATCTGAGCTATTACGATGTTGAGTCATTAGTAAACATCATTTCATAATCATACAAAAGTCATTAATCTGTATGTTCAAAATGTGTGGGTCACGGTAGATATTTACCTCACTCATAGTCGCCAGGATAAACATTCAAGCCCTTAAGTCCTAACAAGTTGCCCCCGCAATGTAGAAAACTGTTTGAGGGTTTATGTAATGAGAATTAAAAAGATGCTTTGACACAGCCTGCAACTTGATGCCTTCTCAGAGCTGTTCTAAGAATGACAAAGGAGACGACACATAGAGACCGGTGTCGACTTCTAGCTTGATCCTTACCCTATTGATCACGACTGCACTACGTTCATTTTCCGCATCTGGTGCTTGCGTTCTTGTAAGTTCACGTGTTTTTAGCTGTTGGGCCCTTGAATGTATTACAGGTGGGAAGTATCGAACAGAGTTATGGACTAGAGTCATGCGACTTGGACCCAAGTTGGACTGGAGTCGCTATTTTTGGGTTTGTTGGATCTGTGGCTTGACTTGCAAATACAAACATAAACTTGCAACTTGACTTCAAAAGAAAAAAATGGCTGGTGACTTGACTCGGATTAGCAAAACGGACTTGTTACCAATGCAAGTCAAAACCTCGTCGAACAATCCCGCAGATCTAAAAAAATCCATTAAGGTTTGGGTCAATCACCAAAAAATCAAGTACTTACTTACAACTTACTTACCACTTATTGTAGATTCTGGACTTGCCTCACAGGATTAGGTTTTGCAAAACTCTCTAATAAGTAACTACCTTGTTGACCAAGGCGTATTAAGCGTGTGGGGGGGGGGGACTTGGGGGTGCTTAAACTAGTTAAAATTGTAAGGGTGGAGTTATGGGTCAAATCATGATGGACTTGAATTGATTGGACTTTACAGAAAACAGTTAAGGAAAATTCCCCTATATTAAGAATTTTAAAGATCTACAAAAATCAGTTTGTTGATATCAGAGTCCATTGGTCCATTTACAGTGAAAGTGATATGAAAGCTTCAGACCATCCTGCTACCTGGGCCCGCATCTGGTCGCAGGCAACAGAGATTCGCATAAGTACAGTATACATACGGTAGCAGTAAAGTTCTGTACGACCAATTGGCCTGCTGGAATAAGCTTAGTTGTTAATGGTTCTCGAGTCAACTCTGAGAAGAATGACCGTAGTCATTAATTACATCTTACAAAAATGAGAAAATCTACATACTGAGAGAACTATTTCACCGCCTTACCAATCTATCCAAAGATGACAACTCTTGCATGTAACTCGCCTCACGTAGGCAAACATTCCTCAAGATATAAGGGTCATCAGCACATCTTCCCGCACGCCCAGAAATATGAAAACTTAAGCCTGGCCTTACATGTCAGCTCCTCCCTTCAGCATCATCAATAGGAAAGAACTCTTCCATGGGTGAAAATTGAAAGGAAGGGTCCACCTCAGGTGTCGATTATTTATAGTAACGCCACTTGGCTTTCCGTTTAATTGGTGGCATGAACCGCCCTTCCGGATTTCGCCCGGCAAAGTCCCGATACCTCGGTCTTCCATAGGCTGCCTTCCTCGTTTCCTCATCCCATCAATTCGAATTTTCAAGCCGGTTTTTTATTTACCTGTTCCCAGCCAATAAACGTTTACCCTGCCCCCACCGACAGACATGATTATGAGTTGTGGGTATTAATATAAAAATTAAAGTCAAAATAATAAAAAATACAAGTCAATACTGAATCACAGTCTCTGTTCAGTAAGCATAAGTATACAGTTGCGGAACTACCCCCCTTCTCCCCACGACTGACTCAAAACGCCAGTCGGCTTCCTTTTTAGGTTTTTACCGTACTTCACTTTTGCACCATTATTGATATTGCTCACAAATGACATGATTTGATTGAGTTAGTTTTTTTGCCCAGATAACAAAATGTCAAAACAGCGGCCATTATATGCACTATATTCTAATGAAAAGGGTCATCTTTTGGTTTAGCCAACACTTGCGTAACCGCTATATACGCAATAAGGTACAAGGCTGAGCTTTGCCCAGGGCACTGATTTCCAACCGGGCGTCATAATAAGCTTACAGAATATACAGAGTGACCTTTAATCCCCCTTGTAGTCCCAACAAAGAGAAGGGCGCAAAAATAACACCTGCTCCCGTCAAGGATAGTTGTCAACATGAACAATTCAAATAGTCTATGCAGATCCCAAAATAGCTCCCAGCCTCCCACAAACTGTTTCTCAAAACATTTGAAAAAGCCTTTCGGTTAAAATAAAATAAAACTTGTCCTAGTGGGAATGACTTTAGAGTTCTAGACTTATATCTGAATTCAGCTTCCTTTTTGCTTTCCTGAAAGTGACAATTTTAAGGGTACATGGGTATGATAACTGGCTCGCTTACTCAGTGGTTATCCAACAATGCATGATAATGCCATAGAAATGCTTCTTTCTTTACTTTTTTATTCTTAAATGCCAAGAGATCACATTTAATAAAGTTTACTTTCGTTATTCATGAAGAAGGCACTCTAGAGGACCAGACAGAACTTCCGTCTTGGCCATTTCCAACAATGCACTTAATAACTGGCTATTGCAAAGCGATCACATAATGGTATACATAATGATATACGATTTCATGGGAACGTACAGTTCTATGTGTTCTTATTTTGATTTCCAGATGCCAAAAATGTAAATCTAGCAGGGATTGATTTCCCAAATTTTGCCCATCCCCTTTAGGTTTCTTGTCTTTGGCTCTAGCAGATTTAATCTTTATCCTCACAAACTATGTTCGTTTTTACGGAAAATCTTGAATCTGGACCTAACGAAAACATGACTTGTAAGTATATTATAATGGTCGTCTTTATACGAGAATATGAAAGGAAGACATTGAAAATTGAAACATATAATAAAAATACTTGAGGCGGAATGATGGGAAAGCAGTTTTTTATCAGTTGGAAAATCTAAAAGAAAAGGTAAAAAAGCCATGACTTAGATTTGTGTTGAGGCATATGGTGTCTGCCTACTTCAAAGCGCCCCTACAGGCTATTTTTGCCCCCTCTGACCGAATTCCCCAGCTTCGCCACTGTAAGTGTATCTGCTATACTTCTCATTCCTACTGAACTGATGGTTGTGACAAACAGTGGACGATGTGTGTGAAGATAATGATGTACTGTAAACTTGCGACAAATATAGGCGAGTGTCGTGACATACAGTTAGTCGTGACCTCCGTTGTGGCAAAAATGGGCAATAATTAAGACAAAAGTGGTTAGGTGAGACAAGTGGTATTTTTTCAAAAACTAGTTGTAACACACGTTCTATGTGTCACACAAGCGTTTGATATGATAGTTGTGCATGCGCAATGATGTGACGTGACGCAGTATAGTTAAAATGTGGCCATAAGCGTTGGAAGCGGGGAGACTGGCTTAGGGGCTTTGGCCCTTTGTCAAAATGTGGAGGGACGAAAGAATGATCCCCCTCAATTCAAGGACGAAAACCGCGTATTTGTTCCCTCAGTATTTGTTCCTTAAATTAGCACAGTATATCGTTACAGTACCAAATTGCATCTGAAGACCTCAAATATTCAATCATTTCCCAAAGAAAGTGGGGACAGCCCCCTTGACTCTTTTCCCAAGACGGCGGTTTGAAGCAATGTTTACTCCCACCATAGTCAGTTAAAAACAGCTTTCTTCGCCGATGTTGTTAGTTAATAACTCACTACAGTGAAAGGCAGTGACCTGTTCAAAATCTTACCTACTTTGCATGGCCGTACGGAACGGTTTTTCTCGGGGAAGGCTGACCTCCAACTCACCCGGTAGACGTACGTGTCTGACGTGCATCACCATAGCATAGATTCCTTGCCTGCCTTCGGCAAGGAATCAAAAACTGCTGTGCAGAAAACTGCCTTCAAATTCACACTATTCCCAGCTTATGCATGAAATAACAGAGGCAACATGAGCCTACTAAATGTACTGTACCTCTGTACATCCAGCATGCGTGCCTCATTGAATATTATATAGTGTTGTTATAGGCGTGGTTTACGCTAGTTGTAATGCGGACACTTTTTTCAAAATAGCCTGAAGATTTTGATTGTTTTCGCACTGTTTCTTTATATTTTGCCATTCACGCAACATTTCAGTCACTACATACACAACTTCATCCATGATTAACATAGTAAGTGTATTGACAAATGAAAAAAAAAACATTAGGTCGTACGTATTTTCCTATTCTTGAACAGGTAATATCACTTTAAAGAAAGATTCTTTGATTTACTAATTGATTGATTGATTGTTCTTTCATTGGTTGATGGTCAACCATTAAACACGAAAGGGAACATGAGGTCAGTCGATGTAGTTATCACCCTAGTGAGTGGCATACACTTCCTCTGCTCTATTGTGCTATGCGATACACTGACATCAAAAATGAAACTTGGAATCCTGGTTCTACCCTTACAAAAAAACGTGTTAATCGATTCCAAATCCTCAGGTTTTCCCACGTGCCTGCCACGGGTTTTCACTGGTTTTTGCAAGGTAACCTGTGTTTTCCCGTTGTTACAAGACGACCCGTCAGGAACACTGGATTGAATCCATCGACGAGCGAGTGGAAAGTTCCAGAGAATTCAACTTCAACGCAGCCTTTCTAGAACTGTCTAGAAGTGAGAACTGTTTACGTTATGTCCCAATTATAGCAGCGACCTGGCAACACTCCTAGCCAGCTGCAACAATTGTTTACAACTACTGTGTGTTCTAGAAGTTTCTATTAAGGAACGTTCTCGTAATTGCTGGACTGTGTACACTAGAAGTTTCTGTTAAATTCTGGAGAGTTCTCGAAGAAAAGCCTAGCATATAAAAGGCAGTTCAACAACTATCACAGGGGAGAGATTTCAACGAGACCAGACTGTCACACTACTGAGATATCATAAGCCAGCCAATGACACTGAACACTTCTGATAAATTGCCTTACGCCGTTTCTACACTGTGTTGAGGTTGTTATCATCCATCGCCTACCTAGCCTTGTCATTATTCGCTCGTGGAACCAGTTCCTACGCTACAGCACGCTGCAGGTCTACTACTTTACCATCGTCAACGTGCATGCACTACCAGCCCTTGGACCAGACCAGGCAAATATTAAGTAAAGGATTGTGAGTAAGTCTAATTAATTATTGTAAATTTAAGTAAGATAAGGAGATTGTAAATAATCATTAAGTTGTTGAATTTTAATCTCGTTCTTCTGTGATCTTTCGCTGTTATTGGTTTGACTCGCGACCACAAGCCGTAACAGAATTGGTGGCCTAACATCCGGGAACGAAAAGTACTAGAAAATTCGAGAAATTCTGTTGTAAATCGTAAACAACTTCAAAATGCCATTCAACTTAGATAAATTCGTGGCTAGTCCCTCAGTCGAGGAACTAGATTCATTAAAGAAGTCTGAGATTGTAAAGGTCGCAAAACATTATGGCATTGAATTTCAGCCTTTAATGCGGAAAGACGAGATTAAAAGATATGTTCTAGAATATCTTGTGGATGAAGGTGTCCTGCCTAGCACAGTATTGGAAACAGCTATCACTGTGCCAACTGACAACACATTTGAATTGAAAAGGCTTGAAATAGAAATGAATAAGGAGATTAGATTAAAAGAAATGCAAAAGGAAAAAGAGGAAAGAGAAATGCAAATGCAAAAGGAAAAAGAGGAAAGAGAAATGCAAATGCAAAAGGAAAAAGAGGAAAGAGAAATGCAAATGCAAATGCAAAGGGAAAAAGAGGCAAGAGAACATGAATTTAGGTTGAAGCAACTAGAGTTAGGGGTCATAAAAGCCTCAGACCCTAAAATAGGCTTGGATACTGGGGGATTCGATGTTTCTAAGCACGTAAAATTTGTCCCCAAATTTCAGGAGGATAATGTGGAGAAATTCTTCAACCATTTCGAAAAGCTGGGTGAGCAACTAAAGTGGCCAAGAGATAAATGGTCCATACTCATCCAGAGTAATTTCACAGGCAAGGCTCAAGAAGTGTATTCCGCTCTGTCAATAGAGGACAGTATGGATTATGATAAGGTTAAAAAGGCCATATTACAAGCCTATGAATTGGTGCCCGAAGCTTATCGCCAAAAATTTAGAAAGTATCGTAAGGCGGATACACAAACATACGTAGAGTTTGCTTATCAAAAAGAAAGGCATTTCGATAGATGGTGTGCTTCCAAAAAGGTCTCCACATTTGACACGTTAAGACAACTGATGCTGGTCGAGGAATTCAAACGGTGTGTGAATGAAGACATTAAGACTCACCTTGAGGAAAATAAGGCTGACAACTTAAAGGAAGTGGCAAATTTGGCTGATCAGTATGCACTTACCCATAAGTTTGGTAAAGTGGGTCAGACTCAAAACAAGGGTCAGTTTAGTAGGCCAAATAAGAAATATGGCAATAATAGTGGCACAACAGGTAACAGTGGATCTCAGTCTGGATCTATCTCTCCAACAAATTCTGGTAAAAAACAACCAGATTCAAGTCGTCAAAAGAACGACCAGGTCAGCTCAAACAAAGCTGCCTTTAAAGACATAAGTTGTGGTTTCTGTCACAAAAAGGGCCACACAATGGCAAATTGCTTCACATTGGCAAAATTAAAGGAGACTGAAACAGCCTCCAATGCCTTAGCCAATGCAGAGAATTCTTCTGAGGTAGTCGTGACTTTACGGCCTAATTCTAAAGACCAAATTAAGGAAGAATACCTTCCATTCGTGTCTGAGGGGTTTATTTCCCTAGATGGGAATTCAGCTCATCCACCCGTCAAAATTAAAATTTTGCGTGATACAGGCGCAACTCAGTCGTTGCTTCTTGATGGAGTTTTGCCATTATCGGACTCTACTTCCACAGGGGCAAATGTACTAATTCAGGGGGTTGAGTGTGGATTTATTTCGGTCCCTCTCCACAAAATTAATTTGAAGTCAGATTTAGTTTCTGGGTCGGTCATAGTAGGGGTCAGACCTACTCTACCTGTAAAGGGGGTATCTCTGTTGCTAGGCAATGACCTAGCTGGTGGAAAGGTAGTAGCCAATGCAATTTTGACAGATAAACCATGTGATTATAACAACACAGAGCAATTAGAAAGGGAATTTCCAAATTTATTCCCTGCCTGTGCTGTCACTAGAGCTATGTCACAAAAGCTCGCCGTGGATGATAATCTTAAACATCCACCCTCCAAAAGTGAGGATACAGTTCCCAAAAGTGGAACAAGTAGGGAATCATGTAAGGATGATAATCTTGAACATCCACTCTCTAAAAATGAGGGTATGATTTCTGAAAATAAGGATGATAAACTTAATCATCCACCCTCTAAAATTGAGGAATTAGTTCCTAAAAATGGAACAACACTCCCAAAAGAGGAGTCAGAATCTGGAAAAGATTCCAGTAAAAATATTCATGAAAGTGAAGATTCCTGGTATGATCTCAGCCAATCTTTTATGACTAATCTTAATGATAGTCAGGATTGTGAGTCTCCTGGCCCCACACATAGTGAGGGGGTTGAACAGGAAAAATCAAAAATGTCTGACACACTCCACAGAGACCAGTTGTCAGGGCAACAACAACATGATGAAGAGCTTCAGCCATTAATAGCTGGTGCACTCACTGAGGATGAATCGAAAGACGTCCAGTATGCTTTTATTTTAAGAATAATATTTTGATGCGTAAATGGCGACCACCTGATGCACCATTAGATGAAGAGTGGAGAATTTACCATCAAATTGTGGTACCTAGGACCTATAGAAGGGAAATACTGAGTATTGCTCATGAAATGCCATTTGCAGGGCACCTAGGAGTCAATAAGACTTACCACAGAATTCTAAATCACTTTTATTGGCCAAAACTTAAAAGTGATGTGGCCAAATTTTGTAAGACCTGTCACTCATGTCAAATGGTTGGGAAGCCGAATCAGAATATTCCGGCTGCACCCTTAAAGCCAATTCCTGCTTTTGAAGAGCCGTTTAGTAGAGTCATCATTGATTGTGTAGGTCCCCTACCTAAGAGTAGGGTAGGGCATCAGTATATATTAACCATTATGTGTGCTTCTACAAGGTTTCCAGAGGCAATACCTCTGAGAAATATTAAGGCTCGGACAGTCTTACAAGCTTTACTTAAATTTTTCACATTGTTTGGGTTGCCGAAAGAGATCCAATCAGATCAAGGGTCTAATTTCATGTCAACTGTATTCCAACAGATGTTGTATGAGTTAGGCATAGACCAAATTAAGTCTTCGCTTATCATCCTGAAAGCCAAGGGGCTTTAGAAAGGTTTTCACCAAACATTGAAGAATATGTTAAAGACATATTGTCATGATAATGAGAGAGATTGGGATGAAGGCATTCCATTTGTAATGTTTGCTGCCAGGGAATCTATACAAGAGTCACTTGGGTTCAGTCCATTTGAACTTGTCTTTGGACACACAGTTCGTGGACCATTGAAATTGTTAAAGGAGAAGTGGTTATCAGATCCAGGTGAAGACATACATCTACTTGATTATGTATCCCGCTTTAAAGATCGTCTTAATGGAGCATGTGAACTTGCTCAGGAAAATCTGAGACACTCTCAGAAGAAAATGAAAGCGTGGTATGACAAGACCACTGTGAAAAGAGAGTTTAAACCTGGTGATAAGGTGCTAGTGTTTTTACCTGTTTCTGGTCAGCCACTTCAAGCTCGCTTTCAAGGACCTTATGTCATTGAGAGAAAGGTCAGTGACACAGATTACGTCATTTTGACACCTGACAAGCGTAAATCTAAAAGAGTATGTCATATTAATATGATGAAGAAATATTATGAAAGAGAAGATTGTGACATTTCTAAGGATGAAAGTGTACATGATGTAAATAGTAACACTAATGATACAGGTGATCAAGTGTGTATTATCAATGCTGATCATGAACTCAGTAATGATGAGATCAAGGCTAATAATGTTCCTGACATGTGTATTAAGTTACAAAATTCTGATATGTTGAAAATCTCACTGTAAGTTTTGAAATTTTGTGTTAACTATGGCACAATCTGTATTGATAATGTTACTGTATTCATGTATCATCACCTTGCAAGACAAATTATATGTTATGATTATACCTTCCATTGAATATTGGACTACATAATATACATACTGTAGTTATTACTGTAAAGTTATACATTGTAAATACTGTAACTTAAGTTTTGTCCGAGACGTCCAAAACTTCTTCAAGGGGGGGAGTGTTACAAGACGACCCGTCAGGAACACTGGATTGAATCCATCGACGAGCGAGTGGAAAGTTCCAGAGAATTCAACTTCAACGCAGCCTTTCTAGAACTGTCTAGAAGTGAGAACTGTTTACGTTATGTCCCAATTATAGCAGCGACCTGGCAACACTCCTAGCCAGCTGCAACAATTGTTTACAACTACTGTGTGTTCTAGAAGTTTCTATTAAGGAACGTTCTCGTAATTGCTGGACTGTGTACACTAGAAGTTTCTGTTAAATTCTGGAGAGTTCTCGAAGAAAAGCCTAGCATATAAAAGGCAGTTCAACAACTATCACAGGGGAGAGATTTCAACGAGGCCAGACTGTCACACTACTGAGATATCATAAGCCAGCCAATGACACTGAACACTTCTGATAAATTGCCTTACGCCGTTTCTACACTGTGTTGAGGTTGTTATCATCCATCGCCTACCTAGCCTTGTCATTATTCGCTCGTGGAACCAGTTCCTACGCTACAGCACGCTGCAGGTCTACTACTTTACCATCGTCAACGTGCATGCACTACCAGCCCTTGGACCAGACCAGGCAAATATTAAGTAAAGGATTGTGAGTAAGTCTAATTAATTATTGTAAATTTAAGTAAGATAAGGAGATTGTAAATAATCATTAAGTTGTTGAATTTTAATCTCGTTCTTCTGTGATCTTTCGCTGTTATTGGTTTGACTCGCGACCACAAGCCGTAACACCGTGAACTTGACACAGGTTTGGCAGTTGCCACACTTTGCCACAGGTTAACCACAGATTTGTCACAGGTGTGACACGCAAAATGTGTGGTAATTAAAAATAATATTGACAAAGAATTCTGAGTCAAAACCTGCGGCTTAAAATTGAAAGCAAGAAAAGGTGTGTAAACCTGTGTCAAACCTGTTCCCAGAGGGTTCCAAAATCACAGGTTCGCCACCCAGGGACACGCGTGATTTCTTTTGTTTTTCACGTGTGATCACGTATGGTAACTGACACCGGTTGACACACTATTTTTTGTAAGGGTACTTGCAGAGATAGTGTATTAAAAAAGACAAAACATAAAATAACAATATTAAGTCACTTTCCCTTTCTTCGGTGGAGTGTAATAACGTCTTAAAACTCTATAATGAGTTAAACATAATTTAAACCAGCCGATACAGTTAATCTTAGATTTAAAATTGAAAATAACATCAGCTAATAATTATCTTTCATATAAAGGTAGGTTCCCCGATAGTCCTCGTTACGAGATATACTCGGGAATCAGGCGTTAGCACTCCGGCATGGGAGGGCCTTTCAGTCTAACAAGAAATTTCATTTATTTTGTGCATACTTACATGTTACATAATTTACAAAGAAACAATGCATGATGTCGTACAAACAATAGAAAAACAATTAGATGTTTATCTTAGCTAGTGACCTTACAAGAAAAAGAAAACAAAGACTAGTATGACCACCCCATCCCCATCAACGAATCTTTAACCATCAAAAGAGAGAAACAATCACAATCACATATGCAATGTGAAGGAAAGTAAAGAATGACATATCCTCAAGAAGAGTAATTGCCAATTAAATGAGCTTTAAGTTTCCTTTTAAAAGTTACATACGATTTAGAAAACTTGATATCATTAGGGAGACCATTCCATACTCTAAAACAGAAATTATTCAAAAGGAGCTTCCCGTGTTTAAAAACTGTGCCTGGTAACTGAAAATAGTGCATTACTCCTTATACGGTTTATAAGGTATGAAGACATTCTGGGGTTAACAATGTCACGAAAAACAGGCGGCAGTACTGGTGTATCATTTACGTATTTATAGATAAACGTACCCATTGAAGAACATGAATGTCGCTAACAGTGATACGACATCAGCGGCGTCTAGCAACATCTTGAAGAACAGTCCGTGGATTTTATGATCCGTTCTCTGAGTTGCACCAGATAGGTGCTAATAACACCTCCCTGGTTATACAAATACACTTGCTAAAACGCACGACGCGACAATGCTCGTACATTTGATTAAAACTCAAGGTGACTTTCAGCTCCTAACACTCACCCCTGGAGGATGTGCTGCATACGATCTACCGAGTCCCTCGACAGCTAAATTATTGTGTCGTGCAAATTCACCTATTCTTAATTGCCATTAAACCATTCAAGGCTTTATTTTGTGCCTCAATTCATGGCATAAAGTAGCATGGCTGTACAGACTAGGGAGGCTGGGGCCGCCGCCGCCCCCTCCCCCCCAATGTCATAAAACTGACTAAATCGGGCAGATATTTTGCCCAAGTGGAAAGGAAAATTGGACAGCGAAATTGGTCTGGGGTCACTATACCATGTAAACACTATTGTAAACACTATTCGAATGATCACGAAGGCTCACAAACTGCAACATTTTAACTGTCCTTTCCCTTCCAGATAGCAAGTCTTGCTAATACCTAGTCCCAAGTTGGGATGTTATCGACTAGCTCACGAGGGCTGTAGTTTGCTCCGAAATTGGTCGGATGGGCTTCAACGGAAATTTCTCCTTTCGATTTACTACCATGGAGCCAATAAAACCTTTCGAATATTTTCTTCATGGTACTATACAGTCAATTTTCAAGTACGCAGTTAGGCTATAGCGTGAATATCATGTGTTCAGTGCTCGTTCGCTGACATATACGTGGACACCTTTCGTTGTGCTGCTTTTTGCATATTCATATGTTAGAGCACTCCCACTGTTGTATTCACCCAGGAGTAGGATTGAATGGAATAAAGATTGTTCCCGCGCATTTTCGATTTTCACGTCGTTATTTGTCGTTATTTTTATTTTAATTGAAACAATATTTGGAAGAACTACTTCTGTGAGGGATCTTTATCTTTATTGTTCGGATGGACTGCTTAAACGTTATTCCAACACTTTGGACAAGGCAGTGTTATGTATTTCCCTCTTTTAAACAGGTAATATTACTTTAACTGTCGAGGTAGCCACAACTAATCCAGTACTTTGGTTGTGAAAGGTACACTTCGTTTTCCTCCAGTCTTTCTTTGGGTGTTCTAGTGCATGTTTGTTGCAAGCAACAAGTAGGCACATACTAGCATGCAGCCACTTGGTATATAACTTGTGATAGCCTGTGGTGTGTTATAATGATGTGGTAATATTCATTCAGTTCATGTCCTAATCGGCCCTGACCATATCAATAACAACTTTCGGTGACTCGATGTTCACACTTATGTCCCACTGGTCGTACTTCATATCAGCAATTCCCAGACAACCTCTTAACCCTCCCCTCTCCTATAATTTCTACGCGGACAACCCTCTGTGACTCCTAGCAAGGGCTATTCCATTCTGCTGTGAAGGAAATAGCGCCGCCAATTCCACGCACGCTATAGTGGCTCTTCTTAATCTGTGCCTTGAGTTCATTTCATGAGAAATGTCTCATAATTCGGCAACGGTGACCCGGATGCGTGTTAATAAGTAACGAACTTGCATGCATATTAATATTTGATCTCTGCTTAACCAATACTGCCTGTAGACTAAATTTATGCAGTTTTTTCTCTATTTTTTGTTGACAACTTGCACTTAAGTGAAACTTTCATTACAAAAGCACGGGTCGTTTTATAAGATCATCCTTGCACTCCTTTAGGGTTTAACGACTGTTAGACAGTAGATTTACGCAAGCATTTTAAATGTCCGGTGTATAGTAACGTGTTTTGTTTGCCTTGTTAAGACATGTAAACCTTGGTATTGTCTAACACTTTTGTCTGTTCTTCACTCTTCTGCTCTTTTGCAGTGGTTGTCCAGAGAATACTTTATTCTCTGTTTTCAGCTGTCACGGTGGCCATGTCTACCACTACCGTATTAACATACCTGATTTGTTACTTCGGCAGAGCAAATCATCTGCTAATTTTTCTGTCTTTCCTGTCCTATTGGATGTCAGTGATGTCGCCAGAGGTCATATGCATAATCGCTACCGTGAAAAACTGTGTGATTTCGAAATTTGTTACAATAATTCCAGAAGACGTTCATGGAGAACATGTATTTAATGTTACATATAAATCAAATCATTTTGGAGCGAAGAAAAAAGTGGCACCTATTTATGTCCTCTTCTTCCTACTACTCCTTAGCGTGAGGATTGCATTTTTTGTGACTCTCCTGGAGAAATGTAAAGGTTGGTTCGACATATTCTGGTTGGCAAATGATGTGCTGAACGTTATTTTTTATACTTCGTTTTGTTATTATTTGTTCCTCCAGCGAAAAGCACTAGAAAAGGAGGGCCATTTTTATTTTGAATATATCCGAGACCATTTTGAAAATCTGGACGGTTGCAAAAAAAGAGTCGTGACTTTTTTCAAGAATTACAAACGAATTCGACAGGTAGTTATCCCTTAGATCTGGATGATAGTTTTCTTCTCATCTTGTGGGTTAACTGCTGTGTGTACGTAAAATTATAGTAGCGTACCTGACCCTCCCTCAACCCCACCAACAGCAGAATCCTGTACTTCCTGCTGTTGCAATATCATGTGTGACAAAGTTCCATTATTAATCGCCAATCAGAAATATCGCAAATTATACAACTTCACTGTGATACTAAGGAATATCCTAATAGCTGGTTTTGCCTTGTTTGCTTTAGGTGGAAGCGACTTACAACATGTCTGGGAAAATTTCAGACTAAGACTGTTTACAATATACTCAGATCAGAACAAAGCTGAATTAGAAGAACTAATACAATTTATGGATTCCATGCATACCGAGAGTGCGCCTGATTCATTGGGGATTGTATTCTCTATAGCAGGAATTTTAATTGGAATTCTAGGAGGTGAAAACTTTAGATAAATATCCAACAACATGCTTTTCGTTAAACTGTAACCATGAATTATTCGGAAGAAATTTCTTAGTTAGAAACTACCCTTACGAAATTTTGTAACTTAAGAAGATATTTGAAATATCATATAAGTGTATAATGTTATGCTTCTTATTGCAAACATAAAGCAAGCCCATTTTAAATGTCATTAAATAAATGGCATTGATCCGGAAGAAAACACGTAAAATTTCAATTTCACTATTATCGCATTTAGGAATCGTTTGTAAGTTTGATGTAACTATAGCAAGTTACCGGTGAAAAGTAGCAGAGTAGAGCCCATGGAAAATTTTATGCTTCATTTTTTCATTTGAGGTAATGCTGTTTGCGAGAGTTGAAGTGTGGCCCTGTACACTACGACAGCTGGCACAATAGCTGACAAAGCTAAAATAAACAACCGCCAGATAATATTCTCAAAGTGTCTGCACAGTACACAAGAACAGCTAGTCAATTGAAGACACTTACGGGAGGCTAGGCACAAAATTGACGCGTTTGACCAATTATGAGTCAAATATTTTTACTGAAGAACACTATAGGAATTGCCGTTGCTTCCTCATTCATTCAAAGCTGTGATCTCGTATTCGTTGATTGCCAGAGAAATTGTATTTGTCTGTATAAACTTGCCAATGAAAAGCTGTTTAGGAAAGTTTTGCATACTTTTGGCAACGTACTGATTCAGTATTACAAGTAGAAAAAAGTTAGACTGGCTTAGATTTGGACTCAATAGTAAGACAAAGTAGACTCAAAGTATTCTTAAAAAGCTAAATTATCACATTTTTAATTTTTCGTTTGGAAGGACAAGAAATGAAGTATGCCAAAGTAATAAAATATTTGAACAATGAAGTAGTAACTCTCTACATAGGGAGATCTAGGGTTTAAATATCATGTACGGACTTTGGATTGGTAAGCTCATGGTTGGTCCAAGCCGTTTGCGTATCAAATCGAAGCATAATCTACCTGTTCTATGGTTGAACCTAATTGTTAAAGATTGGATTGGACTGATTATTGGATTAATCTCAGTGTCCGAATATTGAGTAGAACCATCAATTAGTAACTCCATGGTAGTTGTGAGTATGGTAACCTATGATAAATGAATGGTGTAATGTATAAAATTATACCTTGACTACGACTTGCAAAGTGTTCTGTGTCTTATAAAAAGAACAGCATACTGTATGAGTAAGAAGTTTGTAATTAATTGATGCATCAAGTAGGTTTCTATGTAGCAATATGCTTGAAAGAAACATATCAAAGTGTAAACGTAAAGAATTTCTACATACACACACACATAAATTTATATATATATATATATATATATATATATATATATATATATATAATTTAAACGGAATCGTAGCTAATAAAAGTAAATCAACAAGATGTTAACATTCAATGATAAACGTAGGTTCCTATGTAGCAATATACTTGAAAGAAACAAGTGTGAAGGTAAGGAATTTATATATATATATATATATATATATATATATAAATGACTACAAGTGGCACGGCCTCTGAGAACAGGTATCCATCTCTTATTATCCGCTTTTAATGAAGTTTCACGGACAAGACCCGATGCTCATCAGGCGGTTAACATTACGAATGGCACAACGAATAATTTGAATAAGCAAGGTGAACGATCTGCCAAAAAAGTTACAAAAATTAAAAAAAAATGCTTATTTAAATTATTTGTTGTGCCATTCGTAATATTAACCGCCTGAAGATCGGGTCTTGCCCGTGAAACTTAAAGTAGCTGAAATAAATATGAATACCTGTTAACCGGGCCCACTTGTAGTCATTTCTGTATTGCTCAACTACTTACGTTGTATTGAGCACTCTACTATGCCTTTGGTGTGCACCGTGTCCTAATATTGAGTATATATATCAATATATAACTCCATATAGTTTTTATATATATATATATATATTATAATATATAGTGTATTGTATATATATATATTGAATACGACTTTTTGAAAATATATACATATATATATCTATATATATATATATATATATATATATATAAGTAGGTTATATATACAGTAGACGTTAAGAAGGCCAACAGGAAAGTAAGGTTGACATTTTGAAGCACGTATTCGATCTATTGCAAATATATAGCAAATATGTACAATATACAGTGTTACGAAATTTTCGATGACACACCACGCTATATTTCATATATCGCACAGAGACCTATATATATATATAATATATATACTATAGATATTTTTTCAAGATATATGTTAGAGGGATATATATACATATATATATTCAATATACATATATATATATATATATATATATATATATATATATATATATATATATATATATATATATATATATATATATATATATATAGCTAAAAACGAGAAGGACGTCGCTTTACGTGTAAACTGTTTATTCAAGCTTTCGGCCCTCTGGCCTTCATCAGGTTCTGGATAAATCAAACAATTGAAACTAGAATTAAAGATAAGTTTACTTAAACTAAAGTATTCAGAACATAAATTTGTTAAGGCATTGTTAAAAAAAAATAACAAATATCTTACATTTCAGTGTTGATGAGATGTTGGTGCTGGACGTTGTAGTCGCTAAATGGGATGTTGGTGTGTGTGTTTAGTGGGGTTTGTCATGATCACTGGGGGAGGTCATTTGTCACCACTGTTTCCGTTTGGGTGTAATGCATGAAGCTTATTGATCAAGAATGATTCCCTGTAGAGGATGGGGCAGTACTTGATTGTTTTGTTATTGACTCTGTACCGGTAATTCTAACATTGTCTATTGTGTGATGTATTGAATTGAAATTGTTGTGTACGGGAGGCGCTTCGCTTGAGTATTATCATGAAAGTTGTTAATTTCTGACCTCGTGTTACTGAATCTTGTGTGTAGAGTGTTGTTTCGTACTGTTTTTGGCACTGTGTGCATGTTATTAGGAAGATTACCCAGGATTTTTTACAGTCGATATGTGTTGTAATGGGGAATTCTTGCTTTGTGGGCGTGCTTTGAAATTTTTGGTAACATGAATATATCTGTGCCTCATACATTTTCTTGATTTGCATGGGAAGATTGGGGGGGGGGGGTTCTGAGTAATTACCAGCATATTTACCTTGAGACACTCAAATGCACAAAAAGGTACATCATTATTTGATTCCCCAAAGGAGGAAATCTTTTTGAGTTTTCAGGTTGGAACGATTTGAACGTTTTCACCTGCAGTTTAAGCAGATTTACTGTACATCCTTTCTTTGTTATGTTTTAGTTTTTTTGATTGATCCAAAGTCGTAGTAGTCATTGCTAGTTACATTTGTAAGTGAAAGAGAATGGAAATTTGACAAAAGGAACGGAGACGTCCCCATAACACGTGTTTAACGGTTATAGGACTAAACTGATATTTATAACTGAAATAAGTGATTTAAATCACTTCATGGTCACAGACATGCTACTTTCAGAGGCGCCTGGCATGCACTTGTTATCAAATGTGAAAACCATTTATATAGCCAAATTTAAAATATATACGCAAACTTGCACTTATATATACTTTGGATGCTCTGAGGCGTTCTTTCTCTTTCAAGCCCTCCTTCGTGTCTGCGTTCGGAATAATAAAACTTACTAAGGTGGAATCTCAAGTTACATGAATATTAGATTCTATATATTTCATTGTTCGTCTTGCCCTTTGTGTTCCCTTATGAACACTATACGACTTAAAATCAAGCCCGGTACCCTTACATTGGTATCATATTGATTCCATAGGCTCATGATAGTATATACTAGTATAATAACTTTAAGAGAAAGATACTGAGCAACCCGAAGCTATATGGATCATTTTCATTTCAGTTCCTTTTCTTCCAGGGACCTGATTTCAGCGAGGGTCAGCATTTTGTAATAAGGTTAAAAAGAGGTAAAGGAATTTTCCCCAGAAAATAAGGGCAGCTAGGTCCTTAATATCTTTCTTCTTTAGTATCACTTTCTTGCACTTATGATTTAGAAGTTTCCTGAATACAATCATGCAGAACAATTATAACTACAATATGCCAACCCTAGTGGGTAATTTGTTATAAAAGACCGCTATAGTTCAGGTTAAGATTTGTTTACCAATCGTGCATAAAAGACTTTTCATTCAACTGAATTATTTGAATAATAAGCATGGTGCATTTGCAAATAAAACCTATGTAGAAGTGATGATAAAATATTTATTTGCCTGTAAGTTGTAAAGAGGAAAGATAAGCTCAAAACTAGCTAAATCAATGGACAACACCTACTTGGTGTTTAAGAAGGAAGACGAAGTAAAAAATGCTTTACAACAGTCTATGAAAGGTTAAACACGAAATGAGATAACGAGCTTAGACAAGTTTGCTTGTCTTAGTGTACTTATGCAGGATATCCACCAATTTGGAAAAGCCAGAGTAACGAGACAGCAATCAGCTTTAGGTTCTAGCTTTTGAGGGGTTTGAGAGTCGTAAGGAGAAGATTAATGTTCCTTGTTGCAGAGTAAGAAGTTGTCTCAACGACTCCTTAGGCAGCGAATTCAGAAATTTAGCAGAAGGGAGTGTGGGCAACGGCGTCCTGAATCACTTAAAGTACACCGAAGCTGCAGTATCGAAGGGAATTCGATTTTCCTCTCCTTCATAGGTGGGTGCTTCCAGGAATGGTTCAAGGTCATGATGTAAATTTAGAATGTAAAGGGTGTAAAAAGGGAGACTTTGAAATTTCTTTAATTATTAGATAGCTTGGAAACACAAACTTGGTTTATAACTTTATATAATCAGCCTCTCCAACCTACCCACGCCCTCCCTACAGCAAATGGTACATTTTTGGGTTCATTGTTGTTGGCATATAAACAGGAGAAAGGTAGCATCGATTGCAATAATAACAGAACCATGTTTCACAAGATTGATGAAAAGCGCGGCTAAAAAGTTGCCTTTTAAGGATAAGAACCGACTTACATTTTGTAATGTGACTTTGGAAGTACGCAGGAAATAACACAATACAGGACATGTTTACACCAAAACCGAACTCTGTTGCGTTTTGGGAGGAGCAAAGCAAATGGCTTGTGCGGTACGTATTTGTATGAAACCTTTTACACAGAAATCGCTTTATTAAAAAAAATGCTGGAAATACGTACAAGCTATATGCTTTTCGGCTCCCGCTCCGCAAAACGCAGCAGATTTTGGTTTAGTAAAGGATAAAATCGACCTCTATTTGTGATACGATTTTTTATGTTTGCAGGAAATCACGCAATAAAGTACATACTCTTCCGTAGTATTATGCGCGGTTCGACCAGGATAGGAGACGACTTGTTACTGTAAATCACTACGTAGTATTGACTGTGCTAAAAGTTTTTTAATCCCATTATAGTATATTGTGTAAGTGGGGTATATGTAATCAACCCATTGCCTAACGCCGTCGAAAAATGTAAGCTCTGAAATAAGATTCTTTGGATTATGTTTTGTGTCCACGAATAATCTTTACCAGCAATCTAGCTGACGCTGAACTTTTTACCCGTAGGCGTAGCTACGAGGCAACAGCTGATTATGTTTGGGAGGCTATTCGTCATGAAAACTGCTTTCAGCGTCCTGTGTCAGCCAGAATTAAATCAAAATTGGTTTCTAGAACACAGTCGGTTGGAGGGAATTGTTCTTCAAAACACAAATTTTAGATACATCTTTCTGTATCTGTTGTAAGAGGTTACCAGAATGATGAAATTTTGAATCAAAAACACAATACATTCCATGAAGTCACAATCCACAAGGCAAATTCGCCACTATTTGTGTATCTACGGCGCTTTCGTCACAAGTATTTGGTAAATTGTGGAAACGCAGTACCATCAAAAATTTGTGCTGTGGCTCCAAAACATGAAATAAGAGTCTACACCATAGGTATAGGGTGCTTTTTAAGTGCATATAAACGGACACTTCTCAAACAGAATGACCCAAAACCGGACCGGCAAAAACGAAACTATGAACTATTTACAACTATTTACAAATTATTTTACATGAAGCTGGCAAACGAAAATTTCTGTGGCTAATTTGCACAAACACTCCCAGCTCACCCACCATAGGTAATTTAAGTTGGTTGTAGCTGAAAAGCTGATACAAGACTGAAAAAATCAATGCAAGAATATTTTAGTTATTCTTTCCCCTTTCTTCATCCATTACCTTGGTTTTGCCTTCATTGCTTACGCCCGGCACATGAATGGAGTGGGGAGGGGCAGTCGGAATCCTAGTTCCCCTTAAACGTTGGGTTTATTGTTCAGACTACCCTAGTATGTTATCGTTAAACGCAGGGCCGCCGAAAGGGGGGTCAGGGGGAACAAATGTCCCGGGGCCCGGGGCAATTTGGGGGCCCCGGGAAAATTGTTCATAAAATATATCATATCGAATTATTTCCTCGTGAACACCACACTTACTTTGGTGAGAGGGGGCCTGCATTGAAAGTTTGTACCGGGTCGGCTGTCGGCAGCTCTGGTTAAACGTCTCCCCTTGAAGTACCTTGTCAACATATGTTGCAAACCTTTGTTGAGTACCAAATGTTGGATTTTGAAAAGATGTAGAAGACCAAGTTAATGTGTGAGACTGTAGTACAGTCGGTGATGATACACAAAAATGTACATCGCATTTTATTCAATATTAATCGAGTTTACTATTTCTTACGAATATTTTCTTAGGTAACTGGCTCACTATAGATACTATCAGTAAAATATTTGAAAATTTTTAGGATATAGCCGCCTTTCACACTTGCCTGTGAATTTAGAGTATTTTGCAAAACAAAGACGGAATTTAATACACAATAACTACGTAGACATGTGTTGTCACAAATGTAAGTACAACCCATCTGTTGGCCCGAAAGGTGGAGCTCTGTCGTAGGAAGAAGTCACAGAAAGCAGTCCTTTCACATGAAACGTGGCATCCGGTTTATCGGAAGCAAGTGTGATTTATGACTGCTAGGCATTCATGGGTTGGAGCCAGAGAGCAGAGGCCGTGGAACTGCGTTGTGCGAGATTGTAGATGGAAGTAAGAAGACAGAGAATTGTCGGGGAAACTTTTGCGGTGGTGCACCCGATCCTCATGGCTTGTACAGTAGTTTCTGATTGTGCTATAATTTCTTACCATGTGCTACAGTTGAATTTCCTACCATGTGCTACAGCAACTGTTAGTGGTAAGATGAGGTTGAGTGATTAACACCTAAATAGTTAATTTTAGACAGGGACTTACGAGTACTCGAGTACTCCGCATGGTACAGTGGAAAAGAGTATAGACTCAATACCTTGTTCCGGGGTTCTTGGTTCGATTCCTCTTAAAGACTATTCTTGTTTTTTAGGTTAATTTTAGTGATAGGGTTAGGGTTAGGAGAAAGATTCGTGATTTTAATATGTAATTCGTGCTATATGCTAGAAGCATATCACAGTAATTACTGGAAATGTTCTTCCACCATGTACAATAATTATAACTGTGACTACATGCTATGAGAACTGCCTAGGGGGTAAGAGGAAATAAGATTGTAGTGTGGTATTTGTAGTTTAATCACGAGAAAGCAAGGATTTGTTTATTCAGGAATTATGAAAGAAAATAGAGGCCCCCACAGTTCACATGAAAGTTACCCTACGCTAATATTGTTATCGTACGCAAGAAAACCCTAGGTCACATCGTTATCTATCTAGTCAAGCTCTGCTATTGCTGAAGTAGCTTTCCAGCTCGACCCTGAAAAATATATCGTAATTTGATTTAGGACTAGCTCCGTGGGGAGTTCGCCGAGTTATAATGCAAAGAGTGATTATAAACAATTCAGCTGAGGGCACTCATTGTTTTGGTTAGTCTTTGGTTTACTGTAACTATATATGTAAGAATGATTGTATGGGAAGTGATATCAAGCTGATACGTTAACACCGCCCCTCAGCCTCTTTTCACCGTGTCTTGCGATGCCAGCCCGCTGACCAGGCGCGTATCCAGAGGGGGGGGACTGTGGGAACGTGCCCCCCGGGTAGGAGGAGAGGAGAAAAAATGAGAGAGAGAAAAGGAGAAGAAAAAAGGAAAAAGAAGAGGAAAGAAGAGAAAAAAGGAGAGGCGAGGAGAAACGGTGAAAAAGGAAGAAGAGAAGGAACAAAGAGAGGGAAAATAAAAAGGTTAAGGGAACGGAAATGACACGTTTGATGAAATGGTAGCAGCGTTATAGCTAGGTGCGTTACTAAACTGCCTCAGTCTGGATGTTCCCGACCAGCTTATTCAGCCCGTCAACTGATTCGTGGAGGATACAATCGTCAGCAACCCGTATGATGTGAGCCTCAGTTTCCCCTTTTGGGAGGTGGACATTTTTTCTTATCACTTATGAACATCATTAGCACAAAAGTACCAGTGGACCTTTCTAGCATAAACAAGGTGTAATCTTATACTGAATCATCCCCGGGGTCTTATGGTAGCCCATAGCAGCATGTTTCCCTCATCGTCCGACAAGCACTCAACTCTTCATGTACGCTTGCGGAGCTGAAGAAGCACCATCATAGGAATAGCCATGGTCCGTTCACTTGTAAGACTTTCCACATACTCCACGTCTCTGCATCGCAAGAGAAGGAGGAGCTGCCGCCAGGAAAGGGGAACTTCGCCCAATTAGGGCGCACGTTCATACGTAGACCCGAGTTCTTTAAGTGATGATCCGGGTACGGCTCGAGATATCGTCCCCTGTGATTCCCGAAAACTGCCATCATCTGTTGACACCACTAGCTATACAAACATTATCTTCGTCAGTGCCCACCTTTGCGTTACCGGAGCCAGCTATGTCAGGATCTCTAGCCACGGGCCTTCTCTTTATCCGGTTTCACCAGGGTCAATGGCAAGATACCCCCCCCTAAAAAATGTCTCTACTACCGCGCCTGTGCAGCAGAAGAAGTTGAAAGCTGTTTACGAATTACCAGGTAAAAGACGGGCTTTGACTGGCATGTAGGTTTGTTGGACAATCTGAATGTTGGTTTTGTCATGAAAATCTTATTTAATGAAAAAGTTTCGGCGCGCTTCGCCCGCATGCGTCACGGTTTGCACTCCTTTTCATGACCATTATTAAGATTATTCTACATGGAACTATTCCGATCAAACACTTTCCGAAAAACAGAGATATATCGCCAAACATCTGTAGGGGTCTCGCATCAATATGGGATCTTTCAATCTAATTTGTAGCATTAATGTGGAAGATTAAGGGCGTATTTGCCGTTATACATTTTTCATTTTTTTTTTGACTTAGTGCTTCGTGCGCAGCCGTTATCTGTATAGATGGTGTTTTTAATACACTTACCACGAAAAAGTATTCTGAAAAGCGCTCGTTAGTCCTTCACCCCTTTTGCTGTTATACCTAACCGGGAGGTATAATATCACCTTCCTGCACCTATACTCTCCCTACCGCCCATTCCCATTGCTGGAAGCTGTTCGCCTGGATTTTCGTTTAAAATTAGTAAAAATACGATAAATGTAGTAAAGTGCTTGGCGTACGCGTCATACTATATATCAGGGGTTCTTAATTATTTTCGTTGGCGGGCCACATTTTTTAACATGAAAATCTCGCGGGCCACAAACAGGCCCGTAAATTTGTCCGTGAGGGGAAGTCCAATTTTTACATGTCTTAACTACGCCACGGGAACGCGAAGCATCCCACTTAACAGTGTGGTGTCTAGGGGTCCTTCGAAGAGCCCCGGAGAGTCCAGGACAACATTCCTGTGGAACAACGGGGCGAAGCCCCAGAAGTTCTCATTAGTGAAACATTGTATGACTGAAACCTATAATTATCCCTTTATTCAATCTGAGGCGCACTGAACAGATGAGTATCACAATTTGACCATTACTTTGGGCAATAACGAAAATCCTGGGCCATGCAGACCGGATAATAAACTCATTCTAGATTCAACAGTGGATATCCACCTTGGAAAAAATGTGTTTGGGTGGGGACGGGGAACTTTATCATGACACTTGTTGACCCGAGGGTCACCATCGTTTGGTACGTGTAGCGTGCCAAGAATGTAGTTGTTAAAAATATCTTCCAGATTTTTGGAAGCGGCTTCCACCAAGCCTTTTAAGACGTATCTAAGCAATCGTTCAATTCGAGATCTCATAATTTAGAAAAAAAAACTTCAAATAAGAAAAGCAAATGAGAGGCAACTTTTAGGCCTATTTTCTTTCTACCAAGAAGCATGTGTCCCTCATAATTAGTAAGCCCATGAACTTGGTCTGACAGAATTTCCCCTACCGAACCCTTGCTGATCTGGCCACCCTATGTCGGACAGACTGCCCATCGTTTTGATTACACAGCTGGCTTGTGGGTAAGTAAGTTGCTTATTGTAACTTTCTAAATTGAACTTAAACATGGAAAGCGCGCCAAGCGCGCGAAAATTTTGGTAGTTTGGGACGATTTTGGTACAGGAAATTAAAAGATCAATCATTCGAAAAGATATCCTGGCCACCTTACCCCTAGTGCTCCTGAGATAAATTACAGGCCTCCATCAGCTATGCCCTGACTCGTACCATCCAATGAGGTTCGTGTTAGGCAAAAATGACCCAACATGACTAAAAAGGGAGACACGGTCGCGCTGTTTGCGCGCTTTTTATGATTTCGGTCGTAGGAATTTTCATTTCACTGACCTGAACATCGGATTGTTGTCTTACAGGAATCTGCGAATTAGACTATACCAGAAAATTTAGAGTGCGGCAGTTGAAATTCCCGAAACTCATACCCCAATTTTCCAAGGTTTGTTTATTTTACCAAGATGGGTGGGGAACCCCTAGCCACGTTCCTGATTGCATATAGCTTTGGAACAGTAACTGCACCGAAGCTGTGCTTTATGAAGTATACAGCGAAATAAATGATAATTACAGGCACGTACGAAGCGAGCCGAAAAATAGTGTTTCGGCACATTTTAGTTATGCTTTACTATATTTTAAGTAAAAAAGCGAGCCTTCCACACAAAAATATATCTCGAAAAGATACGTGATTATTGTAGGCGCATTTGTTTTTCCAACCTCACTTTTTGATTTAAACCTCAATATCTTCGCGGGCCGGATTGGATCGCCTCGGGGGCCAATGTGGCCCTTGGGCCGCCATTTAAGAACCCAGGCTCTGTATTATCATTTGGATAATGCAATTGCTCCGATTTATATAATTAATCACGAGCTTCCAGGAGGCCTTTACAGAGGTATCTGCCAGCCTTAGATACCCTTTTATAATGCACAATGAAGGAACAGAAGGTTTTCTAAATTGTCAAAGAATGTTTCTGTTGACTCCACGTACGTATTTTGGCGTAAAAACTTTCCCCGAATTATAGAAGGCGGTAACGTAGCCAAAAGGGAGACTTCAAGAGGTTTATTGACAACGTTATTTTCTCTTGGACAACATACATTCTTCTTTCACCTAACCAAAAATTAAAATTCACTAAATAATGGACATTTTCCAGCCATATATGATCAGCTCTAAAAATATCCCAAAGATAGCACCATTTTGCATCTAAGAAACCTTACATCAACAAAAATTTCCCAAAGGGGAGGGGTACAACCCCCTCTCCTTAGACCCCTCCCCCAGGACGGTACAGAGACAGAGGAAGGGTCCCCACTGGTGTATACAAAAAAACGTAGCTCAGGGCATGGTGCAGTGGAGTTTGTTGATAACGTGTTCTTCTTTTAAAGGCATTTTCCAGTGGCTTTTCACAAGGGTCCCACGTGAAAGAGAAAACAAATTCAGTTGACACCCTTCAAACCCCGTAGCAATACTCTTTTCCTAACTCGAGATATCTAATATTTAAAGACTACTTATTTTTGTCCAAAAATACCTCCAGTTCTCATCAAGTCACAGAATGTTGTGTAAAGTGGGCACATTGCCTCAGATTTCTTTTGTTTTCCTTTATAATTGAATGCCCTGTTGTCCTTGAAATTTGATACTGTTGGAATGTTTGAATATCTTTCCATCTAGGTTTAGCATAAATCTACACCATATGTACAGCATAACAAACAAAGTTGCTAAATATTCCCTACAACAGTGTCAATATCATAAAGATATTCAATGCGTTGTCAAATTAATGTGCCGCGATGACATCACAGATTTCCCATAATGATGCACTTTATCTTGAGAAAAATTGCATTTCTTTGAAAATTAGTATCTTCCAAACGCTACAAGCTATGGAGATGCGGTTTTCACCTCCTAAAAGAGAAAAATTTTTTGCATTTTTTGGAGTCATTGATTTTTGTCACTGGCAAATCCCTTTAACACAAATAGTGGAGTAGGAACAACGAGGACACTACATCCGGACTACTTAATTGGAAATTGTTCTTTAAACTTTTTTCATTTAGAGTTACATTTTAAAGGATTATAAAAGGGGAAAGAATGAATTAATTCAATCATATTTACATTTTATTTTTGACGTGTAATTTTTACAACAAGTAAAAACATTTCCCTAGCTAGTAACATATAAATCTTTTTGTTCTGGCTACTTGCATCGTTATTGATAGCATTATGATAAGTGACTTTTTCACTTCTAAGATGACAAACTATCACGATGTATCTTTAGCATCGTCTCTGAAGCACATGTGTAACATGTATTGTATAGATATTTGTTTAATACCAATTTTTGCAGTGTATATCTGAGTAAGGTCGGAGATAAATCAAACCCCCAAAATATCCCAACGTCACCGTCTTGAAGCAGTTTTGACTACGTTCTCTGCATCTTTGTGGCTTCAAATGCGAACTTGCAGGCTGCTTGTGGATGTTTATATGTGTGTTATGATGCTTGTGGATGTTTTGATGTATCTTAGTCGGTAGGTATTTTCTATTTTAAATGTTCATTTAAGTTATGATTTTTATGTTATCTTTATTTCCGCCTTTATTTTGCTTTGAGTCAGAGCAAAATTTTTAAGTGTCATATGTTTACTTCCCCTATTTTCTGTGCCTTACTTTACGGGTTTTTTTATTTTGTTTAATTCTTTAATATTTTTAAAGGACCAGGGGGATATCGGCTCTTTTTTAGCTAACTGAGTTTACTCCTTTGGATGTTTGAATAAGTAAAATAAAAAAATAAACTCTCTACAGGTTTTAATGCAACAACAATGCACAAAAACTGAATACCAGAGGTACCAGAAACTTCTAATCATTATTTTATTGTAGTTTAACTCAGTTACGACAGTGTGACTATTAACATTTTTGCTGAGAATATTTCTAAAGAATGTTCGTAGGTTAACTAAAGTTGAAGACAATTCCAGGTTGGAGATGCTTTCAAATAGAAAAAAAGGCAACCACTAATTGAAAACTAAAATTAAACCATTACTCTTTTTGTCAGATGTTTTAAACGACATTTAAAAGGTATTGCCATTAGCAACAAAGAAGAACCGTCACTGGGTGCAAACAGCACATGTGATTTCGTAGCCGTCGATGTAAGGTCCACACCGAAGCCCGCCCCCACTCGTTGTACACCTGCCCTCAACAAGGTCGAGCAATCCCCGAGTATTGGCTGAGCCATGCGTGCGTTCCACTGATTGCATTTCCTGATCAACACAGATGTACATCGAACGCCTATGATTCACGTGGTTACGTTCAGCCATTAGGTAGCCACTATACTCCAGCGTCCACTCTGCTGATGGACACCCATGTTTCCCTGGTATCATCAACTGACCAAAACGAGATGGCGCTTTACACACAGCACATGCCACATCAAGCCAGCTACGAGATGCTAGGGTCGGGTGGTCATCGATTTGGTACTCAATACTGTAAAGAAAAGCTCGACTTGCACCAACACCAGCGACTGGATCATTGTAATCTGGATCGTCGGGAAGACACAATTGATTGGCACCATTACCTTGTGCATTGTAATGGGCACCAGCCGCTGAACCTACAAAAGAAACTTCATTTTAAGTACTATCCTTTATAATAAAAAGCAAAATCGAAACAGGACTTCCATGATCATGCAACCTTCTCTGGTCTTTAACAGAAAATTTTTTCGACTGTTATACCTAGTTATGAAAATGAAAACACAAAAGACTACTAGTTAGGACTACAGTCTTCAAATATAAATAACAGGGTTCTTCACTAAGTACAACTTTCATCACTCTATCTCCCATGCAGTACTTTACATCATCCATAACAAACCTGCATATATTAGCGTCGAGTGGCTGGGACATTCATTATGCCCCCACCTTACATATACAGAGCCACTGGTGTTGCTCGGTACGCCATGATAACCCGGCCTGGGAGGCTGATGAGGAAGTCCTGTGTTTTCAGTTGAAGTGACAACTGCTGAAAAAAAAAAGAAAAAATAAGATATAAAAATCATTATGCCAGAAAGTGACAAACGATAACAAGAATATCAAATAGTTGACCTATTAACCACTAAATGTTTCTCCTCAGATCAGGGAGGTGTTATTAGCACCCTCCCTTTTCAGATCAAGTTTTTATGATAGAACTGGTACATATATAAATACAAGAAGTCAGTGAGGATATTCAACGAGACTAAACGTGTTTATTTTGCCCTTCCACATCCAGTACAAACAGTTTTAACATTTTGGTCTGAATGTAACCCTTGGGATCCTAACCCTTGACAGGCCTGTTTTGGGGATCTCTTTAAACTTGGACATTCATTTATATCCTGAATGTTGGCTGTGCCATCGGGATGTGTGTGTGTGGGGGGGGGAGGGGGGTCAGCCGTTACTCGGAGGGAGCCATAAATTAAAATTATCTTAAATTTCATCAAGGGTACTGTTTGCCACAGGCGCATATCATCTTTATTTTTTTCATGCACGTGTGCAAGATATTGTTGTTCTGTCCTCTGTTGTAGAACGTAAGGTTTTTTAGTTATAGGTTTACTAATATTATACATTCCATCCTCACAATTGTTGGTACACTTCTATAAAGCCTATGACAAAAGGATGTGGTGTTCACACCTTGTGGAACATCCCTGTGTGATCAGATTGTGTCGATTAAGTATCTTGACAATTCAATATTACACCTCAAGTCACCAAATATTCCGGGATCATCTGAAAATACCTCGATTTACGGACGAATGTAGCTTAGGACCGGTTTGAACTCTTGCTCCAAACCACAAGAAAAGTCATTGATTAATTAATTGATTTTTTAATTTATTACTTTTGACGCCACCACTCATACTTCCTAATTTCCAGAGACTTTACTCACGTAATTACCCCACGTTTAAATGTTACTGATGACTTGGACTAAGACTACCATTTCGACTGCGAATGAGATTAAGGTCGTCACCACAACCCTCAGCACCACAGCGACCACTACCGTCACTATTATCACAACACTTACCACTTCCATTGTCACTTCCACTTTCAATAAACCTTTCGGCAACTGGAGGCAACTAGAACAAAATTGGTCTTGAAATGCTAAGTAGCAACCCCGGCATAGATTGCATACCAGTCCCCCTAGCATGTTTCTTACACAATTTTGTTCCCCTTATTTCACCTTTAAAAATTAAGAACGTACTAGGGTAACTGTTTCGAAGAAAGCAAGTGAAGGTCTAACCTAAGGAGTCTCTGCCATCCCTTCCGTCTCTTCCAGGGGGGCCTGGAGGCCCTGGATACCCACGAGGTCCAGCTGGACACAGAATACATGAACCTCCAACAGAATATGGTCTGACCGACACAGGACATCCAATTGTTCCTGGCGTACAATCTGAGAAATAGTATAGGATAGCATTTTGAAAAGTTCATCCTCTTCAGCAATGCTACCCTAAATCAAGACATAGTAAACTCTACAGAAAATTTCACCTTCTTCCTGCATGCAAATAATAAATCTAAGTGACCAAAGTTCCACTTTTACGTTTCTTTTGAACATACACGTCAAATGAGTCACTTTGATATTTTAAGTTCATCCTTTGCTCACTGTATCTTAAGATCATACAAAACGTACTATTATACCAGAGCCGTAACCTGGGTGAAATCTCTAGGGGGTAGTTTACGACACTTACTAAGCAGAGCAGCGATCAATGCCGTGACCCCCCATTTGATACCTAGGCCCCCTAAAAATTTCATCCTAGCTGCGCCCTGTAACATATCAAGAAAGATTTTTGAAGTCATTTGTGAAATTAAGCTGTTGTTTCAAAACAGATTTGCTGCGACTGTTTATGCCCTTTAAATTATTAGATTTTTTACCAGCGCATTAAGTTAAGCTAATAAATATAGGTAATCATTGGATATTTTATCTTTAGCCTGCGTATATGCTGGTGTATTCAAGCGGTGTAGTTGTTGGAGGAAGATGGGTCATTTGTCAGGAGGAGAATCCCCATAAAGAAACGCAACCACGGCGGGACCTTACGGGGAAAATATGGGGGAAAGGAGTCTTTATATGCAATTTTCCGGGGTTTGGAGGCCTTGAAATCATAATTTGGACAGTGAAATTCTTGGCATTTTACCATTTTTTTTCTCAAGTAGGTTAACTTTCATAAATGATTTGGAAATGGGGGGAGCAGTTGCCCCCTGCCCATCCGCAGGTTTCGGCCCTGTTAAAACATAGAATGAAGCATAAAAATAATACGGCCAGCCATTTTAACTACACCTACACACTCTAAGATACTGATTATCAAAAACTTTTGATAGTTGCAATTATGACAAAGCTTTAAAATGTTCATGAGGAAGTGGTGATTTCTGTTGTAACAAACAACTACAAAAGATATGTACCTCAGGCTGGAAATACTTTGTCCACTTTCCTGGAACTCAACTTCTACTTTCCCTTGAATTTTTTTCAGCCATAACTGTAAGGGGTCAAATAACTTGGTATTGATTCCCGGGTATGACTTAAACGTATCAGCTTGTGATATTTGATATGCAGATAGCGGTATACTTACAAGTGCCCCTTGGTATTCCCCATTCAAAAAACATTGTCATGTAGCACGCTTAGTTTTCATCAAGTTTACAAAACGAGACTTAACGTAAGCAAATTGCCTCAGACCCCATAGGCGTAGGAACAGGGAGGCTAGGGAATGGGAAAAGTCGTCCAGTCAAAAATGTGGTGGGATGAAAGTATGCTTCCGTCCCTCTTCATTCAAAAACGAAAACCCCTTATTTGTTTCCTCTGTAAAAATGGTAAATTGGCAGTAATTTTTCGACGCACAATTTGCTCAATATGTTGCACCAAATTGCATCTTAGGACCATAAAATCCCCTTTTGACCCATTCATCAGGAAACGATCCAAAACACCTGGCTGCCGTCTCAAACAGCTCCCACCGTCTATCCCATTTTTATTCATCAAAAGTATCTAGTTTTACCTTGGAAATCTTTGGATCTCATATGGAACAACACATAAATTAAAAAAAGCAAAATAATAAAAGAGAAATGTATTTATAACTGTTAAAGAATTTCAAGCATTCAATTGAAACTATTTATGTCATGTCCAATTTATCAGGTGGATAAAATCATAAGTTACCAGGCAACCCTGCGCTTTATTAACGAACATAATACATTTTACTTGAACTATATTTTCTCCAAACTTTCAAATATGTAAAAGGCTCTGGTTTCCTTTAATTTAGAGTTTTTGTTGCATTTTCAAAAAGTACAACATTCTTTAAACATAAACTTTAAATGACATTATGAGGGTATTTATTTTAATCCTCTTTTGTCAGTAAGTCACTGTAAAGTTACCTTCACCAAGAATATTTTGTGAATTCGGGATTGTCCGGAGATCCTCATGTGTTTCTCTATTAGCCCTCTTTTGATTGGTTGTTATATGTTCATCGTTGAGCAGGTTGTCGACTTTGCTCTAAAATGGAAACGCATAAATTAACCAGTTAGTATTATAAAAATGGGAGAATAGGGACAATATGGAATCGCCTTTAAAATAAATTTACCATTTCAAGATGTTGAAAAATCAGTATCCACTTACTGACTTCCGTATTAGGAAAAGTTTAATCACTCTTATTATTTATGAAAATAATAAGTGTATGTAGGCTACAGTACTTGTCGTGAGATCAAATTACCGTCCTTCAAAGCAAGTTAACTATTTAATCATTGGTAGAAAAAAATTCCATAATTCAGAGTCCGAGCAGATTTTGTTGATTCAAGCAAGCCTTTGTTTATTTGTTTAGCTAAAATTAGACTTGAAGCTCGAACTTTCAAGACCCCCACTTTTAGATTGCTTTTGCACCGTCAATCGAGCCAAAAGATCGAAGAAATTCTACAAGAACTACAGATGCAACACCTGACTTATTAATGATCTTCCCCCAAATAGTTACAAAACAATTACCACTTTTCATGAACTTTGTAGAATGTTTATATTACTGCCTGTTGTCGAATGTACTTTTGGTAGAAATTGCAAATACCCAAGAACCATGGCAGACGGATAAGACACTGTGTGTTCTTTTAACGCTATCACTGTGATAGGGACTCTCCGTGTAGAACTTTGAATTTGGATATCGATTTGTTACTGATGATATGATCTTGACTTCCAACCACGTTACTATCTCTAGTGCTGCTGCAAAGGCTGTGGAGCTAAAGAGGGATTTCATGTGACGTCGCGCGATTGAGATTTTCCTGTAGGTAAGTGCAAAACACACCCGCAGTAAGCTCATTTACAGCACACGCGCACAGCATAACCATAGATACTACTGTGAAACAATTTTTCATAGCCCTCCAAAAGAAAGAGACGCGCAACCACGTGACGTTGGTGAAATACCTCTATAGCTCGTCGTATTGCGCAACCCTGCAAGAATGCGTTATACAAAATTCTGTTAGCACGGCTTATTTCAAGCCGCATGAATAGGTCAAAAGGTTAGGACATGAAACTCACTTTTTGCGTTTCATGAAGGGTAAATATTAGTATGTATATTGTGATGCGTAAAATACAAATAGACAATTCCATATCGTCACTGTTAAAAAAGTACTGTAATTCTTGTTCAATGTCACAACCACATGTACATTAGAATGTATATACAATTTTGTTTAGTGTTTTTAATGAGCGGAAATACTTTGTGTTCTTATCTTTTTAAACGTAGACTTAACTTAACTTAGACTTTAACTTAGAATAGTACAGCGGACAAAGGACAGACTTTTGGTGAATTTTGCACCTTTTCACAAAAGCATCAAAGTTTAAATCATGAGAGCAACTGCAAAGCCAAATACCAGTTCGTACTTCCTGGATAAATGAAAGACCTTTGTGGAAAGTAAGAGACGTTTTCTACAATTATACTTATTCAAGTTTGAATCAAACCCAAAGCTTACCCGGAGAATTTCCTGAGCCTCTTCAATCGCCCGCAGTCTTTCCTGCAAATTGGATAGCTCTAGAATGACATCTTGGAGAGTGAGATTTTCCACTGTGTTTGTTGGGATATCCTTGTCACTAGCTGTACTATCAACAACAGCTGACAGAGTAGCATGAAATTGCAGCCAGAGGCATACAATATAGATTAAAGGCAGCATCATGTTATCCCACGTGTAACGTGACAGACGGGAAAGGATCGTGTCATTCAGTGTGATATCAAGTGATTGTATCTATCAGTGTTTCAGTTATAGTAACCTTCTCAAAAGATGTATATAGCGTATTGTGTCACAAGATACAAAGGCAAACGAAGAGGCGTGTTGTTGAAAATTGATTGACTGTTATTGGCCTTTATGATAGCAGTCTGGTCTGTTTTCCGGAGGGATGTTACAATGTTCCCCAAGTTAATTGTTAGTCTCTGTGGTTGGTCATTGCTTAAAACGCTTTTCAACCATGACAATTTTCATTTTAAGTATCATATTCTTACAAAACCTTGTTCGGCTTGTGCTGTTACTGAGGGTGTCTGTATATACATGTAAGGATACCTCGTACTGGAATTACAATGTTCTGACTATTGACAATGTTTTTAATTAGGCCTGTCTACCATATTTGACGCATCACTGTCATCATCAAAAAAGCAACATTATTAGATATGGCTGTGACACTGTCCAAGATGAGTCACAATCGCCTTACTATAAAGTATAAAGCTGCCTTAGTATAAAATTGCAGTGCTAATATAGTAGGGCATTACAGAACATCCAAAGCAAAGTAACACACTGGCGTAGGAAGCGGGGAGTTTGAGGGGCTTAGCATCCCAGTCAAAAATGTGGGGGGGATGAAGTATGCTTCCGCCCCCTCCAAGATCCAAGGGCAAAAACCCCTTATTTGTCTCTTCTGAAAGAAATATTAAAAATTTGCAGTAATTTTCCTTAAAGTTTGTCCAAAATGTTGCAGCAAATTGCATCTGAGGGCCCTCAAAGAACCAAAAATTTTCCAAAGGGGAAGGGGAAACCCCTCCCTTTACAACCCTCCCCCAGGACAGCGATCAGAAACAAGGTTCAGCCCCCCCCCCCCGTTTCGAAAAGCTTCCTACGCCTATCAAGTAACATAATTAATTTGCGTAGTCATGTTTTAAATAAAAGGGCAATGCTGCAAATGTAGTAACAAAAATGTTCGTTTCTTGAAAATCATTGTTTATGGATACAAAATTATGGGCAATTCTATATAACATAGCAGGGAAACTGTGTTTTAGAAAAATGGTAAAAATGGTAACCAAGAACGAATTTTACTGTTTGAAGTTCATTAGTTATTTGTTCATCGATGATGAACACTCGTATAACTCTTGTGTAATAATTTGATATTAACAGCCGTTGCTCGTGTTAGAAGTGAGACTTAATGGTTACATGTTGATAAAATCTATTTTCTGTGTGCCATTGTTATGCAACGTAAAGACCGTTATTTTCCTTTATCTTTAAAACTAACCTGCAAGCTTATCCCAACAGACGATATAAGACTTTTGCTCTTCACAAATTTCATGTGATTATTTCGCAGGACCAAAGATTCTACCTTCCATCGGGCCGGGGTATCTAAACCATTCAGGTCCTGTAAGTTTGCATTTTTATTGGTACTTTTAGGTAGCTGTGATACACAATTAAAAATTAAGTTTGGAAGATAACTTCAAATTTACATTTTTGAGGGGGGGGGGGTTACGCCCCTTTTCGACAACCCTGTTTGGTGTCACGGTATCATAATACTGTCAACTGCAGGTATTTTCAACTATAAAAATGCTCACAAATTTGTGGAAGCCAACGCTTGCTTCATTTTTTACACCCCCACCCCCCCCCCCCCCCCCCCACCCCCCCCCCCCGAGCATTTACACTTTTCTTCAAATCACGCAAACACATTAAGCGCAATTACTGTACTAGTTGACCACAGTTCATATCAAGTCTTCTTTGAAAAGAATTAAAGTACAGTATCAAGGACGTGGCTTTTCATATCCTGATACGGATACTCTTACAAGACTTATAGGTACACGCCAAGAGTTAAGTAAACAACATTTTAAAGAGTACTAGATTTTTTTATTTGGTCATCCGTACACTCGTTGTAGTCTAACATTTAATATGATTTGCACTTTGATAGCAAAGGCTAATAAGGCATGAGGCTTCAGTTTTTTTAAGTCTAGTATTGCAACAACTCGGTCTGTTAAAGCCACTAGAGGAGCATGGTCATTCTACATCCTAAAAGTAGCTCTGCGTGTTCGATAATTGTGGTACTTGTTTGCTGTGCTATCTTCAGCCTAGCTTCTTCCTCGAGAATGGTGAGTTTGATCTGAGTAAATCTTCACTTGTAAATGACTTCAATATACAATCATCCCTACATCTTTACCTTAATTTTTCTTTTTTATCAAAAAGCTTGGTTAAAAATGTAATAAATTACGAAAAAAAAGAATCACCGTAATCACGGCGTTTTGATTTTTAATTTAAGAATAGCAACGTCTGCCAGGCGTACACGGTTACACCTCAGATTTTTTTTCATGGAGATACAACAATTTAGTTATGTAGCCTCTGGCAAGACATACAAGAAATTCTTTAATTTCCAAACAGGTATCCATTTTCCAACTTATTTGTTCGATACTTAAAGACACACAGTCATCACCCCAAAGTATATTTTTAGTGTGGGTTATGAAAAGTCTCAGTTGGTGACTGCTCTTTGATTGACATCAAAGTTTGAAAATTTGAAAGATGCAGAGTAGCTCTTATTCCACATAACGCAGAGAGAGTGCTTTCATTACATTTTATAGCCTTGTATGCTCACCAGAACATGACCTTTAGCAATATAACAGGTTTATTCCTGCACAAGGAGGAGCTCCATACAGTTATGGGAGGAACTAGAATTTGCATAATTGGGAGAATTTGAACTGTCTGGGATGACGAAAATTCCCCTTTAACATCAAAAGTGGGGTATAGCTCAGCTACTCAGCTGGGCTATTGCTATCGTGCGCTGTGGCAACTGTCTCTCACGTTTAGGCACTGTGTTATGAATCCTGGCATTTCCTCGTTTGAAGAGTGCTGAACTAAATTCACGGCCGTGTCGATTCACATGCAGGAAGGATCAACTAAGTCTTCCCCTTCATTGGCTGCTTTCGTAATCCCTCAAAGCTATATTAACTCACTGCGAATTGGTTAAGTGGCAGCGCGTCACAACTTGTCTCTGAAAGTTTGTTGCTGTGTACCGTGAAACATTCTCCAGTGAGTGTATGCAGTTAAATAAGAAGGCTATGTCAATTTATTTTACCTGGAGGTAGGTTGAATGGATCGGAATAAAGGGGGCGTTATTTCTTTTAGTACTAAAACCACATTTTATAGATTAGAAGGAGTGGCTCTCGTGATGTAGTGGTCAATGCTCCTGCCACGGTCAAATCTTACCAATTGTCCATTTAGAAAAGAAATTAAAAGGAGACTGTTAACACAAAAACCCCTGCAAGGAAGTTTCAGGCCATTACCATCGCTGCTTTTTTTATATTGAATGTCTTTACTCGTAACCTAAACAAGTCTTGGAATCTTAGATAGTATACAAACCTAATAAATGCACATTCGATAGAATGCTTGATAACTGAGTGCGTTATCAAGATTTTATTTTAAAATTTAAAGTTTCTTATTCAATCACCGGCCAATCGTAGTTGTGTATTATTGTTGTGATATAAATTACAAATTTTTAAAGTAAACGGTGAATTGATACATATCTTGTTACTTTACACAACGAAATACTGTTGCCAACGTCGTCTTATTCATATCATGCTATTGTTTTAAGGAGTCATTTATTGTCTATGAATAACAGAATTGTAAAACTATTGATGTGTTCTTAAAATGTGTACGATACACATAACGATATTTCGGTACCTTTGTATTTGCAATATTAACATTTTTATTCTTCTGAACTTACAAAGATTGTCACGAGAAAGTAATAAATGAGCTAATGGTATCCTTTAAACGGATTGAACTGTTTTAGGCTGGTAAAGTGTTTATTTTGGTGACGAAACCTCGTTGAAGTAACCTAATATTCTTATGAAAATTATACAGTTACAGAACACAAATAAAGAAATAACTGAAAATGCAGAAAAGAGCTGTCAAAGTTTTGAAAATAAGTGACATCAGTTTTGTTACATATATTTATGTATTTCTTTACTTTTTGTTCCGTAATTGTACAAATTTTATAGAATCTTTAAAAGTATACCGTGCCATTCACTGTGGCTTGACTTTAGATATGTGAGTAATTAATGCTGGCTTATTACATGTGACCTACCCTGATGCTAATCATCTTCTGAAAAATGTTTCTGGAAAGATGCTTGAAGATGAGGAAGAATGCGAACGAAAGAATCTATCGTTGTTTCTCTCTCTGTTTCTGTCTTTGTCGATCATGAGATCTAGGACCTAGGATATATGACTATGTGAATAACACTTGCCATTCCCGATTGTTCAGAGCAGTGCAATGAATATTTCTCCTTTTCAAATTTTCTTTTCTTTTCTTTTATCTGCTCATTTTTTTCAAATATTAAGTAGCAAAAGGTGTAGGGCTGACGAAAGTTGTGCTGACAAATATTTTAATGTATTGTTTCTTTACAGGGTATGTATGAAAATGACGGAGTTAATAAGAGGCAAGAGAGGGACACACGTACAGAAGTAAGTTTTTTATCTAAATTGTTTTGGCAAAGTTTTATTTGATTATTTTTGTACTGGTTAAGTTTTAATAGTATATTGCAGGGAGTTGTTAAGACAAAGCTCTAACAAAATCTTTTTCTTTGAACAGACTAGTTACCGACAGTTATCTCTGTATTGTGTAAGTTGTTCTTGTAGTTTTTGTTAAGGATATTTGGAACTAAATACAAAACCTAACGTCGTTTGCTAAATCTTGAAGAGAGCATCGGACCTTTTTTCTATTGTTTCAACATTGCAAATCTCTGAAGTGGCGAATAAATTTCTTGGTTTCGACGCGTGTCTACGTTTTGATGGAAATGGTCAATTTGTTTTAGAGTTACACGTTGTACATGGGTACACCCGCAATTTGGCAAAGGATGCATCCAACAGCAAAGTTAAACCTTACACATCTTTTGCTCATTTTGATAAAAGGGTTCTTCTTCTGACGTCACTGCGTTGCCCGAGCTGTGATCCCAGAAAGTCAAATTGGAACGCGCTGACGTCACGTGAAGACTATGGTTGTAGTGTTAGTTAAATATTGTCGGCATCTCTTCATCCCTTGGCAATAAACACTGGTTTTTGTATTGCACAAAGGTGGCTCGTGCTTTTCAACATACAGATCTGCACATCCAAGCAGTTATTTTAATACCTTTGTTAGGGTATTGCAGTGTACATGAGGTAGGCCAAGGTTGATCGAAAGAATTCAAATCTTTTACACCCAATTATCATTCATTAAAACTACTTTTCCTGCAAACTAAGCTGGACCTAAAAGGATTAGCATAATTTAGCATTTCATTCAAAACTCCATCTGAAAGAACTTCCTGTTATAAGAAAGATTAAAGGCAAGCTGGTCTATGAGTATTTTGAACTTTATTATAGAATTGTTTGTATTTTTTTTTCTTATTTATTCCGTGAAATAATAAACGTCATCTTACATTTGTAAAAACTCTGAGTTTACAGTCTTTTTAAATATCTCTGTGTAATTTCCCCCCTTTTTTCATATTCGTATTTCTACTACCAAGTACGCCAGTTTCCCAGGGACTGTGAGGAAGTGTACGAACAATGTGAAGAAGGAGATAAAGACGGAGTGCACTTATTATTATCAAACCTACTGGATCAAAAGAACCTTTCAAAGTTTATTGCAATAATACTACAGATGCGGGAGGTTGACGGTAAGATATCCAGAGAACAGCAAGAACATGTTCTTTGTATATTTTTGTCAACTGCCTTTTCGCAGGGGTAAGAAAACCCAGGATAGATTTGTGTGGTAAACACATATGTTACAGTAACTTTAAGGTATACTTTGTACGAAACTTAGTAATTGACTGAATTTATTAAATCTATTGTCCTACATTTACACCTGAAAAAGCAAATAAGGTCTGAAGGCTTTAACTGGACAGGCATATGTTTAGAAAGTGGAAAATAAATTTCGTTGATACATTACTACCTTTCGTGACTTTCTTGTTCCAATGTTGGGCTTTGCCAGTCCTGAAGATATCAGAGGCACCTTCGAAGACAACCTGGCTACGTTCCATTCATTCGACAAGGTTCGAATTGATACTGTTTCATTGCTAAAATGCATCATTTAATTTGTTAAAGAGTATTCCGCAAGAATTTTTGTAACGGCAGCACCTCATTATCTTGTTTTGTGCATACAGGACCTATCTACTCACCTGTTAATAAACAACCATTTCAATTGCAAGAAACGATTGTCTCACTTTCAAGGAAACCTCTCATTGGCGTTAGGGATTTTTTTCTTGGGGACATATTAGGTAAAAAAACCTTTATTAATCCAGAAATGTGCTCATTATTCCAATCATCTGCCCGAAAGATGGATTTTGGCCGAAGCCATGAAACGTACATAGGCATAAAGAATTACTGTGCAATCAGAATCCTACATTTACCTATCAGGCTTGACGAAGGTAAAAGCTGCAGATAAAGAGTATTAACAATTCTAGTACGTAGTTTAAAATTCATTGCGATGTACGTTTTACAGCTTAATCAAAAATGTGTTTTGTGTGTGATAAATCTCACTACAGAAAAATGAGCCAAAAGGAAATTAGCTGGCAAGTTAAAAATCATTGTATTACAAATAACAAACCCTCAGTACGAGTTATGAGACTTATTTAGTTTCCAGTATTTTTCGTTATCAGCCTGGAGAAAAAAAATATTGCGTGTTTCTCTGGGTTTGTCAGATTTTTCGTTCATTTGACATGTAAACTTGTAACTTAGGTCTTCCAACGACGAGTTGATGGTTCTTGCACCTTTCACCGAAACTGGGCCTACTATAAAAACGGTTTGGGGTTTCTTGATCATGGCGACTTTTGGCTTGGTAATGATAAGATATCTCTTCTAACTAATTAGAAAGACTACAAAATTCAATTTGTTGTGGTTAACGTTAGGCGAGAGTCCTTCCTTTACAAAGCACGATCTTTTTCGCATCAGTGACGAATTGACCAAGTACAGATTAGTTAGCCTTGGGGAATACAATGCATCTAGTACTGTAAGTGAGTATACTCGATCACATTCTTTTCTTTTATTGACCAATTAAAAGAGGTTTACTAATTAAGAGTAAAGTTAGGCAGAGCTCTCTTACCCGTGTAGCGGTTTCAGATATGATATTGTCTTGCAGGCGTCTTTTTGCAGTACGCTTGTAATTTATATGGTCCGTACTTAAAACGATCTACGTTTTAAGGCCTCATACTTTTAGTGGACTTTAAGTCTAGAAATACAAGAATATATATTTCAGAGGTTGGAAAATGAAGTCCATTGATCCAACTCCCATTTTTATACCTTAGTCCGTTGCTGAGGTATTAAATGTTGAAATTTATCCACTTAATTTTGTAGAGTCAATTGCGCAATAATCGTTATGTCCTTCTTGTACAACTAACATTACCTGCTTTTATTTCCTTTGAATTTAAGATGTTTATAAAACCTTAAACATTTACTGTTTCCTTGCATAACATCTTTTTATGGAGATGGCATAGACAAGTCATCCTATAACAGTAAGAACGTAATCACATTTTGGCACAATGTACAGTAGCTTTTGAAAAAAACAAAGAAAAACAAAGACGGCAATTTGAGTAGTACAAGAAAGACATCACAAATTATTGCCCAATCTACTATTTTAATTTGAGTAAATAAGCTTCAATATTTTATATTTCAGCCCAGAAATGCTCTGTGAGGATGAGAGTTGGATCATTTGGACGCATTTTTAAGCTTTGTAACATACATTTTTGAAATTTTAGACTTTAGGTACACTTCAGTCCTAACAGTCTGAATAATTCTTCCATATCAAAGTGTTGGAAACTGTTAATAATGGGTTTCCAAATCTGATTCACACACTACTACAACTTTCAACATTTTGAAACAACCTTTCTTCTTAATTTAATGTTAAATAAAATAAATTATCTCCTGTAACATTGCCCATTAGATTTATTTAAAACGATATGTATGCCCACCAATATACTGTGCATAGATTGTGTATACACTTACTCAGTAAAAAATTAAAATTGTTTACACCGTGAAGAAACCCTCAAACAGAAACTAGCGTAGCGGTTCTCAATCGTTTCTCACGTTTTAGTAGAAGTGTTACAACTTGAAGGTATAGGTGACATCTGACATGTCACTTACCTAATGTCTTTACCTATGTGTCTTTAGTCAACAAAGACAAATTGAAGTGGTCCTTAAGTAAAGTTTCAAACGGCTTCTTGTCTTGTATAAAATTCCACATTTTAACAAACTGAACACTTACTTATTGTTTTTATTACGAGCTGGTATAACAGCCTGAACAGAGATGTCACTTCAGGTGGAGGTGTAGTGTCTCATCCCTTCTATCCAATGCTGGTAAAAGTGACGACAGTGAGGAAATCGATTTCCTGGGAACAGTTTTGCACCGTACCTGTTCAAATATATATATATATATATATATATATATATAAGTAAAAAGTAACAAACAGTCGGACTGTTGAATCAGTGAATGCAGCTTCCGACTGCCGACATCGTAAAAGATCACCCCCCCCCCCCCAGCTTTATCCCTTCTTGGGCATGTAGTATCATTGATTCCTGAAAACACACTGTTTTGCCTCAAGTGGTTGGGACATAACTGATCATTGTTAGTCTAAAAATCTGTTAGTGTAATGGAAGGCTACTGTTTTGTTGTTACTTTTCCCCTTTAGTATGAGCAGCGGCCCTTAATTTATTTTTCGGAATTCGGTGTATACGAGGAAGAGATTTGTCCTGATACCGTTGTCACAAACGCCATGTTCTAAGCTATGTGTTGAACAATGATCGCCATAGATTTTTATTTGGCTCACCTTTCAATAATACCGGCTTACATGTGGGACACAGGACTGAAGTGACTAATTTGCTGATTTGAGTTTTAGATCAAATTGTAGTAATCTAGAGCTGCGGAGGTGCAATATTGCCTCATCGAACTGTCAAACAAGCATGGTAGACGCAAGACTGTAGTGACAAAGTAACGTTTAAGAGTGCAATTTCTTGCAATCTAGTGAATGAGAATGCCACATATTCTAACCTCGGTCACAATCACGCATAGGTCTAAATAGGCATTGATCCTGCATGGCTCCCCTATTTAGGAGCTGTTCAATTCCAAAACTTTATGGATCTGCCACTGATCAATTGAGTAACCATGGAGACGATTTATTTAGTGAAAAACGGGCTAAGGGATAATTTCTATGGTTAGAAAAGAATTTGAAATGTTGGTGACTAATACTTCCGGCTGCGCAAATGGTCATTTCACCTGATTTGTTCACATCGGCATGCTGAAGGTCTCAGGGGAAAAAGTTGTTAAACATATCTGATCATATAGAACAGGTAATTGGAAATAATATCAACTGATTCAATATGTACCAAAGGATATGTGCCTAATTTCATAGGAGTTGCTTGTTGATAGACAATTTGGAGACTCCAAGAGATACATGCTGGATTGCCAGTTCATATACAGCAGTTCACATGTGTTGGTATTTTAACAGGTGTCCACAGGAATGCTCTCTTAGGGGTAACATGTTCAGTTTGTAAGAGTGCTATGAAGAGCTTGCATAGGATATGCACAGGCTTCAGTCGACACACGGTACTTTATATATCCCAATCGCCTTACCTCGATCAATTAAGTCAGTTTGAGCACTTGTGCAAAACATAACTTTACGATTATTTCTAAATTGTGGCGTTTTACGCGACCTTAGTGAAGTTGGTATTTAATCAGCAGTATTAAATTTATAACAACTACTTCCACAGTGTAACAGCAGCCTACAACAACAGTGTAACAACAGCCTACGGATATTCGAAAATACAATGATTAATACATCGATTGCAAAAGTGATGTACGGAACTATTTTACTTAAAAATTGTCTTTATAACATACATTAGCAGTCTGTTACGTCAATCAAATATTTTTGTATGTAACTGGTTTTGTCTGGAATCGTACCATGCCATCATGGACTATACAGAAATCACGTGAAGGACCTCTATAGCCTTGTCCCGCTTAAATGTCCATTTATCTGTTTATGGTTCATCAAGGATCCTTTAAAGTAGATCAGTTATTAACACTTGCTTGATTCACCTTCTCTTCCAGTTATTGTTTAAAGCCGTGGTTCCCAACCTTTGTGTCTCATCGCCCCCCCCCCCCCTTCCCTGAATGGAGTTAGATAAAAAAAAACGCATGTCTATGACACAGTTTAGTATAAATGAAAAGAAAAGAAACAAAGAAATATTGATATTAAAAAGGGCACGCACATATTGTCTTTAGGTGTGGGACCTACCCAGGTAGTACAAAAGTGGTGCGGGCTTCCTTTTGTGAAAGCAAATTGTAAACCCGCGAATAACGAAGGCATGAAGAATTGATTATGGGTAGCGAAATGCTTTTGGAAGTGGGGCAGATGCTGGTAACTCCATAGAAATGTGAAGAGTTCCCTCAAGAGTGTGGGGTCTATGAACTCACTCCTTAGAGCCTCTGATATGGTTGAGGGAGCGAAGTACTAGCAGACGAAGTGAAGGCCCGTAAGGTCTTCGATACTTAAGTAATTGACAGCGCAAGAATGAAACATTTGGCAATCTTCTAACAATTTAATAGCCTTGGATACTAAACACATTGCAAAAGTCGCTCTGTGACCATTCTGTAGTAACCACCAATCGGTCATCTTTGATGCTGCAGGGCTTGGCTTGTGGGTAGGGGAGGAAGCAGGATGGTAAGGGATGCACAGGACGTCGAAAGACGTATGCTGCTCAGGTGCTGTACGGGTGGTAATTATGAGAAAGTCGAGCTTCGAGTGCTTAAGAAATAGCATTTTGGTAAACACTTTAATATTGTTTCACTTTATTTGAAATTTTTCAAAAGTTTCCAGACTTTTGTAATACACTTTTTGAAAGTTATTTTGGTATGTGCTGTCCATGAACAGAAAATAAAGAAAGCCACATTCCAGGTTAAATGGAGATACAATCTGAGAAACCACTTCCACCTCCTATGCGCCGCTTCCTCCGCCTACGAAGGGATCTGAAAAACATTTGAAATTTTATTAAACAGTTAAATGCGATGACGCAATTTCCTGGCATCTGTCAATTAAAATAATTCACCAAGTTTGTAGTGTACTTAAGGAATTAACTTGTTAGACCTTGTTTACTTGAATTCATTTTATCCTCAATTATGAAATCAAATTTTATAACTAAGCTAGAGGAAAGTGTCCCTAGGTGTATATTGCCCCTAAATTTGGAAAGCATTCCCGTGGGCCATATGGCCTCTATTGGGAACCACCGTGGTGTAGAGGGTGGAGAGGCAGGAGTGTAAAACCCAGTTCTGTTCCCGGGGCCATTAAAACTTCTCAGTTCGGCTGGGACGAGTACATTCCTAGTCTATGAATACTTTCAAAAAAAAAATGAAAATCGTGCAGGACCCTGATCCTTGCTCCTCCACACAGCATGAGAACCGCGCAGAGTAAAACTGACTTGAAAAGAACAAGGAAACCAAGCAAAACCACCCTTCCCCAAAAATAAAATGTTTCTTATAGGGTTTGATCCAAAAATACATTGAATGCACTATACCAGTAAAACATGCGAATCATCAAGCCATCTTTCTTTCAGTAGGCTACCTTGAATGTTTAACTCTAGCTTATGGCATTGGATGATTTGTTTCTATCTTGAGGTCTGCAACGTCCTGTTTAGGGACCGGCTAAAACAGAGGCCTGTGCTAGGCCCCCTCCGTAGACAGGTCCTACTTCCTCAAATTTGATTGAAACAGTGATTGCTTATATTCAGCATACATACGACGGCCTGATTTGTATACTTAATGAATACGAAACTAATACCATGCCTAGTTCAGAATTATGTCAAAGTTGGCCAGGATGATCTTTCACAACTTTATTGTGGCTACAGTCATTCGATTTATCCAGACCAAGAGCTGTTGCTTAAACCCCTGTCACACCAGGGATGCGATCGCGCGGTGCTCGAGCTGTGACTACTAAATCATGGAAGCGCAAATTTGAGCGTAGTTAGGTCTCCTAGAGCGTACCGATGTCGCAGTGGAACCTCGCTTGGTCTTTGCATGCACAAAGTGGTCGCCGAGACTCTACGCTGTGAAGACGCAGCTGCAGCGCATAGCGAGCGTCATGAGCAAAATGCCAGGGCAGCAAGGACGCATGCGAGCTTCCTTTGATGATAGCCAAATCCTGGCCTTTAATGGCAACCTTTACGAAATATGGTAACAGACCAAACTGTTCTGATCTCAAATTTATATTTTTTATGGTTAGACTGTTTTAGTTGTACTTGGAAATTCACACTTAATTGGTGACGAACCACAACATTACCAGTATCAAGGTGCACTGTCCTATGAAGTGTGGTACCCATGGTGACTGCACCACCAATGTTTCCACACAACATACACAATAACTCGCCCTGGCAGAAGAAATTTCGTTCCAGTTCTAGTTTGCAGATCGCCGCGTGAATGATTCGAACGTTTCGAGAAAGCATTGAAACATCGTCAAGGCGTAACGAGGTAATAATAATAATAATGATGATTATCATGATGATGATGATGATGATGATGATGATGACGATGACGATGACGATGACGATGACGATGAAGATGACGATGACGATGACGATGGCGATGACGATGACGATGACGATGACGATGACGATGATGATAATAATGATAATAAAAATAAATTATGGGTATAAAACATCTCAAAATGAACATGTCATGAAACCCTTTAGTAGATAAAGATTAAATGTTACTCCTCAGTTTTATGAACTCGCAACCTTTTAACCGGACCAAAAACAAGAACAACAAAATCACCCTAGCCAGATTGTCATTCCACTCTCAATAGAAGTCATGCTGCTATCTAATTTCTATTTTGCAATTGACATCCTGGTTATTTAATGATATTTCGCATGACGAATGCCGTCGAAAAGACTAGCTTTATTTGACGAACCAAAGAAAACAGACTGAACTACTTTGAATGTTAGATAGGGTATTTGTCTTTCTCTAATTTGTTTTGAGTAGTATACATATCAGTATCTTCCTTTAGGGTCCAGACTGGACGGAGAGCCACTCTGACGTTTTAAGGCATCACTGTATAGAGTTACCATTTTTCAACAAGAGTGCACAACAACATGAAGTAGAGAAAATGGACCACCAAGCGGTGGTTCTGTGTGCACCAATGTGTTTCACAAGTGGGTAGATTTGCTCAAGGTGCCAATTTTTTTCTCTAGGTACTTTGGCTTTCCTCCCACTTAACAAGTCTTGTTACTGAATCGGTTGCTTGGCCGACGAAGTCAGTTATACGCCGAACAGAAGTATCCCAAGGTGGAAAATTGCCACAGTTTAAACAAGGCAACACTCCATATGAATATTCATTTTGTATTTTATCACCAAATCCTCACGTTTTGTTTTGTAAGGTATCATATTCGGGTCTCGAGACATGCATATCATGCATAATATCTTGTCAACAGGTACGCTTAACGTTAGAAGTCTCGAGACTTATTATCATTTTTGATATCACGTTGAGGATTGGGTGACTTTATAACTGTTTAATTCCTTGCATATCGGATTACATAATCTCCATGGGTGCCTGGGACGAGTTTCAGTTTGTGTCGGGCAGTTGTCCACCATCTTGCAACGAGGACACACCCATCCTGGTGAGGTTTAAACTGAACCTTCAAGGATATTGGAGACGGATAAACTAGTATAGGTCAGCAAGGACCCTGATCACACTGAGCCAATGTCAAACGTAATTATATTTCAAAAGTAGACTATTCGTGTTGTAATTTCCCTTACCAGGATACTTATATTGAAGTATTGCGTTTATTTACTATCTTGGTCAAATCGGATTAAGGAGAACCTTATTTACAAAAAAAAATATTGCCAAAAAGAGTAAATTGTCTTTGTAAATCCTTTTCTACTTTTTTCTACTGGGGTACCATTTCACATTTTCGTGATGCAACCGAGTACCGATTTTACCAATTTTTGAATAATTAAGTACCCTCAGATGCAATTTGGTGCAATTTAACATCATTTGAAGTCAAATGTGTCGTACAAACTTTGTACGACAGTGCATCAAATTCCACGTAGTATAGTACTAATAGGACTTGGCAAAATGAGCAATAAGACCACTGTAGCGGTGAAGCCACAGATTGGAATTTATCCCAAGATCTTGGGATTTGATGTGATGAATAAGCGCACAATGGTTGATATCAAATAGCTGCCAGTGTACAACCTCTTGAGGGATGCATGGAGGAGAATAAAAAAGAATACAAAAAATGGAGCATGCTGTTTACCGGGCCGCGTACCAAAGGGAAAATCGAAATGTAGGGTACCACTGGTGGTACGCGTACCCAGATTGGGAACCCCTGATAAATTGTGTAAGCACGGTCGCCGCACCTTCACGTTTGTTGTATGGATGACAGAACCAGATGTAAGAATCTAAGTTTTGGCTGCCTGCTGCCTCACTACGGACCACTCCGCCTATGAAATAGACGTGGGTGCGCCGATCACAGATCGAAGTCGTTTGAAAAAGTATCATTCCACATTCTTTAATATCTGTATGTTTCTGAAGAAATGTCGCCAGACCCCGATGAAGTAGAATTATAGTTGTTTAAACACAAAACAGTGTTTCTAATTTTTGCAGTCTCATCCACTTGTATCTATCTTCAGGGTTCAAACCGGTCCCTGACAACCGGTTACAAATCGACCTTGCTGTTTAACTTTGGGTTATGTCCGTGAAAGGTCCTGAGGGGCAGGGAATTATGACTATACGTGTACAGCTTTATAGTACATCAAAAGTTAGAAGTAGGAATTGTAGTTCATCTATGATTGAGGAATTGCCTTTATCCTTACAAAAAAAGTTATGAGATTCCTACGACAAGTGGCTAATTTTTGACCGGAGTTTAATTATTCTCTTTGGAATTTCACGGGAATCATGCATTTCCCACAAGAAGTCTAAAAATTACCATGGAAAAAGCACCATTTTCCAAGGAGTTACCAAAGGTAATGGAAATTCCCCGCGGTACCATACATCGCCATGAAATTTGAATCCTTCCTAATGGGAAATTGTTTTTCCCACGGGAAGTATTGTTATATCATGGGGATAATAACTTCCCAGGGCTTACAAGTTTCTCAAAGAAAATGCATAATAGTAGAAACACCTTATAAACACGCTTTCACTTTAAATAATAAAGTGTCCTTATTACTTTTGAGGTGTTCAATTACCAAAAAGGACTCCCAAGCAGGGAGATCGTAGCATGGTCCACTAGCTGGATGAGCACACCAATCAAACCTTATCAAAGTTAGTTCCTCTATATGCCTAAAATAGGATATTGGGGTTTACATGGTTTCAGTTTGTGCTACAGCCTAAAAACGACCTCGGTTTGAGGTATCTCATCATCAATCTATACAAGAGAGTAAACTGTACATAAAATGCTATGTATACTGTTTAAAACAATTTCCAATTGGTGTCATGAAGGTGCAAATAATATTGACATTATCAAGTGCATCCTTTGTCTAACAACGATAAGGTTTCATGCATTGCCTTTTGACGTCTCAGACAAATAAGCTAAGGACAAAGTCGAAAATAAGCGATTACTGTTTTACACAACTTTAAGGAGCTGCAGTTACATCAAACACATTTTAGGCCCAAAGAAGGTACGGATATAATTTTGGAATAACAGTTTTGAGGGTAAGTTGAAGATATGACTAAACAAACATTGGTGGTATTGGGCTTTATTTGTAGTATTTTTCTTTTGTGGATTCTTCGAAAAAGTTTTTCTTTGTAATTTGCAGGCTCTTTTCTTTGCTTTTGTCGTGCGCACTTGTTTTTCTTTTTTATTTTTATTTAAGGTACATTACAAACTGTGAGCATCAAGTTCTTGTCTGTATCATGTAACAACTACTTGCATGGTAGCCTATGGGAATTGGGTGTTAGGATGATGACAGTGCGGCTATTGTTATATTATTGTTCTTAAGGATGAGATATTGTAGTGGGGTGAGAAAATGTGTCATGCACACTCCGGAAATAAAGGTCAGTGACCAAAGGTCAGAGGTGAAAAGTTAAATGTCCCTAAAACGGTTTCATGGCCATAATTCCAAGAAGGAACATTGCACGGTCATTACAGTTCATACACATAATGGGATGGCAATTCCTACCAAAATGTGTGGAAGCCATAGAAACCGAGGTAAAAGCCATGTCATGAGGCTAGAATTCAATAGGAGGATTTAGCCATCAGGTGACATAAGTCGTCTATATTTTTCACCCGGAAAAATGGCTTTTTCCAGGGGAACTTTGGCTAAATAAGCCTATTGAATTCTAGCGGCATGGTGGCAGAAGGTCATATGTACAATTTTTGTTTCCAAAACTGCTACTAATCGGCTAGACTTTTTTCTTCAAACTTTTGGGAGGGTATTCCAGGGTGGAATATTGTGTCTCGCAACTGCCATGAGAAAGGTAACAAATTAGACGTCAATTTGAAAGATCTGCCTAGGTCAAATTATATAAAAATCGAAGTCTAGCTATATTTCTAAGACGAAACATTGCACCCAGCTTGATATTCAAGATGGGCCCAGTTGAATATCATTATACTGGACCTGTTGAAATGGACCGTGTTGTTCTGGAAATGGGGCATGGCCAGTTGAAAAGTCCAATTGGTAACGGTCTAGAAATTTCTTGTGTCCAGTTAAAAAATCCAGTTGAACTGATCTAGTTCAACTGGACCCAACTAGACTAACTCAACTGGACCTTTCGGTAAATTGGGCATGTCCAGTTGGAAAGTCAACCGGTATATCGCAATAAGTTTCCTAAATTAGTGAACACCCTTGATAGTTTGTGAAATACTCTTGAAGGAAATACTCGTTTTCAAGGAATAAACAGAGCTACAACTATGGAACGCAAAACGTTAAACGTGAAATCCACCGCTAGAACACCTTTGGTCAGATTTTATCATCATTACGTTCGTCCCATCATTTAGTCCATTTATAGGAAGTTCAACGTAGAAAACATCGGCCAAGATCCCTCTTACCGCGAGGTTATCCATGAACCACCTATCACAGCATTCAGAAATCAGAAAAATTTCTAGTCACTTAGTTCGGGCAACTCATCCCCAACCATTAAAGTCTGACCCTCTAGGGACTTTTGCTTGTAATCGTGTACGATGTAATACTTGTCTAGTAGTTAGCGATGACAAATTTCTCTCTGTTGTTGGTCCCAACAACAACTGCTTCTACCCAGCATTTTACTTGTACCTCCACTAACGTATTGTAACCCGAACCCCGCGTCGAGTTCAAGGGGATAGGCTTATTCTGCTGGGAGAAAACTTACAGAACTGAGAGAAAGGAATTATTGGACACAATACACAAATGAGAGACAAACAAGCAAATTTAAGATACAAAAGTAAATCCGTTTCCTTCTTGTAGAAATTACATGTCAAACTTATAAATGTACAAATGATTAATACGATTATGATGAGATAATTGATTGACTACGTGACCAATGTGTTAGGATCTTCAGCCTAGCTCAGCACTCACACCACGTACCTTAACTGCATACGTCTTCGGTAGCACCTTTCAGCATGCTGAGAACCTCAGCCGGCTAACGTTAAACATTAGAACGCTGTACCGTAATCTTCAGTATGCAGGTACCCTCAGCGGGCAGAACCTCAGCGCGCTGAACCGCCAATCTTCAGTATGCTGACGAACTCAGCCTGATGAACCTCAGGGCGCTGAACCGGCAATCTTCAGTATGCTGACAAACTCAGCGCCCTGAACCTCAGCGCGCTGGACCACCAATCTTCAGTATGCTGAACCTTCTGCCTTTAAGGTTCTGACACTCGGGGCACGCCTTCAGGGAATGAGATCTCTCTGTACAAGGAATGGGGGGAGGGCAGAAACCAGAAGGTCGTAGAATATCCCTGAATAATACTCTACGGACTTATCAGAATCACCGATGGCCTTAGATCTCAGCCTAATTCCTTTCTTTTGGACAGTGATTGGCTATCCTAGGCCAGCACTCAGTCCTAGCAGTTTGTTCTAGCCAAACTTACACTATTCTTTTCAGAGTCGCGTAACGTAAGTAAACCGGTAAAGGGGGATGGGAGACTAGGAGGTTTAATTAACTTCAGCAATTGTGCTAGGCCTACAGACTTGTAGTCTAAGCTTCACGGTGCCTACGCTAATACTGTCAGCATAGCGTAACTCTAATAGGAACAACTTGATGTTTACAGCTTTTACGAATTTGCCCTTAATAGATCCTGATCAAGATTCCCTGTCGTTACTTATAACGGTCTTGTAGACGAATTTCTCACCCAAATCTCCTTTAACCGCACTCATTTCCGAACAGCTGCTTTCAGCTTAATCACATATCACACCATGCAGTTGTGCGTCCTCCTGCTTTCGGCTCCAACCAATCAGTGTCCCGCGCAAAGCACGTACACACCTGTTTCCTGTAGGCTGGATGTCACGTGGCTAGTGAAAGCGCGGAAAGACTTCTCTTCTTTTTTTATATCGGCAGGGCGCCATTTCTTAGGTCTTGAAATTAATCCCAGATGCGTTACACTACCCCCTCCTTAGGTTATGCGTCCTGCATTCTTCTGGTACAAAGAAACATACAAAAATAAGAACAAAAAGATCTGTACAGGTAAGGCATGTTTATTTCCACTTGTTTAGGAACGTACACAACGACAAAGTGGTTTCTTTCACCACAGTCTATTTACAAGTCCACACAGGTCTGATATGATTACTCATGGATAGGAGTCAGCTTCTTTACTTCAACTTCAAATACTTTGCCATCGGGGTAAACAGCTCGTTTTGTGGTTGTGATGAGGCTCAAGGGGTCTAAAATCTCATATGAAGTACTTCGGAGGGATCTTCTGGTGGCAGGCAACTCCACTTCATCCTTTTCTGCCTTTTCGATCTCCCTCTCTGCTATCGCTGAACGCTCTTCCAACGGGGAACCGAGATCTAGAAGCTGTTGAAGGGCAGGCTATTTAAAGTGCCTCTGGGCCCCTGGGGGAGTTGTCAGATGGTTCCACATTCGTGGGTTTTTCTCCATGACCTTGTTAACCTCTCACAGGTTCCTTCTTTGATCTTTCCCTACTTGAACTTTCTGCCTTTGACTCCTTGGATGGGTGGCCCGACTTTCCTTTTTTGGTGGCGAGGTCCTCAACCTTTATCTCCTTTCGCCGGCCGGTGCTTTGTTACCCTTTCGCTTGCGGTCGTCCAAACTCTTTCTCGGTCTCTCCGTCCTTTCATCTCTTTTGACTGGCATCACCACTACCGAACTAACTTTACCTTCACCTCGACGTTCCTCGGCTCCTTCTCTTTGTCCCCGATCCTTTTTACTTCTTCGTCCCTCGCAATGTCTTTCATGCCTTATAGTGTCCGTCGTTCTTGGACTGCTAAAGTCCCCGCATAGCTGACACCAATACATCGTGTGTCCATGTTCGGATTCTGCATAGCCTCTCATGGGTCGCAGATCCTGGAACCGGCGAGAGCATTCCGCACACTTATATTCCAGCTCAAAGAAAGGCCTGAGCTCACTCATCATCCTGCAAAAGAAAAAAGAAGTGCAACTTTCAGTGAAAACATTTACCACCTTCACGTTGAGAACACATTAAGAACTACCGTGTCTCATATAACGGATCGAAACTGTACAAAAAAAGAAACGTCATCCGTACTTGTGAGTGACATCTTTTAGTTACATATTTACAAGGGTGACATTTAAAATTTAACTAAAACCATATCTCTGTGGTTTCTTTCGTTCCCTCTTCGGTCTGCTCCTCGCTTTCCTTCACTTTCACAGCTTCTCTGACATAGATCCTCTGGGTTAGGACCTCTAATCTCTTCGGAATATTTCTTTGCATTATTAGAGCTCTTCTCCAGGAAGGGTTTCACCCAGCTTAATTCTTCACCTTCGTAGGGACGCAGCCAGTTGTAGTGAATGAGTTTTGGATTCTTCTGGGGTCCCATAGTTACTCGGAATAAAACGTCGTTGATTCTTTTTAAAAGTAAACCTGGACCCTGCCATGGTCGATGAAGTTTTGAAGTTGTGCCCTTCTTTACCGCTGGGGAGTGCACCACAACCAGGTCTCCTTTCTCAAAGGTCTCTTCTAAAGCTTTGCAATTAACTCGAAACGACTGTCGGTCTGCTGCCATTTTGAGATTTCTACGTGCCTGTGCATTTGTTACCCGGATCTTTTCCTCTAACTGTTCGACGTATGTAGGGTAATCTGTCACTGTCTCCTGCTTGACCAGTGGCACAATTACATCAGTTGGAGTTCTTAAGACTCTGCCGTACATTAACTCTGCTGGGGAAATCCTGTGGCCTCATGGATAGCGGTGTTATACGCGATAGAAAGATACGGTAACCACGTGTCCCAGTCCTTCTGACTTGTGCATACTACGGATGACAACATAATCTCCAAGGTGCGGTTAAAGAGTTCAATCATTCCGTCTGATTGAGGGTGGTATGTAGTAGTTCTCGTCTTCCGAATTTGAAGCAACTGACACATACCTTGGGAAACATCCGATTCAAACTGTCGGCCTTGGTCTGAATGGAGCTCGTCTGGGATACCGAACTTGCATACGAACTTTTCGACCAAAGCTTTCGCTACTGTAAGTGCTTCTTGGTTAGGGACTGCTATGGTTTCAGTCCATTTCGAGAAGTAATATGCGATGAATAGGACGTACTTATTACCTTGCGGGGTCACAGGTAATGGACCAAGGATGTCTAGAGCAACACTCTGAAGGGGCTCACCCGAGAGGTATTGAGTCATCTTCGACTTCCTGCTACGGTGGAATCCTCTTTTGGTAATGCACACTTTGCACCGCTTACACCACTTCTCAATATCTCTGGCCATGCCACTCCAATAGGCCTTTTCCTTTATCCTTTCTGTCGTTTTCTTCACCATCAAGTGTCCTGAAAGTGGATGTACGTGAGCTGCCTCCCAAACGTCCCTCTTCAACTCGTCCGGAGTTACCAACTGCAAAGTTATCTTTTCACCGGTTTGTGACTCGAACCTCCGGTAAAGTATGTCATTCTGCGAAACAAGACTGTCCCATTGCGACCAATAATTCTGAAGCTTTCTGCTACCTCCTGAAACGCTTTCCCAGGGCGGCCACTCTTTTATCTGCTTAGCCTTCAGTATTGGACTTATGTCGGGGTCAGCTTCTTGCAACCTCCTCAGTTCTTCATTGGATCTCTCAGTCACCCAGCTTTGTCTGGTGAACCCGGCGCTTTGTTCTCCTCTACTCCATTAGTTAAGAGTTACAAGTCAATACAGGTTCGGCTGTGATCGCCTCATCCTGTTTGGCCGACTTCAAGGCTCTCTCAGTATCATGTTCTTCTTTTCTGTTACAGTGGCGGCAATCCTCACATGGCCGTCGGGACAAACTGTCAGCATTATTGTGGATTCTTCCTGGTCTATGCTCTATGGTGAAGTCGTATGTTTCAAACGTCTCTAACCAACGTGCCACTTGGCCCTCGGGGTAGCGAAAATTCAGGAGCCAACGAAGAGCTTTATAGTCTGTCCTGACGTGGAATTGCCTTCCATAAAGATAGTGGTGAAACCATTTAACGCCTACTACTATGGCTAACAGCTACTTCCTGGTGACACAATACCTTCTTTCTGCTTTGGTGAGAGTTCTACTGTAATAACCTATGGCATGTTCTTCTCCATTTTGATTCTGTGAAAGAACTGCTCCTATCCCATGATTACTTGCATCTGTATCAAGAATGAAGGGATCACCTCTGGTGGGGTAGCTAAGAATAGGCGCAGTAGTGAGCCGTTTCTTCAGTTCACAGAAAGATTCCTCGCACTCATCACTCCAGCGGAATTCTCTGCCTGATTATGTAAGCCTGTGCAGAGGTCTAGCAATCGAACTAAAACCTTTAATAAAACGTCTGTAGCAGCTGCAGAGTCAGATGAATTTACGAACTTCATGCACGTTTCTGGGACTGGGCCATTTTGATACTGCCTCCATTTTAGATGGATCGGTTTGAATTCCGTCAGAACTGACGACGTGCCCCAAAAATGTTACTTTCCTCTTGAACAGCTGGCACTTCTAGGGACCTCTTTAATACTCTTTAAAACCTCTTTAAAATTTCTTCGAGCCTGCTGAGATGTTCTTTAAATGTCCTACCGTGGACTATGACGTCATCCAGGTACACCGTCTAGACAGCTCTCCCACTTAAGCCTTCCTAGGACTCGATCCATGAGACGTTCAAATGTGGCGGGGGCATTACAAGGCCCAAACGGCATTACTCTGAACAGAAAAAGTCCTTCGTGGGTGGAAAATGCGGTCTTAGGGCGGTCCCGTGGCTCCATCTCTATCTGCCAGTACCCGCTGGCGAAGTCTAGCGTAGAGAACCACGCAGCACCACTGAGCTTGTCTAGGGTGTCGTCAATTCGAGGGAGCAGGTAGGAATCCTTGACGGTCACGTCATTCACCTTTCGATAATCCACGCAAAAGCGCAAGCTTCCATCTTTTTTTCTAACAAGGACAATAGGGGACGACCATGGGCTGACAATGGCTCGATGACGTCATGCGACAGCATGTCCTTGATTTCCTTGGATGCTTCCTCCTGCTTGTGAAAAGGCAGTCTTCTTGGAGGCTGGTGTATTGGCGGATGGCTCTTGTGTTTGTACTATGCTTGTCGAGGTCTGTCCTTCCGAGGTCCCCTGCACCCTTGACAAATGCACCTTGCCACCTGTGCAAAAGTATCTTGACCTCATCCTTTTGAGTATTATCTAATTCCTCCATGCACGTACCAAACAACTTTTCCAGGTGTTCAGGGAACAACTCCGTGCCCTTGTGAAGATCCTTGGTGGCAACATCCCCACCGCTTCCGGAAGAAACCTCTCCCACTCCTTCACACACACCAACAGTTGTATCCCGGTACCCTGTCACAGGTGTATCACTCAGATTAGCAAGTCTTACAGGGACGACCCCCTGCCCTACATCCACTACACAAGTAGCAACTAAAGCACCCTTCTTCCCGAAAAGTGAATTCGACGGATTCATCATCTTCACTTCCTCTGCAATAGTCTCTTGGAAGTCTTTGACCGTTACAAAAATGAGCATCTCTGACTGGGCTGGCACCAATATGGTCTCTGAGGCAACAATACGGCAGCAAACTTCATCAGCTCCAATTTCGTCGTTTGCATTATTGGGTTTTATTTCATCCTTCCTGGTGTCTTTGATTAGAACTTGGTCTCTACTAGCATAGATAACGCAGTCATGCTGTCTCAAGAAATCCAAACCTAGTATGCAATTCGGACCTGAATCTGCTACCCAGAATACGTGTCTCTTTTTCTTGCCGCCGATCTCAATTTCCATCTCAGCCTTTCCATGAATAGGTACACTTTTTGCCATCAGCAAGTATCATGCACAAGCCATCCTGTTCCAACTGTGGCCTTAACTTACTGGGTAGACTGAAAAACACACCGGCATAAATAAATGAGATATTGGCACCGGTATCAACCAAAGACGACACGTTTTGTCCTCCAATTCTGCGGTTCAGGTATATTACATCCTTTGCAAGTCCTGGTAATCCATTCAGCACAGCTATGCAAGTGGGTCCAAGTCCTACTGTCAAAGAGCGACCCCCATCTCATACGTGGTCGTTTCTCGTCGACACTTCATTTTGCTTCGTCGTATTTCCTCTCTTTTCTGGACAATTCCTTCTCATATGTCCTGGTTTTCTGCACTTAAAACGTATTGGCGTCCCTTCCTCCATAAAAGGTCGTGGGTCGTGGTGATCCTTTACCTTGTCTTCCTTGACCACCCCCATACTGTCTTCTCTCATCTTTCATAAGCTGCAGTTCATTCCGCATGGCTTTTATTTCTGATTGCAAATCAGCCATTGACTGTCGGCATCGTCTTATTTCCTCTGTAGCCGTCCCAGTTGGATCTTTTGTCACACTCTCACTTTGCTTGAATTCAACTTCTGCTGCTCGAACCACTCTCCTCCCTGGGTAACTCCTCTGCTTTTCCGCAGTGTAAAACGTCTCAATGTCAAGAGCAACTTTCAGAGCTTCTTCCAGGGTACCAGGTCTCATCTGATAGACTCCTAGGCGGAGATCCGGGTCATCCAGGGCGTCAAGAAAATGATCCCTTGAGAATAGCCTAACAGCTGAGGTGGGGCAGACGGATATGCCCGTCTAGCCAGTCTCCTGACTTCCTGTGCGAGCTGCGGGAGACAACAAGCCTAGGGAAGAATGAAAGAAGAAACCAGAAGGAAAATTGAGCAACGCGGGTTTGAACCCGGGACGGTCGCTGTCCGGGCGACTGCCTTAACCACTGCACCACCGTGACTAACGTGATCCTCGGCTTGAACCAAGGTACAAATACCGCACGCTGCAATTTTCCCTCCTTGTTACCACACAAAGTGTGTAAATCCCGAAACGGGTAAATTAGATAGGTCGAACGTGGTAAGATCAGCGACCGTCCCGGGTTCAAACCCGCGTGGCTCAATTTTCCTTCTGGTTTCTTCTTTCATTCCTCCCTTGTTCAAAAGGCTATGCCAGTACTTGGGTTGAATTTAATTCAGATCGAATCAGTTACTAACTCTTCGACCTATATATATATATATATATATATATATATATATATATATATATATATATATAATATATATATATATTATATATATATAAGGTCAAAGTACTGCGTAGCACTTATGAAGCAGGTAGGTAAAAAAGAAGTAAGAAATAGTGCTAAAAGTTTGTGAAAAATTCCATGACGTTTCGGGTTTAAAAACTTTATCAGGTGGCAAAAATGCAACTGATCGTTGACACGGCCAAACGTACAATTTAAAAAATACACAATAAAATTAGGCACGGTAAAACCGGCTAGGAAAACAGACAGTGTTAAGTTGTTACCACAAGTAAAAACAATGCAGGAATTGCTGAGTTATAACAGTTCAAGTCTAACGTTTAGACCATGTGGGGACAGGGTTCCAAGTTTCATGATTAGACGGTTTTCGGCAACTAGGCGGTCATGATTGGAACCTCGACACGAGATGGCCGCCGAAACCATCAAGTCACGGATCGAGCATGTTGACGGGGGAACGAAGTGTGTGGCTACAGGGAACCCTGGGAGGTTCTGTTTGATTGACCTCAGGTGCTCAGTGACTCGGTCAGTAAGACGACGTTTTGTTTCTCCCACGTACAGTATATTACAGCGTTTACACACGAGAACGTAAACAACATTGGCTAAAGTACAGGTAAAATGCTGATGAATGTTAAACCGGTTGTTGTTGGGACCTACAATGGAAAGGATTTTGTCATAACTGACCACCGGGCAAGTATTACATCTCCCACGGTTGCATGGAAAAGTTCCTGGGGTGTTAGACACTACTGCTTGAGGCTGAGAGGCACGGACCAAGTGCTTTGATATGTTCTTTTCAATTCTGAATGCCGTGATGGGGGGTTCAGGGAAATGGTCACGGGTGGATGGGTCATGACGGAGGGTCTCTACATTCCTGTAAATGGCACGTACAATGGGAGTTACAGATGGGTGAAAGGATAGGACCAACGGGATACGTCTGGTGGGTGTTTGGTCAGTTTTGGTGGCAAGGGCAGAGGCTCTATCAATACCTTGTATGCGTTTCCGGGCATTAGAGAGCACTCTTTGTGGATACTGGCGTTGTTCAAAGAAAGAAATAATCTGCTTGGAAACTTAAGCGAAATCCTGGTCGTCGGAACAAATCATTCTGGCCCGTAAAAGTTGTGAGTAAGGAATCGAATTGGTACAAGATCTGGGCTGGTTGGAAGGGTACATGAGGTAGTTGTGAGAGTCAGTGGGTTTAAAGTGAAGATTGGACTTGATTTTACGGTTAAAGATGGATAATTCTGTGTCTAAAAACACTTCTGAGGAGTTGGAAATACAGTGAGTGAATTTCAAAAACGGGCAAAACGTTTCAGCAAAGTTAATGAACCTTTCCAAATCGTTTCCAGGACCCACTGCGACCCCAACAATATCGTCAATATACCTTTTATAAAGTATGGGCTTGATCCCGGTGTAAGGAGAGAACATCTGCTCCTCAAAGTGGCCCATGGTGAGGCAGGCCACAGAAGGTCCCAATTTAGTGCCCGTAACTACTCCTTTAATTTGGCGAAAAAAAAACGACCATTGAACTGAAAGCAATTTTGTGTGAGGACCAGCTCTGTCAAGCGAAGACAGGTGGTAGTAGGGATGTTGGGGTCCTGGCGTTGATCCAGGTGATGGCGTATGGCTGCTAAAGCAGCGTGATGGGGGATTGAAGTATAGAGGCTTGTTACATCCATGGTGAATAAAGTACATTCACTGGGATTCTCAGGAAACTCAAAATTTTGAATTAACCTAAGGAAGTGAGGAGTATCCTGGATAAACAAAGGTAGGGTTGAAACTAATGGGGAAAGTACAAAGTCTACGTACTGTGAAATTAGAACCGAGGGGCAACTGTGAGAAGACACAATGGGACGACCAGGGTTATTGGCCTCGTGACTTTTGGACAGCAGATAGAAATTGGAGATTTGTGGGCAAGGGTGCAGAAGGGCTTTAGCCGATTCAGGAAGATGTTTTTGACTTACAAGGGTAGCTAAGGTTTTCTTGACCAAGGTTTGGATTTCAGAAGTGGGGTCCATCGGCAATTCGGTGTATGATGTTTGGTCTGAGAGTTGTTTCTCAGCTTCAGAAACATAAAGATCTAAAGACCACAAAACAGTGGCACCGCCCTTATCAGCAGACTTAATAATCAAATTCTTGTTCTTCTTGAGGGACAGAAGAGCCTTCTGCTCGTCCAAAGAAATGTTACGAAAGGGAGATACTTTGAGAGGAAGGAGACGTTCCAAATCGGAATTAATGGACTCAATTGCACTGTCCAGGACCTTGCTTTTACCAGGTTTAGGGGTCCATGGAGATCGTTTAGACTTGAATGAATGGAAAACGTCCTCCGATGAAGTGTTGTCGGTTTCATCGGAATCTCCAAAATGTAAGCGCAGGCGGAGCCTCCTGCAAAACGAGGACACGTCTCTGCGGATAGAAAACTCATCTGGAAGGGGGTTCAGAGGGACAAAATTCAAAACTTTGGAAAGGACTGAACGTTCAGGGGAGAACAATTTCATGTCAGAGGAGATGGTGACGACTAACCTAGTGTTAGGAGTACGGTCACTGTCAGGGGTTAGGGTGGAATGCTCTTTGGGTAATAAGGAAGCAAAGGTCTTAGATTTGGATTCTTGTAAAAAGTTGTAAAGTTTACGGTTACAGACATGGACGAGAAAATGTACATCGCCAGCGTTAGGGAGTGAATTAGAAAGAAAAGACCTTTGTTCATTCATGGTCCCGTCAAATAAGGCCTTTTTCCTAACCATTCCGCTAATAGCAGAACGCATCAAGCCAAACGAACACGAACGTAAGTAACGGGTGGTGTTACGTCTTTGAACGGGGTCTGAGTAGGTCTGAACATGAAACATGAGTTGGAAACCTTATATATATATATATATATATATATATATATATATATATATATATATATATATATATATATATATATATATATATAGTAGGTAGAGTGACGTAGTGACTTTTTATATGAATGAATGAATCAACGCTGTATTGAATAGTCGCATGAAGACCTTAGGCCATTATTCCTCTAACACAGGCACTTGCCTTATACTGAAAGAGGAAATTTATATGTATATGATGAGATGGCAAGTGCCTATGTTAGAGGAATAATGGCCTAAGGTCTTCATGCGACTATTCAATACAGCGTTGATTCACTCATTTATATATATATATATATATATATATATATATATATATATATATATATATATATATATATATATATGTATATATACACATATTTATATATATATTAGCGCTATTTGTACCTTAGTTCGAGCCGAAAATCACGTTAGTCACGGAGGAGCATTGGTCAAAGCAGTCGCCCGGAAAGCGACCGTTCCGGGTTCAAACCGGCGTGGCTCAAGTTTCCTTCTGGTTTCTTGTTTCATTCTTCTCTTGTTCAAAAGACTATGCCAGTACTTGGGTTGATTTTCATTCATGATCGAATCAGTTACTAACTTTTCGACCTAAATTTAAATTCGACAATCTTACCACGTTCGACCTATATATATATATATATATATATATATATATATATATATATATGTATATATATATAAATATATATATATATATATATATTTGCGTAAGAAATACGGTAAATACGAGGACGTCGCTTCACGTGTGAACTTATTGATCATTCTGGATCAATAAGCTTCATACATTACACCCAAACGGAATCAATGTTGACAAGTAACCTCCTCACGTAATCATGACACACCCCACTAAACAAACACACCAACATCCCATTAAGCGACTACAACGTCCAGCACCAACATCTCATCAACTTTGACATGTAAGATATTTGTTATTTTTTCTTTTCTAATAATGCCTTAACAAATTTATGTTCTGAATACTTTAGTTTAAGTAACCTTATCTCTAATTCCAGTTTCATTTGTTTGATTTATCCAGAACCTGATGAAGGCCAGAGGGCCGAAAGCTTGAGTAAACAGTTTACACGTAAAGCGACGTCCTCCTCATTTTACCGTATTTTTTACTCATATATAATGACGCAGAACCGATCACGTCCAGAACAAATGGGATTATTTCCCGCACTTGTATATATATATATATATATATATATATATATATATATATATATATATATATATATATATATATATATAACGCTAGATCGACCTGTTAGGCGAAAGGTCAAATCCGCTAATACAAAAGGCGAAAACAAAAACAATTAAATACTTAAGATTATATTTCCCCTTTTGGTTTTGAGATATATATGCACGTTATTTCAATGGCCCGTAAGTCCTTAGCGTTAAGCGATACATGCACGTAAGTTGGTGTGCAGCTAAGTAATTGCATAAACATTATGTGGTAAATCGGACTTGCGTATAGAGTTACGCATTCCTATATAAAACAGTGTGTAAAACGTTAAGGCGAAACGGTTTTTTCGCCTGAAGGTCGAATTCTCCCAACAGTCGCGTTTTTTCATACCATATTTCGCCTAAATCCCAATTTATAGAAATATATATATATATATATATATATATATATATATATATATATATATATATATATAGGGACTTCCCATTGAAGCAAGAGGGAAAAGTGAGTGCGACACTACCTGCGCCTTATTGTAACGTCTGAAGCCACATAAGCAACCATAGCTTAGTCCTTAGTAGCTTAGGCGGTATCACAAAACACGGCAGACGCTGAACGCTGCCCGTAGCTTAATTTTCCCTCTGAAATTGACTTGGTATGTTTTCATATATATTGAGGTATCTTAACAATTAATACATATCAAGAAATAAATTACAGAAATCAGGAATAATAATGCTGCAGTAACCTTCCACACGGTTTACTTTCTTTTTAGGCTTTGCCGCAGGGAACGGTTTTTTCATCAATACAGAAAGAAGGCTGAGCCGTACATTTTGAACTCGCATACTTCACACACACACACACCCACGCACACGCACACACACATATATATAGATATATATATATATATATATATATATATATATATATATATATATATATATATATATATTGAAACACCAACGATTGCAGGGTAAGTTTTAGTTAACCCAGCTAGCCGGATTGGTAATGGAAAAGGAAACGGAAAATCAATCCATTCTTACTGAAGGAAAAAATTTTGAAGGTTACAAGTCGTTGCAGTTTGAAGAAGACAACGGACACTCAAATGATGGACGACCTGCAAAAAGACATGGGCAAAAGGATTCAGGTAGTTACCGACCCATGGAGGTAAATACACAGAATTCGTGTTGTTCGCAAGTTGCAAGAGTTTGTGAGCGTACCATTTTAATGATACTCGAGTTTATTCTCGGGGTGTGGGAGCCCACCTGTGGTAAGTACTTAACAGATTGCTCCTCCTCATACACTGTTAAAGGTTAGGGATGGCAGTAGGTGCAGAAAGAGGTCATTCCCCTGTTGGGCAAAAAACTTATGCAAACGGTAATTTTAAGGCTTACAGAAAGAAAAGCCCGGGAATTGGAGGTTCAAGCACAGACGTACCACCAAACACAAAGGACGACCATTGGACATGACACACAATCTCTTCTATGATAACTGTGCTTCAAGATGAAGGCAAATTTGACTTTTTTAAGGGAGAGTAATAAGTCACCGTTTTAAAGCAAATCCCTTTCAACAGTCAACAAAGCTTTATAGTATTTCAGTTAGCTTCTTCGAATATTGTCTCCTTTGATTAGCCTTATTATGTCATCTTCATTTCATTTTTAGTAATGGAAATTTTTCTCATCTTAGTCTGCATCATTTAAGTTTTCCTTACTTTACTTTAGTTTCTTCTATTTAATTTTGTCTTATAACATTTTGTCTTATTCAAGTTAGTTTCATTCCATTTGTTCTCATAAACGTTTGCCTCATTTCACTTTGTCTCATTTCAGTTTGCCTTATTTCAAATTGTCTGATTTAAGCTTCCCTCCTTTCGTTTTTCTTGCAATAACTGGTGGCCGTGACTGACAATAAAAAAGTGCAAAAAGACCAGACAACTTTCAAACAGTTGTGGCAGGAGGTAAACTCAAGACGATGCATGAGGTCAACGGTAACTTTTAACTTCGATGCTCTTATCGATGGTCTCTAGAAGGGATTTCATTTCACATGAAAAAGGCCTCCAAAACAAAACTACCTTTCGACTGATATACATAAAAGCAGAAAGGCTAATCATGTCCACTTAAACATTGGTATGCGGCATTTTGATTTCAAGGAGCTGCTACATTTTTGTTTGCACAACTCTTTGCTGCTTGAGAAATTTTCGCGATGATTTGTAAATATCCTGCTTGAGTAAAACCGTTTCCCCAAACTCAGTAGGTGGTGGGGTTGAGCCTTCCATAACTAGTTAAACTTCACAATATGTATTGCGGTCTCTATCAGTCATTCAACATATTAACATGTTATTTCGTTAAATTAAATGGCTGACAGGTATATATATATATATATATATATATATATATATATTATATATGTATTATCTATATACATGTATATGTATATATGTATATATACATATATATGTATGTATATATACATACATATATATATATATATATATATATATATATATATATATATATATATATATATAACGCTAGATCGACCTGTTAGGCGAAAGGTCAAATCCGCTAATACAAAAGGCGAAAACAAAAACAATGAAATACTTTAGATTATATTTCCCCTTTTGGTTTTGAGATATATATGCACGTTATTTCAATGGCCCATAAGTCCTTAGTGTTAACGGATACATGCACGTAAGTTAGTGTGCAGCTAAGTAATTGCATAAACATTATGTGTTAAATCGGACTTGCGTATAGAGTTACGCATTCCTATATAAAACAGTGTGTAAAACGTTAAGGCGAAACGGTTTTTTTCGCCTGAAGGTCGAATTCTCCCAACAGTCGCGTTTTTTCATACCATATTTCGCCTAAATCCCAATTTATAGAAATATATATATATATATATATATATATATATATAAATGAGAAAAAATTACACAGAAATTAAAGTTACCGTTTATCAAGTGCCAGAGTCCGCTCACCTGATACAAGAGTTCGTTAACTAAGCTAGTATGCAGTTCAAAGTTCCCGAGAGCACAGTCGATAATTTTTAATAAGATAGCTTGGAAGTTGTGTAGATTTGTGACAAAATGTACCTTGACTCCCAAAAAGAGTCATTCAAGTAAAATTTAAATGGGTTTTGGTAGATTTGGACGTGGAGAAGAACATATTAAAATCCACCAAAATCGGTTTAAGGGATATTTATTTAAATGGGTCATACCTAAAATGGCTGTTGCGATGTCATTGTAAAGGTAAATGCATCTAAAATAACATTTTGTACTGATTGCAGGAAGTTCTGCTGTACTCATATTTTGTTAGGCATAATGGTTTTACGATTACTGTAGATCTGTAGCTTTTATAAATCATTTATTACCCTTCACTAAAGTCACAAAAACTACCAAGAAACTACTGTGCTCTGCCCACTTTAAAACACATGCAATATAAAAAGTCTTCTTGATTGCTTGCATTAAGGACTATAGTGTTATTTAGCATTTCTATGATGTAGACAGCTAGCAAAAGGTGTAAGCTATTTGGGAAGGGAAAAATTATGGGGTAGCAACATGAAGGCGGGTTGCCGCAAGGATATTTAACACAACATTTTTGGCGCCCGATGCGTGCCGAAAACGTTTGTTTCTCTTAAGAAACTTTTAAAGTTTGGAGATTTTCGTAACGAAATCTAAAACATTGGGTGTTGTTAGAAAAAGTAGAAAATTTCGGGGTTTTATCGAAGAATCTGCCTTAAGTGACACCACATTTGAGTGAATCGCCGGGGGAATGAACGTCTTCGGGGATTATGTATTTTATCGTACCAAGAACGTTACGATCTGCATTGTTTCTCATGTAATGTATAATCAAACACGGCAGTGACTATAGTTGATTTAGGGTTGTTAATTGTTGAATATCCGAGTGTTTCCATTTGTACACGGTTGGTATGACTCTTGTGCTTTTCTATAGTAAAATAAGTCTCTAAACAGTTCAAATTGTAGCATCCCTGTTTGATTTGTATAAGTTATGAGCCTATCCCTGTAGAGTTTACTCTAGGCCCTTAGGAAATACTAAGCAATAGAGTAGGGAAAACAAGCCAGTGAGCCACAACTGGAAAAAGGCCGTGGTCGTCTCGACCAGTGGCGTAGCTAGACATTTTTTGTCGGGGGGGGGGGGGGGGCAAAAGCAAAAAATTTCCGACAGATTATTACCTTGAAGTAAGGTACCATCATCTGGCAGTTGTACGATTCGAAATTCTGAAGACCTTTTTTTTTGTTTGTTTGTTTGTTTGTTTTTTTTTTTTTTTTTTTTTTTGTTTTCCGGGCAATTTGAGACCGACTTTTGATTTTCACGTTGACGTATCGACGTGCAATTCTGCTAAAAAACGTAAGAAGTGTTGTAAGTGCTTCAAATGGGTTGTTTTTATTTATTTCCGACAGAGACTAGAAATTTCCGACAGAGGCCTTCAGAGGCTTTGTGGGGGGGGGGCGACTGCCCCCCCCCCCTCTAGCTACGCCACTGGTCTCGACTTGAACCAATTGGTTGGAAACTGAGACGTTAAACTTCATCTAGCTAACTAACTTAGAATATACTATCAAATTTGCAAATGAAAGGGTAAAGAGTCGTATTCAGTGCAGTTTCAGCTTTATTAAAAGGTTACTGCATAGCCTACTTAATGGTACTTAAATCATATTTCAGTCTCATCGACAGTTGGATGTACGGCATTGCACACTGCAACTGAAAAAACACTAAATTATTTTTTCTATTGGATCACATATATCTACCCCTTAATATGTCATTATAAAGGCATCTAAAGTCAAGCTGTTATAATGGTGACTTCAAACTGGAATTTTAAGTTCACTCAAATAATTTTGACTTTTTAACTGACTTTTTATCCCATTACGTTGACTTTCCTTGGAACAAAAACCAAAGTTTTGACTTTTAATTCTAAAACCTGCCTTAAAAAGTTTCTGATTTTTAAGCTAAAATGTTGCTAATAAAGGTGCAACTTCAATGGAATGAAAAGTCTAAATAATGACTCTAAATTTAAAATTTAAGTCACAGTTGAGTCAAGGCCTTAGGAGAAGAAAAAACAAAACAAAAAAAATGAGAAACACTACGAGTGTACTTCAAAAGTTAACAACTCAATATCTACACTTAAAGAGTAAAAAGTACGTAATTAATTATCAGTTATATCATATTTCATGACACAATAATAAGATCTGAACAAATCATTTGTTATGTGAACGTCAAAATGGAATTTGTAGTTGAAATTTTGAATTTAACTGCAGCAGTTACGACTGAAATAGTTAAAATACTTGATTCCATGGAGAACACGTTTGGGACAGTTTTAGTCGCTTATTTTTTTTTTTTTTTTTTGGTCCCATGTCCCATTGCTCTCGTGGCAACTTAAAACACCTCACCTTAAAACATTTCTAGGCAATCGACTTTGGACCTCAGCCACAAAATCATAAGATTCATGGAATGAATCTACTCTCTTTTAAACCTGTAGCAATGTTAAAGTTGGCTAAACTTTTAAAGGCTGACGAGCCCTACGAAAAGTAAAGGGCCCGCAGTTCGTAAAATTTGAAACATTGACTTTTAGAAGTAAAAATTTACATTAACCAAGTGCTCATAGTTTCTAAACCGAGATAAGTAATGCGACTTTGGCATCAAATTCTGTTTACATAGCATTAAATTGTTTAACGTACGAATTTTTAGCTATTTATCTAATACCTGTGAAAAGATATCGGTTTTTTATAATACCATGAAATGGTTATTGCACCTTTCATCCTAAGAATATGGTACTGAGCTATACCTTTCTAAGGTCTGTGAGTTCTGAACCTCTTAAGCGTCAGCACTTAAAATGTCACCAGGCTCATTCATATTTACGTAAAACAGTTTGCAGTGTGCACTTTATTAAATATTTTAAGGCAAAGAGGAGACAAGGAGGCAACCTAGGCCTAACACAGGCAGAAAATAAACAAGAACCACAAGCAAACAAACCAGAAAACCTATCCCATCAAAAAGGATAATAAAGTCATAACATCCTACGCCTTTCATTTTGACTAAAAAACTTTATCTTGGTTTAACCCAAAAAGAGTAATGTACCTAGATTACAGATCCATTTTCTCTCCTTTCTATTCAGTAATTGATGAAGTTGTTGCCCACTAGCATTGGCGACATGCAAGGTGTCAACTATCTGCACATGGAACAATCCAAATGATGATGAATTAAGTGATCATATAAGAGTTTATTATTCATTGTAGTACGTTTACCAGCTGCATAAAGGAGGAAGTCACTTTTATGACCACTCATACGGGATCTAAAGGTATTTCTTTGAACTACATGTCACGCAAAAGTTTAATTTTAACGGGTGGCTGAGCTGAATCCTCGTTTACTGAGATAAATCCCTCAGGTACAATAAGAAGGTAGTAAACTCTTCCTTAATTTTGTGAGTCAAAGGCCGTAGAGTCATGAAAACCCTAAGATTCTTTTCAGAAATGACTAAGGCATTTGAACCTGCTTCTGCCTCCATCTTTTTTGCCAATTCAAAGCAATTGTATGACCCCTTTTGTAACAGAAGCTACAAACAATTTCATTAAGCTCACTTTTTGGATCACATTTGTCTTTTTTTTTCTTTTCGAATCTGTTTTTTATTAGGATATTATAAATTTGATTTTGAGAGACAGCACCAGACTGAGAGGGCGATCCACTTGTTTTACCTGTACTACAAAATCATTTATTAGGTTTGAATTGATCTTTACTCTTGGTTATGCCCACCCCAGGATTTTCTGTCCCAGACACCCTCTCCTCAGGATATAGTGTCACGGACACGTGGACCCAATCTCCTTTTACACACACCTTGCCGAACTATTCATCTGCCATTTTTGCAGCTTTATTCAAACTGTCAACCTTGTTTCTTCAAGGTGCACGTTAATGTCATCATGAATACACCGTTTAAATTCCACTACCAAAATTAATTGCCTTCATTGAATAAATTCAGAGATATTTTGTGAAGATCACCATCTGTCGAAAAATTTCTCCTTCAAATGAGCAAACTCTACAAGGGTTAGCTCGTCTGACTTTTTGCAGCTTCAAAATTTCTGTCGGTGGGCTTCAGGAATAAGTTCATAAGTCTTGGGAACTACCCTTTATCAGCATCATACTTCATACTTCCGTATAACGACAGAGAAGAAGAGACCTCTTTTGCCTTACCCACAGAATTGTCTTGAATAAGTAAGGGCCATTTGTCCTTTGAACACTGGAATTACTCAGCTATTTTTCAAAATGTATAAGCAATTGCCGAGATGAACAAACTTTCTGTCTTTAGGACCTAAGAAACCAGAATTTTTGGTAGTCTCCTACTTTATAGCTATAGTTGTTTCATTCTAAAATCATGTTCCACGGCTCTTTCTTCCCTTCCAGTGCCTATTTGTTCCTCTTCTTTTTTTCTCTCTTTCTGTTTATTGTTTTTAGAATGTTCCCAACCTGATCTCTTTGTGCATCTCTAGTTTTAATCTATTTAATTTAAATGAACTGTCAGTTTGCACCTTAATCACTACCTTTTGTACGTTACCAGGCAAAATGTTTTCATCATGAAGGTACTCGGCGATGTACCTCTTATTCCGATCTTTCCGCAATGTGGACTGAAATTCAGTTCAGTACCGAAAGTCTTTTGCAATTTTACTATTTCAGACCTTTTCAGTGAATTCGTTTCCTCCATTGAGGGACTAGCCACAAATACATCTATATCGAATGACATTTTGAACTAGTCTCACTTTGACATACAAACCTGAACAAATAAATTCAGTATGTGTCAACTGTACAATGTTCTAGAAATTTAGAGGTTTTAAAGTGGGGCTAGACCTGCACTTGTTCAAGTTTCCGGATATTCCCCCAATTCTATTACGGCTAGACAAGCTACACAGACCCGAAACGGCGCAAAGATACAGAAGAATGAGACTAGGATTATAAACTGATTGCTATTTAACCCCCTTTTCTTAACATTCTCACAAAATGCACCAGTTTTTCTTACTAAGGCCTGTATTTTCAATATTTAATCTTTATACTTATCTCTAGTCTTTGCTCGACAGGGGCACTAGTGCCAGGATGGTCTTAGCATCTCCGGACATGTTAGTGATGGCTGGGCTAGTGGTCGTGGCGATTTTACAGTATAGGCCAGACTAGCTGGTCCGCACTCTTTAGTAGTCGGCTACAACAACGGGCGAAACATACGTCTGTTGCAGGTAAATTACGGCGTACAGATGGCCTGTCAGTCTTCTCTCGAATAGTGCTTGTGATAAGATCTGTCAGCAATACTTCAAGCTAACATATAAATGTCGACTGTCTCTTCTTCTATACTTTTTGGAGTCCATATATACTTTGAGCACCGCCCGATGGGAACATTCGATTTAAAGAATAAGGTAGAAGACTCGAGAGTAGAAGCATTCAACAAACTGTGCCATGACGTAATGTTCCTTTTGTACACAGTCTATACCAGGATTGCCCAACCAGTTGATCGCGGTCTACTGGTAGACTGCGGACTGATCCCAAGTCGACCACGATGGGTGTAGGAAAAATGAAAAAAATAAAATTTCTATGTGTTACTGTATGACAGTGTTTGCTTTGTAGATCTCGGAAGGATGGCTACTTGAAAAGTAGATCTTGGGTCAAAACAGGTTGGGCACCCCTGGTCTAGAAGATTTATTCGAACACCCAAGCTGGTGCGAATTCGTAAACTGGTTTGCAAGATCAGGGTTCAAACCTCCATTAGAGTCGTGACATTCTGGCTGTTCTAATCAGCGCTCGTGACACTTGAAAGTCTGAAAGTATTCATTCCAAGGGGCTGGACTGAAAGAACGAGGGTATGGGGTATAATTCACACCATGCATAGTACACCTAAAAAGGCCCTGATTATAATAAAAAATACCAAAGGAGAAGGTAACCCCTTCCTCAGATTTTTTGTACTCTCATATTAAAGATGTGAGAGGCTGCCTCTGTATGGACGTCCAAGACAGCTCAGAAAAACCAGTACATTTTACCTTGGGACACTGGGCATGTGTGGTGGATTTTTACAGAGTTAATGTAGCCCTTTATTTCACTGACGCTAAAGATTTTTTGCTTATCTTTAGAAGGCTTTGAAAAAAATCCTTGTCTTTTGAAGGGCTTACGTTACCACATTCAACCAAAGTAGTTGACCTGCCTTAGTCACAGTGTCATTCTGTAGGCAGCCGTGTTGCGGTCAAATCTGTGTAACTACACGTTGCTACCACTAAGCATACGACACTTGACAGGTAAGCTGCTAGCATTGCTTGCGAGTTGTAATGAAGCTAGACAGCAAGGAAAGAAAACGCTATGAATAGTCACGAGCAAAGACTCCAATAACATGTGTCCAAGCTCTGACCAATCAGAAATCATATTTCAATCAGCTGATCCACCTGTAGTCCTGTAACTTTGACGAAATGGCAGCCCCCATGGGATGGGAAAATGCCAAATTGGAGGATATGGTAGAAGTTTGGGAGAGTAGTCCCTGTCTGTGGGACGTTTATCGAAGGTATACAAAGACCTGAAGGCCGGAGTATGAATCACCTGTATTAAAGGAAAGAATTGGTGTCTAAAAACTAATCCCCCAGACCACATAAGAGTAAACACTTGAAAAATGAAAACTACTGGATAAAGATAGATAATGGTCATAGAATGTGATTTCTGCAACAGCCAAAGCTTGGAGGAATGCACTTAGCTAAGACTAAATAGTCACAATTAATGGAATATTCAAGAAAATTGTCAAGAATGGTCATATTTTTTCTGGAGACCTCACCTGATGAAAAGTATCGCAGTGTTAACGCAAGCCTTTCTCATGTAGGAATGGAGACCCTTAGATGGGTGTTTTGCTTTCTTATAACGGGTTCATCTTTAAACAGTAGCTCCTCAAAGGCCAGTTCGTCCATACACAGGAAATTTATGTAGAACGACCTGTCTCTTAACCTGCGCTCCTTCAGGAGACAGTGGTAAGCCCCATGTTGCTCTTTTTCATGGTGATCCAGGGCCTTGTACACAGCCTCTTTTGTTGTACGTTTTCCCGTTTCTTTCTCCTCTCTGCGACAATTGCCAACATTGTTGCATCTGCTCCCAAAACACATCTCCTCCTCTCTGAATCCTCCATCTTCCTCCCAAAATCATGCTTTCTGCTTATTTTTGACAACATGTTGCTCAAGTGTGTCGCAACATGTGTCTACGACATGTGCCTAGTGTATACAAGGACAAAATTTTTTTGTCCAGGTGAGTAAGCAGCATGTACCGACACAAGTGTCCCAAAATGTTAATAGTGAACTGTGCTTAAACTTCATTACGTTTGCTGTCATAGCTGAGTGACCATCAGGTAGCTTAAGCCGCGGTCACACTATAACGAATTCGGATCAGATTCCGATCCGATTTTTTTGAGTTTTTATTAAAGTCTTCTCCATTTCTGGTCAGAAAGGACCCAAAATTTGCCAGCCTGTGTAATTATAAGATTTTTATCGCAGGACTACGAAAATTAAATTTGTGCGAATTATTTCGTGACGTCACATCGACAGACAGCTTTTATCGGACGACGTGTGTCCGATAAAAGCTGTTTGTCGGTATGACGTCACGAAAAAATCAGTTAATATTTTATTTTCATAGACTTTTGATGCAAATCATATGTTTACACTGGTTGGCAAATTGTGGGCTCTTTCTGACCAGAGATGGAGAATACTTTAATAAAAACTCACAAAAATCGGATCGGAATCCGATCCGAATTCGATGTAGTGTGACCGCGGCTTAACTCTTCTTATACTGTACTGTGTCTGATCTGAGGTGATTTTTTATTACAAACTTTTTTCGTAAATTAATTATGGTTCTGTACGTACACAGGACTAAGGCAAACTCATTTGTGCAATGGAAAACTCATTTGTGCAATGGACAATTTTACATTGCACAAATTACTGTAAACGTGTAGATCTTGAAGGCATACTGCATGAATTGCATTGAGCGCATATATTCTATCTGTCTACTGTAGGTAGTAAGAGATACTGTAAGAGTCAATGTTGTATGTTTCTTAGAGCAGCAGAATGCTAAGTAATTTTTAAATCTAAACAGACTTGATAGTTTTTGCATCATAGTGCCTTCGCAAAATGTTACCCTAAGGCTCCCTCTCAGTGCCAGCATCTGCATGCCCTACTAGTGCCACATCTTAAAAACATAGGGCCGTCTGTGTGATAAAGGAAGAAACCTTGTACTTTACTTACTACCTTTACTTTAGTTTCTTTTTGGTAAAGGTGTGCGTTAGTGGGAAGGGAACGAAAGTGAAAAAGTTAAAACGATGAAACGTCACCTCACAAACCCACAAACTATATGGTTATTTACGAATTTATTTTGCTCTTTTAGCCCATAGCAAAATAGGGTAAACTTTAAGGCGAATAATTATCATCAAGAAATACCGATTACATGATTACCGTAGCCATCATGGCCCCTTTACAAAAGGGATTAATTCTTTACGTTTGGAAAGTCTCAAGTAGGGCCTCTTTCTGTCCCGATACCGTCCCCGATAGTAGCAAGTAGCAAAGCTTATTAGGAACTATCAATTTTTAGTGCATGACGACTAAAGGCTTATCTTTGACTTCCAGTGTGACACAACTTTCTTAGTACACAAAACGCGAGTTGTGGTCGTGGTACAAATGAAGAAAGCACTCTATGGGACGGCCAATTTTGACCAATTTATACGCCCTACTTGAGTCAGTCTTAGGACACGTAACATTTTCCACACAATCCGTCCGAATACTAAACTAGCTAAGTACATGGGTTTTCTATAATCCGTGGGTTGTGATGTGTTTTTACTTGAACGCAGGCATATACTTTTATATGGTTTATTGATTTTATAATTCCTGTGGTATATTTTGGTATCAAGGTAGGTCTGGTTATTGGTTTGTTCTCTTCTTAACCACATTTTAATTACGTAATTATCTCATCGATGCGTAAAGAGAATAGGATTTTGGAGTTACTTTGCCATGTGAGCTATATATGGCAATGACAATTACCATAACAACAATAGCCATGGAAACGATTCATTTTCAGAGTAACTAGTCTGAGGAAAACCCAGGGTAACCAGCATTCCTTGACCGAAGGAAGCGTTGACACGTGTCTGCTTGTGTGTGAATTTGTCTGGATGTGTCTTGATGGGTTTGCGTGAAAGTAAATCTTGTTGAATATAAATTTTGGTTCTGAAATATCTCCCCAACAGGTTGATGGATTTACTATGATTTCGGTGGAAGGTGCCCTTAGTGAGACCGTTGGGTCAACCGAAAGTGAAGATTTTTTTGTCCAATTTTGTGAAAAACGTTTTATGACGTTACATAACCGAAAGTCTTATAGGAAGCATTGCACTACCATTCAACTTCATTTGAACGATGTGTGTCTATTTCTAACATACAAAGGTTACTTGAAGGAAGTTAGAAGGTATATATTTGAAGCACTTATGTCAAAAACCCTGCACAAATTTAACTCAAGTTTGTCATGTCGGTACCCAACGGTATGAAACTGAGACTCCCATTAAGAAAAATTTAAATGTCAAAAAGTAATTTGTTTAGATACGTTTTCTGTTTGCCATTTCCCCACTGGGAAACGTTGATATTTGCTCCACTATTTAGTTGTTATGAAAAACGTGGTCAACTCTTACATAATGAATAGTCACATGTTTACTTTGTGTACGGCTTTGCTTTAAAAAATTTAAGAGGGCTGCATCAATTTTCTTCAAACTTAGTATTAAGGTATCCAAAGGGTGGGTTATGGAGTATCACCTACTCCGAAGAAGATCAAAGATATGGAATGGTGTGAAGTTTCGAAGGGTAGTTCAATTACAGAGTGAAAGCCAGAATTTGATCATTACCTATCCAGAAGTGTACCATATATTTATAACATAAAAAATCTTGAATGGTATATCACTGGATAAATGAAGGTGGTTTTTCAAAAAGCCCATATACCGATGTGGAGGTAGGTGATGGATCTTAGGCTGCAAAACCTTCTGGGTGGGATTTATATACTGCAAGTCACCTCAAGATTACCTTTAATTTAATTACACCGTTAATTACAGCATGTATTATATGTGTATGGCAACTCACCGAAATGATAAAATCCACGACCTGTTCTTGAGCATACTGCCAGGCGCCGAAAGGGAAGTACTCCGACATAGTCTCCTTAAAATAGTCCTGTCTAACCTTTTTATAATGGTGAATTATGCATCATATTTGTGCAAGCATGGCTAGAGACGTAAAAGACTTTGTAACATGTAAGGTGTGTGGGAAGCTTGAGAGCAATACGCGGTTGGTCAATGAAAACACAATGTGACATTGCAGTTTCATTATTTATCTGGCGAGTAGGTGAATCTTGGCTGAAACTCTGTTTAAGTGATTGAGCCTTTCAACAGTTAATCATGGATTATCCTGCAAGTAGGTGTACTTGAATATGCTTTTGTCGTGTAACACAGCACTTGTATCCAAAAGTGACGATGTGTTAAAGAAGAGATATTGAGTAATAATCACGCTTAAAAGCAAATTTATTACAAGGGTGTAGTTACTGTTTTAAATGGAACATTATGGCAAGGGTGTAGTTACTCCTATTTGTAGGCTACCAATGACTGGCTGTATTCGGTGACTAGCTGTTAAGATGTGGGCAGATTAGCGGAGTTGATCAATCCACAATCTGGACGCCGGATACCCTAGGTCTCTCTTAAAGAAGACTGGTGAAGAAAGATATTACCTTCACTATGCGAGATAATGATAAGTTGATTTAAGTTCGAATTGGACTTAACCTTGAACTTGATGTGCTGGTTGGATAATGCTCAATTTAGTATAAAAATTTCAAGCTTTATTGACACTCCAAATGTAATGTTTTTAAAGTTTCTTTTAAAACATCTTTGCAAGCATGAATTTCGGTGTCACTGTATTGCAAAGAAGAGTCAGATCTACGGGCGCGTGCCTTTTATTAGGATAAACAGATATGCAATCCAAAGAGATGCATATCTGTGAGCGTTATCGGATTACTTTGTTGGGTGTGGACTAAACAAATTCTTAGGATTGTGTTTTAAGGGTTTTTTTTCAATATCATAACTAAAAGTCTTTACTCCTTAAAGGGAATGTGTGATGATTATGTGTACAGATCATTTATTAAATATTGTGATAGTGCTGCTTGCAGAAAACAGAAAGAGTCTGCACAACACATCAAGTCATCAACGCAATGACATGTGTTGCAAATCACTCATTTGAAGTCCACTGTGCGAGTAATTAAGAATTATCGCCTACAAATATGATCGGGAACATTTCGCCAAGCGAAGTGAAAAACCAGAGAGGTTATGCCTTGAATTTAATGATCGGCGGGCAATAGAAGAGCAAATAGTAGTTAAAATTAGGAACAAAAAGCGGAAGTAGGACAAAACATCTTACAAATGGTTACATTTCGGTTTACCTAAGTAGCAGTTAAGTTATAAAGCTTCGATAAAGCTTTGTCATGGTTCTTAAAGATCAAACTGGTTAGATACGCTATAAAGGTTGTACCATGTTCTGTAAAAACTGTAGTTTGGACCCAATGTAAATTGTCCTTCAAATGTTTTAGCTCAATAGTACCCCTGCGTGAAGGGTCAATTCATGCATGAGAGCTCTTGTCAAGAGTAATCCTCTAATCAGTTACTTTCCTGTAATTAATAATACAAATGCAGAAGGCCCTTCGGTCCGTTTTCGTTTGCCTTAATGTAAAAGTGGTTTCGTCTGCACATTAAGTCATCTTATACTCACGTTCTCTGATCACTGATGGAATTATCAAGTTTAACAAAAACACTTAATATCTCAGGGATCAACACGAAAAGATACAAAGAGAGAGGATAGTTTAAAGTTTTTTATTAAACATTATCTTTGCAAATATTTTGTAGGATTGTAAGTTTCATATTTTCGTGTCAGTGTATCACACATCATAGTTAGAGCTACCTATGCCGAATGTCATCATGTCATCATGTTGTGGTACTATTTATTCATGTTATGTACTCGTCGGCTTTAATTATATCAATGAGAGCTCTTGATAAGTTCTTGTCGATGGTGTAGTAGCGGTGTATCTTCCGGTCAGCGTATCATACTTGCAGTTAAAGGAATACTTTCCCCTTACCTCCCCTCAAACATCTAACACCTGTGCAATTCCAATGCCGGAAAAATCACAACTCGAGAACCCACACGCAATTTCCATTAAGGAAATTGAAGTCTTGCCGTTTAGCTTATGAAAATCTTGTTGACCGTTGTAATTAGCAACCACGTTGTTGTTTAAAACAGGAGAACATTTTTTATGGTAAAGACCTAAACATCAATGAGACTTTTACGTCGTGTTGTATCCTTACGGATACTTAGCTAAGAAATTTCAGTAAAAGTTTCTTTTTCTTACATAGAATTCACGTTTTTGATAGCTTTAGTAGAGCATTTTGTGGTGAGTCAGATGAAACTACTTGCTATCCGTTTGGTATTGTAAAAAGTGGGAGATATTTGGGATAAATTTATTCAGTATGCGGTATGAAAATGTGTGTTTCGGTAACGCTACCGACAAAAGTATGAAATGATTAAACCTTGCCATTTTTCACGGAAAGTATATATTCACATTTAAAGAATGAACAAAAAGTTCCATGTTACAATACCTCTAGACACAAACCTATTGTTCGTTTGAAAATTGAACCGTATTTTCTAACGAAGAGTAAACGTTATGATGAAACCAAGATGCTCATTGTAAAATTGATTGATGCATTGTGTTTTATTTAGGATATGCCGATACAGTCTACCTTTTAAAGTGTAGTGAACGTAGTGGCTTACTATCTCACTTTAAGGAGAATACCTTCTCTAATTGTTTACTGTCGTGTGTGTATCGTCGGTCAATTTGAAATTCCAGTTTTTCTAGTACATTGCAAAATACTCGTAAGGTATTCATCGTGGGTACATGAAGGTTATTGGACTAATATGTGAATTTCCAGGGGGTTGACTAGTTCTAATAAACAATGACTGTGTACCATATAAATAAAAACAAATGAAAATGTTCATGCTACCCAGAGGTAAAACTTGAGTTTAATTATATCGATTTCACCTAGACTTGATGTAAATATCAAAGACATGTTGCTTGTTTCATACGTTTATGTTATCTAGGTCTTATGCTTTGTTCCATTTTGCATGTTCACTAGCTTTACATGTTTACTTAAATTTTGTTTAATTTTTCCGCAGGTTTTGCTTTATTGCGGAAAAGCAAAATACAAGATGAAGGAAAAAACGCAAAAAATATTTGCATTCACTAGCTTTTCCATCATGGGGGTCTGCTATTTTGAGTAGAGACATAAAAATTTTACGGTATACGGATGACACCACTATTTTTGTTGATGGTAGTTTAAGTAGCTTAAGTGAAATTATTAATGTTTTCCATTCCTTTCAAATGTCTTCTGGTTTAAAAGTAAATTACAATAAACAAAAAATATTTTTCCATTGGGACCGTATGCCAGAAGGAAACTACAGTTTTTATTGATTCTGATTTTGCATAGAAGAGGGGATCTGTTACTTTTTTGGGTATCACTATCGACGACAAGAGAGGTCGTTTTCGTTTCAATTACTCTCCCAAATTGTCTCGGCTCAAACACCTTCTAAAGTTTATAATCAACCAGAGACTTCACCACAAACATTGGCTTTTTTCAGGTTTTGCCCAAAACACCAAAGGCGTTTGTAAAAGAGATAAATTGTTATTATTATCCACCGATTTATCTGGGCGAGTGGACTGGACAAGATTAAGGGTAACTTTTATTGAAAGTCTTAAATGCACATGAGTTTTAGGATATTTCTCGGGTGCTCCAGCAGACTGGAAGTTCTTTTTTATCTCCAAATTATAGAAAGTGTTTTTAGAGTGTTTCTTATTTAGAGGTAATTTTCAGATAAATGGTTTGTCTGTTGGCAGCTCCTTTGTGGAGGATGTTTGTAAAGCCTGGTCTAGTTATTATTACAAACACTGAACCGATAACTTTAAAAATCAAATTATTTGGAACAACTTGTCAAAAAAATAATGGTAGGCCTCTTTTGTACAATTATTTTAAGCATGAAAAAGATGGTATTCGGATTTGCGATTTGTTGGATTATAACGATTGTCCATTATCTGTTCATGGTTTCAGACAGAAAATTTCACATGAAGGGTTTGTCGGACTTTTGGAACACCTCTTTTGGGAATGTCGTAATTTCATTTCCGACACAGAGCAATGTATTTTTGGCTGACAATTTGTGTAGACCACTCAGTATGTCTATTTTTGGTTACAACCTTTTTAAGACACCCTTATAACCTCTTTATTCTGCATTTGAATGTTATACATTTAGTACAAAATTAAATCAAGAAATACTGAAATTAAATAAATTTTTAAACAAATTTAAAGTTACTTTAGAAATGTACATTTCAAAAAAAAATGTATATGTAAAAACATATAGAAATGTTGAAATGTCCAGAAGGGATTCCATTTTATGATTTGCGTGTTGCTGTCAGTTGCTGCCATCAATTATCTCGGTGATTCTGTAACCTTTATCATGTACATTGTATATAAATATTACTTGACGTTTAATTAATATCAAAAACAGTTGAATGAATGGGATGGAAAATATTTACTGATTTATTGGTTTGTTTGTTTGCTTTCTTGGCTGTTTGTTTGTGCTTGTTTGTTTGCTTGGTTGGTCGGTCGATTGGCCGGTTGGTTTTTGCAAACTTCTTCATAAACCTAATCTACTGTACAAAACACTTTTTTGATCTGTTAGATCATTGTCCACTCCTTTGAAATATACTGATCTTTAATATCTTATTTCGGGAAGTGTTGCACATTTTCGGTTTTATAATAACATTTTCTGATTACTTTATTAATACAAGAAATAATTTAAAATATTTTCAAATAAAAAGAAATTGCCGTTTCCTCAATTTTGTAGTAAATACTCAGCTTTGCTGTTTTATTTTGTCAGAGGTTTTAATTTTCACGTTTCAAAATTTGAGATATAGTACCGTCTATAAGTTTTGGGGGAAAATATTGTGTTAGTGAAATCCAATTAGAAATGATGCTAAAATTTGAAAAGAAAAGTAGTGAAAAGAGACAATGACTACAAAATTCACTATTCGGTTAACATTTTATTTCACTAAAATATTTTTCTTCATTTTTCAAAATCATTCATTGTCACACAAATTTTGATGATCCTTTTCATCCTCACCAAAGTAGTTCTTTAAGGTTAAATTACACAGAACTCAAATATTATGCACCACTCACTTTAACTTTACATCTCTTGCAGGTTGTACACAAAAAAAAAAGATTTCCAGAATACTTTCATTTTTGTTGGCAATTGCTTGGCTGTTACTCTCTACCGCTACCGTATTTATATACCTGGTTTGTTTCTTTGGCAGAATGAATCATTTGCTTCTCCTTCTGTCTTTTGTGTCGTATTGGCTGTCAGTGATGTCGCCACAGATCATATGCACAATCGCTGCCATTTGCAACTTGTGGAGTCCAAAAGACTTGATTAAAGAAGACGTTCACAGTGAACGTGTATTTCATGGAAGATATATATCGAAACAGTTCCAAGTGAAGAAAAAGATGTTTGCAATCTATGCAATTTTTGGCCCATTTCTCATAATGTTGAAATCGATATTGACTAGCAAAATTTCAGAGGAATGTAAAAGTTGGCACGACATAATGTCGATGGTGAGTGAAGCTTGGAACATTGTATTTTACACTTTCTTTTGTTATTTTTTGTATCTCCAGCGAATTGACCTAGAAAAGGAAGGTTATGATTGTTTTGAATACATCCGAGACAATTCAAAAAGACTCAATGATTGCAAAATGAAAGTCGTGACCTTTTTCAAAGGTTACAAACAGCTTCGGCAAGTATTAATCCCTTGGATCTGGATCGTACTTTTCTGCTCATCGTTTGGAATGACTGCTGTGTTTACGTGGAATTATGAAAGTGTACCTCAATCTACTTCACGTCCACCAATAGCACTACAGAAACTTCCTGGTGTGCCCATATCACTTGTGACCGAATTCCATTTTTAATCACCAACGACGAAGGTCGCTTGTTTTTAAACATAAATGTGTTATTCAGGAATATCATGACAGCTGGTTTTGCTTTGCATGTTGTATATGGCAGTGACTTGAAGCACATTTGGGAAACTTTCAGAATAAGACTGTTTACTGTTTTCTCAGATGAGAACAAAACTGAGTTACAAGAACTTTTACAATTTATGGATTGCATGTACCTTGAACGTTCGGCTGACTCATTAGGAATTGTATTCTCTATAGCAGGAATTTTAACTGGAATTCTAGGAAGCGATAATTTCAAATAAATCTAAATGCTTGCTTTTATAGTTTTTACCTACTACCATGTGTTAGTTTAGTAAAATCTTTCTTTCTCGAGAGAACCCTTGGGGATTTTTTTTAACCTTAAGAAATCTTGAATATTTTATGTTTTGCTTCTCAATGTACAAACAAAGCAAATTTATTGCAAGAAGTAATATGAGCAAAGGGTGTATCTTCGGAAAACCACTGAAACTTTGAATTTTACCTTTTGGATTGTTTTATAATTCTGATGTAACCAAACCACTTAAATTTACTGTACATATAGCATAGTACATTTACAACTTACGCTCTTATTTCAGATACTGGTATTTGTGAGGGTTAGAGTGTGAGACTGTTGACCATGATAGCTTGCATACTAACTTTCTCACTGGCAAAATCCAAACAAACAAACAACACCAGTATTCTTAACACGTTTGCAGTAGCAGTTCGTCAATTGAAGACAGTTTATTATGATTCTTTTTAGCAAATTAAAGCATACCTACGGTGTACAGTGTAGGGTACGAAATTGACTTTAGACAAATAATGCGTGATATATTCTCAAATGTATTTGCTTAAGAACAGTTTAAGGATTTTCTGTTTTTCTTTTCATCTCATTCGAAGTTGTATTCTCGTTTTCATTGCTTGCAAAAGCATTGTATTTTGGTTAGACAGTGACAGCTGAAAGATGTCCAGTAAGAAGCTATATCTTTGAAGCATTTGTGGACTTAATTAAGTATTAGAATAAAGAGAGAATAGTTAGACTGGGAAAATAGGTTGGCTCCGGGCTGGATTGTACCACAAGTGTAAGACAAAGATGACTGAAAATATTCGCAAATCGCTAAAATAATCATAAAGTTCACTAAGGAAGAATTGTGCAAAAGTAGTGAGATATTCGAGTAACTGAGGAGACCTTTTGAATTAAAGCCTATAAATTGGTACTCAAACTATAGCAGTAAGCTTGTGGTTGGTCCAAGCCGTTTTAGTACGAAATCAAACTGTGCTCTATGGTTGAGCCTAACGTTAAAGTATGGCGTCGAACCTCGGAGCAGCCGTTAAACCGCTGATAAACCTACTTAAGGTTTTCAAACTCGCGTCGAATCTTGAACTTGTATCTCCATAGATACAAGTATCTAGTCCTAGTATATGGTATTATTATCAAATAGTAACTCCATGGCAGTTGTTAAGGCATTCTGGGATTAAAATAATGGTGTCCTTCAATTATAACTTGACTAAGGCTTCGCGAAGTGTCCTTCCAAAGAAGACGTGTTGTATGGCTAAGTGATTTTGTAATGCATGCATGCATTTAGTAGATTCGTATAAAGGAATGCACCCAAAAGAAACTTTTAGACTGTGCACGTCAGGAATGAACACGCATTGTTTAAATAGAATAGTGGCGTATCAACGTAAAACCACTAGATGTTACAGTTCAATAGTATAAGATTCTTTTTGTTTGTTTTCTTTTCCTGACCGTGGCACGGCCCCCTGAAGTAGCATCGGAGATGGGCCGCCTTCGTCTGTACGCAATTGGCCTGGCTGATGACAATGTAGCTTTAAACAACAAAAGAGTTGGCTGCCTCACATGTGTGAATATATATGGTCTTTATGACGATCGACGAAGGAACTGTCGAATAGCGCAGATTGTTGCCTGCCTTCTTTAATGGGCTTACGGAATTATTGGAATTACTCTTTCAAAACCTTCTGTGGCAAGAGTTCTAATACAACACTTGAAAGTTTGTGTCAAACTGTGGAAAACAATGGTAGGGTGTGAAAAGTCATGAGGTTTCTGTGACTTTTTGCATGACAATGCGTGTCATTAATAGGCAGTTGACACATATTTTCAAAGTGGCATGCATTGACCTGCATTTCCACAGGTTGGACATTAGGCAGTATGTGGAAACCAAACAACACGTTTTGACCCAGATAACATGTTGCAAACTGGGAGAAGGCAGGTATAGTGTGGAAATGGGTGGAGAGGTGCGGCGCCGACTAGTAACAAGAAGTTCAATAATTCGATTTCTTTCACTGACCTTTTCTGTCACACTTTGCCCTGGTTTACAACATTTGTCAATTTGACACAGCTTTCCCCACTTTGACTCAGATTTCAAGGTGTGAAAATCATACTGGGAAAAGCGTGGTCCTGTGTGCCAGATCGGTTCCAGTACCGTATTTTTCACAACCAATGACCAAACTTTCTTCCTTACTTATTTTCATATGCCCTGCACATGCGATTCTGTATGTTTACTAGTGTTGTAGTCGAGACCGAGACCAACATATCCGAGACCGAGACCAAGACCCAGACCAGTGGGCGTCGAGACCGAGACCGAGACCAGGAGCAGAATTCGAGACCGAGACCAATAAGGTCCAAGACCGAGACCGAGACCGAATGTACATAATTGTATGGGAAAATGAAACAAGCTGTTCAACTTTCTGAATACTTTTTTACCTAACTTTACTACCTTATATTCGAGTTAGTGCCAACTTTTAATTCAGACCGAACATGCCCATGGAGTGCTCGCAGTTCAATAACATTTTTTCGAGCCTATCAGTGGTGCTGCCATGATTTGGTGATGGGGTGAAGTTAGAACAGATGACGTCGTAACCTCAGTCCCCCCCCCCAAGTCTGCGTAAATTGTACCTTTCTGTGCGTCCCTGCGATTTTATACAGCAGTGTGGAATCCTTTTTGTCACTACATAAAGGTGCCGCTATGGGGAAGGGGTCCCTTTCCACTTTGAGAAATTTTTGTTAATTTCAGGTTGTTTAGATGCAAAATGGTGCTATCTTATTGGATGTTTTTGGAACTGATCATATATGTCCATAATTAAGTGAAGTCGAATTTTTCCGACTGGCTGGATGTTTTTTTTTCCAACTAAGTGGCGGTGAGTACATTGCACCTTTTTATGCGCCCTGCGTTTGAATAAAGCAGTGAGGATTCTTCCTTTGTCACTACATAAAGGTGTTTTCCTTGGGAAGGGTCTAAGGGGAGTCCCCTTTCAGAAATTTTTGTTAATTGCAGGTTGCTTAGATGCAAAATTAGTTTGAGAACCATTTGTGATAGAACATAGTTACAATATATCCATCACTCACTCGAAAACACACCTCACACTGTCCCCTACAGAAATCTATTGCTTAAACGCCTTTTGGGATCATTTTAAAATTTTCAAAAAAATTCTGAAATCATCATGCTTGCCAGTCATCCCGTTTCATATACAGGGGAGCACCGGAAACACTGTGATGCACATGACGATTGGTTACCTTCCCAGCTAATCCCCGCCCTGAGAACTTTCATGTTATTGAACATTGCTTCAAGTTTTTTCCCAAGTAGGTTTTTCTGCTTCAGTGATCAAGCAATTGTTAAAAGAAGTGTTAAGGACTTCGTGTTTAGGATCTCTTCTCTCTGATTTAGGGGACGGTACTTGTATTAGCCTTTATGTTAGCCAATACTTTGGCTAAGTGTGAGAATATTAATGAGCACTTAGTTACAACTCCTGGTCTGGATAATCGAGTGACTATATCCACAATATTAGTTGTGCGAGATCATCCTTGCCAACTTCGACAAAATTCTGAACTAGTCTTGGTATTAGGTTTTTATTCATAACAGATACAAAACCGGCCTGGGTATGTATTTAAATATAAATAATACTTGTGTCAATCAAATTTAAGGGAGCCTGTCTATGGAGGGGACTTTGCACAGGCCTCTGCTTGAGACGGTCCCTGAACCGGACGCTGCAGACATCAAAATAGAAACAAATCACCCAATGGCATATACTAAAGTTCAACATTCAAGGTGGCCTATTAAAAGGAAGATGGCTTGATGATTCGCATGTTTTATGAATATAGTACATTCAATGTATTCTCTGGATCAAATCCTGGCAGAAACATTTATTTTAGGGAAAAGTGGTTATGCCAGGTTTTCTTGTTTTTTCAAGTCAGTTTTACTCTGCACTGTTATTATGCTGCGATGAGGAGCAGGGATCAGGGTCCTGCACAGTTCTCATCTTTTTGGAAAGTGTCCATAGACTAGGAAAGGACTCGCCTCAGATGAACAACGAAGTTTAAATGGCCCCGGGAACAGAATTGGGATCGATTTGTACACTAGTGCCTTGCCACCCTCTGTACCATAGTGGTTCCCATTAGGGGTGATATCGCCCTCACGAATGTTTCGCAATTAAGGTGTAATTTACACTTCAGCCACTTTTCGTTATAGCTGAGTTATCAAATTAGTTTTCCTTACTGCTAAACCGGGAATAAAATGAATTCAAGTAAACAAGTCGACAAGGCCTAACAAGTTCCTTCCTTTGGTACACTACAAAGTTTGCGAATAATCCTAATTGCCAGATGACACGAAAATACATCATCGTATCTAACAGTGTTTAAGTTCAAATCCCCTTCAGATGCAATGAAAGCTGTGCTTAGGAGCTGGAGGTGGTTGCGCAAGATTGTCCCGCTATTTTTACCTGGAATGTAGCTTTACTTTACTTCTGTTCATGGACAGCACCTACTAAAATAACTTTCAAAAAGGGTATTACAAAGTCTAGATTACTTTTTCCAAATCGCAATTAAGGTGTTTTTTTAAACACTATTTCTAAAGCATGCAAAGTTCGACTATCTTTCTCTTAAATACTACCCACATAGCACTTGCGTCAGAGGCCGCATGCATCCAACACCATCCTTCTTCCCCCTTCACCCACAGAACAAGCCTTGAAACATCAAAGAGGTGCAATGGTTGGTTACTACCCATATAGAAAATGGTCAAAGGACGGCTTTTGTAACCTGTTAAGTGCGTATGCAAGGCTAGTAAATTGTTAGAAGATTACCAAATGCTTCTTTTTTGTGCTGACAATTTCGTAAATACACCAGAGCTGGCTGGCCTTCACTCTAGTAATTCGCCCCCCAACCCTATCATGGGCTTTAAGGTAAGCCCCTAGACCCCACACCCTAGAGAAATGCTTCACTCTCCTGTGGGGTTCCCGGCATCTCCCCCACTCCAAAAAACATTTTGCTACTCTTGATCGCGATCAATTCTTCATTTCTTCGTTATTCGGATTTCAAAAGTTGCCTAGCCCGCACCACTTTTGTACTACCCTGAGCAGGGCCCACACTTAGTGAATGCGTACCCTTTTTAAACATGATTTTTTCTTTTCATGCATGATAACACTCTGTCACAGATATGGGTATTTTTCTCCTAATTCCACTTTAGGGACAATGAGCTAAAAAGTTTAGAAACCACATCTCGAGAAATTCACCAAAAACACGTCCGTGTTAATAAATGATCCACTCAAAAGGATCCTTGATGAGCCATAAATGAACATTAAACCGCGACAAGGCTATACCCATTTTTGTACGTTTAAGGTTTTCTTGGGAAGGCATTATTCCTAACGCATCGGACTAACAATGTAACTAAAAAGCATTTGGGCCTACTGATGGGATATATAAATAGCAATAGACATATTTTAATGTAATGCTATGTACTTCGCACTTCCTAGAAATTAGGTTTAATGATCGCTTAAGCACAATTGGTAAACATTGACAGAAAAATCTGTAAAACTGTATTACTATATCAAAAAGCAGTATTAATTCCATAAAAACTGATGCAAGAACACATTGTTTTTCTTGTCCCTTAACAGTAACGCTATCACAAGGGAATGGGCATATAATTCATGCGAGAGCACACAACCAAGATGTTTTGTTTTACTGGTATATGTACGCCCATTGTTATTGTTTTAATTACGATATAGAAGGGCAACCACATAAGTTTAGCTTGTGCTTTAACCATAACTATTAAGTTTCGACAAAAGTTTCTTGAAATATACGTATTTCCTTTAAAAGATTATACCTTTATTACAATCTGTCTTTCTGTGCACTCAATAAATTAGTCACAATATATCAGCTTAGTATAGTATGAGATACATTTTGTTGTACTATTTTAGTCACATAGATACCTTACGTAACTAATCAAAGTTAGTTTGACTAATTTATTTCTAGAGTATAACAAGAGAATTGTGGCTTCATACCGATCGTATTTTCATTTCGCTATACATCACAAAATCAGTTCCGTTGAGTTCGTACCAGTATGGACTCAAGAAATGGCCTTCACTGCCAAGTGATGGTCTATTCAAGTCAACATCACGGTAGCAGTTATTGTACCACCATGCACTACGGTTTCTATCGGCACAGTTTACGTTGTAATAAGGTTCGGCATTGTCCCTGTCAGGTGTACTGAAGGACTGGTTTCTATGCTGAAGAAAATAATAACCTGATAAAAGGAAGAAAAGAAACCCTCATCATAATTACTCAATTAGAGAAGACTCAACAGGAAATTAGTCTTTAAACGTGACGATTTAGGTTTTTCCAGCTTACAGTCAAGTCATAGTAACATGGGAGAAGATTTGGAACAGAGAAGATGGTTTGTATAGGTATGAATTACAAAATCTTAGGAAACCATTAGTTTATGAGTAATAACCCACGGTGAGATCTGTGTTATTAAATAATTACTCAAAGGAAGTAACTATGCTTTATAATGTAAAGCCCGTAGATTTTATGAATGAAATGGCTCCAAGTTCAATTGACGCTTATGTAATTACAGCCATGGAAAAATTCGAATTTGGCATTACTGGAAAGCATGCCACTTCAAAATGCATTAAATGATCATTGGTTTCTAACATTTACTTGTAAACTTCTATCCTTAAAATTTTCCAGGTTTCTTAAAACTGAAGTGACACAAATATCCGAATGAAACGGGGTCCAGACATGCCTATTCATGAAAGTGGGAATGCTCGTTGAAGAATTTTTGTGTAAATTTGTTTGTCTGTTTTCTTTTATTTTAAAAACATGCTGCTCAATAAGACAATCGTTCAATTTTGTTGATTTAATGAGTTTTACGTATTCTTTTATTACAGCAACAGAGTTGCGTAAGATATTTCATAGAGCAGTTGCTAGTTCACGTGGAAGTTGATCTCTATATAAACCATGATGGTATGGTACGGTTTCAGACAAAAACAGTTACATACAGCAAAATTTGACTGACGTTACGGACTACTGATGTTAGTTATAAAGACAATTTTTAAATAAAATAGTTCTGTACATCACTTTTGCAATCGATGTATTAATCATTGTATATTCGAATATCCGTAGGTTACATCTGCTATTACACTGTGAAAGTAGTTGTTATAAATTTAATACTGCTGATTAAATACTTCGCTTAGGTCACGTTTCAAATGAAAACGCATAAAGCCACCCAGTTTAGAAATATTCGTAAAGTTATGATTTTTCCACAAGTGCTCACACTGACTTAATCGATCGAGGTTTGGCGGTTGGATACTTATCCTATATAAGCCCTTCATAGCAGTCTTACAAACTTATCATGATACCTCTAGGAAAAAATTCCTGTTCACACCTGTTGATTTGTGTTGAAATGCCAATACATTTAAACTGCAGTAGTATTAACATATATATGAACTGGCAATCTAGCATGTATCGCTTGGAGTCTCCAAAGTTGATTGATATCTACAAGTACCTCCTATGGAATTAGCAGATCTTCTTTGGTACATATTGAACCAGTATCCAACTACCTGCTTTATATGATCAGATTTGTTTAAAAAGTTCCAACAAGACTTTTCTCCCTGGGACCTTCAGCATGCCGATGTAAACAAATCAGGTGAAATATTAGGCACCAAGATTTCATTTCCTTGTCTAGCAATAGAAATTATCCCTTAGTCTTTCACTAACTAGCCGGTCTCCATGGTAACTCAACTGATCAATGGCAGATCCATTAAGTTTTGGAATTGAACAGCTCCCGAATGGGAGAGCCATACAGAATCAAGCTTATCTAGGCCTATGCGTGGTTGGAACCGAGGTTAGAATATATAGCTTTCGCATTCGCTAGATGGCAAGAAATTACACTGTAGATTACTAGAATTTGGTCTAAAACGCAAACTCGTCACGCCAGTTCTGTGTTCCCACATGTAAGCCGATATTATTGAAAGGTAAGCCAAATGAAAACCTATGACGACCATCTGTCAATACCAAGCTAGAAAATATCGTTGGTGATAACGGTATTAGGGCAAATCAATCTGTCGTATACATTAAATTCCGAATAATATAAAGATCCTACTCATACGAAGGGGGAAAAGTAACAACAAAACAGTAGCCTACGATTACGCTAACAGATTTTCACACAAACAGTACATTAGGTAGATCCCAATCACTTCAAGCAAAACTAGTGTCATGCAGTTTGAGTTACATGAGATTTAACAACACACCACCACGAATGTGTTATATAGTGTCAACTACATAAAAAGGTAAAGTTTACAGGCGGGAAATACCGTGGGCAAATTCTACTACCCCCAGTCCACAGGAGGCACTAGTGTTATGCAGGAACTAGTGTTATGCAGGAATTAATGATACCAGATGACCAAGAAGGGGTATAAAGCTAACAGAGGGCGAGTGATATTTGCGATGTCTGCAATCATAAATTCTATTTACTGACTCAACAATCTGATTGTTGGCTTACTTCTTACTTTGAAAGAACAGAAACATGTGAAGAGATAAAATGCAAAACTGTTGACAAACAATCGACTTCCTCACTGTTGTCTCTTCAACCAGCATTGGAGATAAGGAATGAGACACCACACCTCCACCTGAAGGGACATTCTGCTCAGGCTGCTACCATATCGTAATGAGAAACGCATTGGACGACATTCCAATCTTCAATCTTTCAGTAAGTGATAAGTTGGTTAAAATGTGGAATGTTATACAAGACAAAAGACCCCGGCCGTTTAAAACTTTATTCCTAAGGATCACTTAACTTTGTCTTTGTTGACTTAAGACACTGGGGTAAAGACACTAGGTAAGTGACATTTCAGATGAAATCTGTAGTCATTACCCATAACTTCAAGTTGTAACACTTCTGCTTAAACGTTACTTGTGACAAACGATTGAACACCAAGAGAACCGCTAGTTTCTATTTGAGGTTTTCTTCACGGTTTAAACCAATATCTTTTTTAAACTGCGTGGGGGTGAGCACAACCTCGGCAGTATCTAAAACACAGTATATTTATGGACGTATAGATTGTTTTAAATAATTCTAATGGGCAATGTTACCGGGGATAAAATAATTTTATTTAACATTAGATTAAGAAGAAAGGTTGTTTCAAAATATGTTAAAAACTGTAAGTTGAAGTGGTGTGTGAATCAGATTTGGTAACAGTTTATTCACAGATTCCAACACTTTGATATGGAAGACTTATTGGAACTGTTAGGATTAAAGTGTACCTAAAGTCTAAAATTTCAAGTGTATGTTACAAAACTTGAAAATGCGTCCAAATGGTCTAACTCCCATCTTCACAGGACATTCCTGAGCTGAAATAAAAATTTGTTGTAGCTTATTTACTTAAATTAAAATATTAGACTGCGCAATAATTTGTGATGTCCTTCTTGTACTACTCAATTACCGTCTTTGTTTTTTTTTGTTTGTTTTTTCGAAAGCCACTGTACCTTGTGCCAAAGTGCGATCACGGTCTTACTCTTCTAGGATGACTTGGCTATACATGCCATCTTCAAACAAGATGCTATGCGAGGAAACAGTAAATGTTTTAAGGTTATATAAACAACTTAAATTCAAAAGGAAACAGTAGCAGGTAAAGTGAGTTGTACAAGAAGGGCATTACAAATTATTGCGCAATCGACTCTCCAAAATTAAGTGAATATATTTCAGCATTTAATATCTCAGCAACGAAATAAGCTATGAGATTGAGATTGAGAGTTGGATGAACAGACTTCATTTTCCAACCTGTAAATTATATATTCTTGTATGTCTAGACTTTAGGTCCACTTTAAGTATAAGGCATTAAAACGTAGATCGTTTGAAGGAAGGACCATGTAAATTACGATTTTACTACAGAAGGACGCCTGCAAGACAAAATCTGAAATCTGAAACTGCTACACGGGTAAGAGAGCTCTGCCTAACTTTACTCTCAATGAGTAAACCCCTTTTACTTGGTCAATAAAAGAAAAGAATGTGATTGAGTATACTTACTTGCAGTACTAGATGCATGGTATCCCCCAAGGCTAACTAATCTGTACTTGGTAAATTCGTCACTGATGCGAAAAAGATCGTGTTTTGCAAAGTAAGGACTTCCGTCTACGTTAACCACGTCAATTCGAATTTCGTAGTCTTTCTGATTAGTTAAAAGAGATATCTTGTCATTACCAAGCCAAAAGTCGCGATGAAGAAACCCAAAGCCTTCCTTGTAGTCGGCCCAGTTTCGGTGAAAGTTGACCGATCCATCAACTCGTCGTTGGAAGACCTGCGTTACAAGTATACAAATGAACAAACAATCTAACAATTTCAGAGAAACACGCAATATTTTTTCTCCACTCTGATAACGAAAAATACAGGACATTAAATTAGTTACATAACTCGTATGTGAGGGTTCGTAATTTCAAATACAATGATTTTTAACTTTTTTAGCTAATTTCATTCTGGCTCATTTTCAACGGTGAGATTTAGTAGACACAAACACATTTTGATTAAGCTGAAAAAACTACATCGCAATGAATTTAAAACAACGTCAATTGTCAATTGCCAATATTCGTTATCTGCACCTGTTTCCTTCGTCAAACCTGATAGAAAAATGTAGGATGCTGATTGCGCAATAATTCTTAATGCCTTTGCACGTTTTATGGGTTCGGAAAAAAATACATCTTTCGGGCAGAAGCTCGGAATTATGGGCATATTTCTGAAATAACAAGGTTTTTCACTTAATATGAACCCAAGAAAAAATATTCCGATCGCCAATGAGAGGTTTCCTTGAAAGTGAGACAATCGGTGTGTGTTGCCTACAATTGAAATTGGTGTGCATTAATAGGTTAGGAGATAGGTCCTGTATGCAGAAAACAAGAAAATGCAGTGTTGCCGTTACGTAAGTTCTTGCGGGTTACTCTTAAACAAATAAAATGATGCATTTCAGCAATGAAAGAGTACCAACGAGAACCTTGTCGAGTGAATGTAAAGTGGTCCGGTTGTCTTCTGAAGTGCCGCTGACATCTTTAGGATTGGCTTAGCCCAGCATTGGAACAAGAAGGCCAACAATAATTTATCTCCGAAATTCATTGTCCACTTTCTAAACATATGCCTGTCCAGTTTAAGCCTTTGGACTTTATTTAATTTTTTAGTTCTAAATGTAGGACAGAAGATTCAATAAATGCATTCATTAATTAAACTTCATACAAAGAATACCCTCAAGTTAAAGTAACATATGTGTTTAATAAAAAAATATATCCTAAGGTTACTTTACCACTACCAAGAGGCAGTTGACAAAAATGTACAACGAACATGTTCTCCCTGTTCTCTAGATGTCTTACCGTCCAACCTCCCCCATCTATAGTATTATTGCAATAAACTTCGAACGGTTCTTTTGATCCAGTGGGTTTGATAAAGTACACTCCGTCTTTATCTTCTTCACATTGTACGTACACTTCCCCACAGTCCCTGGGAAACTGGCGTTCTTGGTAGTAGAAATACGAATATGCTAAAAGGGGAAAATTACACAGAGATATTTAGAAAGGCTGTCTCCTGCAGGGTGCATGAAACTCATGATATTTACAAATGTAACAAGGCTTTTATTATTTGACAGAAGAACAAATTACACTCTTTTCCATAGTGAAGATCAAAATACTTATACCTGGCTTGTCTTTAAACTTTCTTATGATGAGAAGTTGTTACAGATAGATTTTTGAATGAAATGTTAATTTGTGCTAATCCTATTAGGTCCAGCTTAGCTTGCAGGGAAAATGCTTTTAATCAACGATAATTGGGTGTAATGGCTTTCAATTCTTTGGACCCTCCTTGGCCCACCTCATTTACAGTGCAGTATCCTAACAAAAGAATTAAATACACTGCTTCAATGTGCAGATCTAGTTGCAGACGTTCAAGTACGAGCCACTCTTGTACAATACAGAAACAAGTGTTAATTGCCAAGGAATAAAGAGGTGCAGACAATATTTAACTAACACTACTGCCATACAGGGGTCTAAGGCCATATAAGAGGCCTAAGGGGCACTGGTTTTTAGACCCTTTACAATTTGCTTATCAAACTGGACGCAGTTGTGAAGATACAATCCTTGTTTTTTTGGATAGGTTATATTCAAATTCAGAGTGAACTAGATACGTAAACTCTTGGCGCGTTATGATTTTTTTTTATTTTTGTCCACTTTTAACACTATTCGGACCCATGTATTAGCTAATAAACTTTTGCATATGATGGTACCTGCTGGGTTCGTCCGTTGGATTTTAGACTACCTTGCAAATAGGTCTCAGTATGTTAGACCTAGCCATTCTTGCCGTTCACGTGTTATTCAATCTAATACGGGGGTCTCTTCAGGGCACAGTATTGGCACCAATTGTAAATTTTCTGAGAAGAATTGTAATCTCGTCAAATCTGTCTATAATACTGCTATGACAGATCTTATTGTCGCGAAGATGACAGCACATATCTCCACCAGCTTGTCAGCTTTGTAAACTATCGGGATTCTGACTAAGGTCTACTTCAAAATGCACTGTGGTGAAATATGCTGATGACACTGCTATAGTATGTAATGTATCAAAGCAAACGCATCAGGCTGACCAAACAAGTTATAAAGCTGATATATTAAATATTGTAGATCTGTGTGATGGGAAGAATCTAAGACTAAATCCAAAGAAATCTAAGGAAATGGTTTTTGAGAATATTTATATTAAACATGAAGGTCTCGTATCTTGTAAGTTAACTAAAATCTCAATTAAAGATGCCGAAGTAGAACGCACTCATCATACAGTATATCTAGGTGTTTGCATTGATGATAAACTGAGTTTCACTGGTCATATAAGCAGAATATTGAAACGGGTGTATTTCGTAGTCTCAACTCTATCGTATATAGTTCCATATTTTAATGCTGATGTAAGGAAAAGAGTTTTTACTGCCAATATACTACCACATTTACTTTATGCTGTTTCTGCTTGGTATCACTTTCTACTAATCAAAGATAAGAAAAGAATAATTACCTTTTTAAAGTTTTGTTCTAAAATTTTTAATATAGATTTTAACTTTCTTATGAGTACCGTAAACAATGCTGCTAAAAATGAGTTCATCAGAAGTGTAAATTGCATACAGACAAATGACAGACATTCTTTGCATACCGAACTTAACTCTCTAATTCGAGAAACTACTAGGTATAATCTGAGAAGCAAAGCAATAACACCAAAATTCAGAATTAATGTGTATAAAAATAGCTTTATTTATCGTGCTGCACTTTATGTACAAAACGGTTTTCTGGATAATTTATTGTAGACAGCTGCACTTGTATATTTTTTTTTTTTTTTTTTTTGTATATACTTTTATTTTTTTATTTCTTTTGTTTTTTTGTACACTAACAGTTTTATTATTATTAAAATCCTCACTTTTTGATGTCCTGTTTATAAATTTTTTATATTTATACTGGAAATAAAGAAAGAAAGAAAAGACTGGAAGACTATCTCCTATTAATGATCACTAATTGCTACAGAAATTCTTTTATTGGTAGTGCAATGATAGTTTTTATTCAGAATGTTCATCGCTAATGATTTTATGGGAGTTTTTCCTCTTCTAGGTCTACGCTTTCTTTTCCATTTTATTGTGGTTTATGTTTTTATGCATTATTTTCATGGTTTTTCAGTTTTCTTTTTTTTTCGTGGTTGGGAGCTGGTTGGGCTCTTTTGCCGGGTGGTGGTGCGGTTTCTTGTTAAGACTCGTATATATATTTTTTTGTTTATCCTCTTTCCTTTTTGTAGCATTTTACTTTCTTATGTTCCTTTTTGCACTTTTGTATTGTCTGTACGAGTGTTTGAATTTCCTTCACGGAGAAATAAAGTGAAATCTAATCTAATCTAATCTGACGTCAGGGCGTTTTAGTTTGACTCACACCAAGACCTTAGATACATTTGTGCTACAAAAACAACACACGCCTGGCCGTCAAAATGTTCAATAAGCAGAGAGATGGGCAACTCAGTGACGTCGGTCAAAAAACCCTTCATGAAAATGAGCAAAAGATGTGTAAGGCTTAATTTGCTGTTGGATTTTTAAAAATTTTTGCATCCTTTGGCAAATTGCGGGTTTACTTATGTACAAGGTGTAACTCTATAACAAATTGACCATTTCTTTCAAACCTTCGACATGCTTTGAAAACAACACATTTATTCGCCACTTTAGAGCCTTGAAATGTTGAAACAATAGTAAAAAGGTTCGATGCTCCCTTCAACATTTAGCAAACGAAATTAGGTTTTGTGTTTAGTTCCAAATACCCTTAACAAAAACTACAAGAACAACACAATACAAAGATAATTGTCGGCAACTAGTCTGTTCAAAGGAAAAGATTTCGTCAGAACTTCGTCTTTCACAACTACCTGCCTATACTATTAAAACTTAACCCGTACAAATATTATCAAGTAGAACTGTGCCAAAACATTTCAGATAAAAACTTACTACTTGAGTCCATCTCTTGACTCTTATTAACGCCATCATTTCCATACATACCCTGTAAAGGAACAAATTCATTAAATATTCGTCAGCACAACATTTGTCAGCCCTACACCTTTGCTACGTAAGATCTAAAAAAATAACAAATAAAAGGAAAGAAGACAAAATTTAAAAAAGAGGATTATCCATTGCTTTGTTCTGAACAATTGGGCACGGTGTGTTTTATTCACATCGTCATATATCCTAGGTCCTAGATCTCATGATCGACAAAGACAGAAACAGAGAGAGAAACAGCAATAGATACTTTCGTTCGCATTCTTCCTAGTCTTCAAGTATCTTTCGAAAACATTTTTCAGAGTATGAGTAGCATCAGGGTAGGTCACATGTGATAAGCCAGCATTAATTGCTCACATATCGAACGTGAAGCCGCAGTGAATGACACTTTAAAAGTTTCTATAAAATTTTAATTTTAATTACGGAACAAAAGTAAAGAAATGTATGTATATATATATATATATATATATATATATATATATATATATATATATATATATATATATATATATATATATATATATATATATATATAAATTACAAAACTGATGTCACTTATTTTCTAAACTTTGACTGCTCTTTTCTACATTTTCAGTTATTTCTGCAAAAGTTCGTAAGTATATTAGGGTATTTCAACAAGGTTTCGTGACGAAAATAAAAACTTAACCAGCCTAAAACATTTTAATCCGTTTAAAGGATACTATTAGCTCATTTATTACTTTCTCGTGACATTCTTTGTAAGTTCAGAAGAATAAAAATGTTTACACTACAAATACAAGGGTATCGAAATATCGTTATATGTGTACCGCACCCATTTTAAGAACACAGCAATAGTTTTACAATTCTGTTATTCATAGACAATAAATGACTCCTTAAATAAATAGCATCATATGAATATGACGACGATGGCAACAGTATTTCGTTGAACAAAGTAACAGGATATGTGTCAATTCACCGTTTACTTTCAAAATTGGTAATTTATAACGGTTAGAGCATCCGACTTGCAGCCGGAAGGTCTGGAGTTCGTCTCCTGGCCGGGTTATACCAAAGACTTTAAAAATGGAACCTACTGCCATATGCTTTGTGCTCAGCAAAAGCAATAGAGTAGGGAAAATAGGCCAGTGAGCCACAACTGGAAAAAAGGCCGTGACCGGCCTGACTTAAACCAATTCGTTAGAAACTGAGCCGTAAATTTAAACCTCATCTAACTCTAACTTTTTATTACAACAATAATACACAACTACACTTGGCAAGTGATTGAATGAGAAAAATTAAATTATAGAAGAAAATCTTGATAACGTCCATCAGTTGTCGAGCATTCTACTGAATATGCATTAATTAGTTTGTATACTATCTAAGATTCCAAGACTTGTTTAGGTTACAAGTAAAGACCTTTTCCTTCCCAATTACTCAGTTTTTGCACGTACAGTAAAACCCCGTTTATCCGAACACATCGGGACCGAAGGTAGTTCGTACAATTAAAAAATTTGGGTAGACGGGGTCCCAAGTTTTTGCCTCAAGTACTGTACACTGGGTCCATAAGAAAGGGTGTAAACCCATCTCCAAAATAATTCCGAAAAGGCTAGTAAAATTGCAGACAAATTCCCTGAAATATTTCGTTATTTTTTGTGACCAATGATATAAGAAATAAATTTTAAGACTTCTAAAACAGAGAGATTTTATTCCTTAAATTCGAGCCTTCCCTCTTCTGAATGACCAATGCTTTCTATAACAAAATTAAATATCACTGCAGGACTGAATTCTCGTTACATACTGAAAAGATGAAGTAATAATTTGAAAAGGGGTGATGGTGTCAAATTGGAGAGCACAAACATTCCAAATATCTGTAACTTAACATTCAGAATCGTCAGGCTCCCTAGGCAGAAGACTTTTCTGGTAAACAATACGCAGGCAGGAGAGTGTGCTGCAAGTGTGAAAGGCTGGAGCTTTGCCCACTACACCACGAAAGCCACTCCCTCCAATCTATAAAATGTGGTTAAAGTACTAAAAGAAATAACGCCCCCTTTATTCCGATCCATTTAACAGGTACCTCACAAGTAAAACAAATTGACGGTCTTATTTAATTGCATACACAGAATCTTTTCACGGTACACATCAACAAATCTTCACAGACAAGTTGTGACGAGCTGCCACTTAACCAATTCGCAGAAAGTTGATACCTTTGGGGATAACGAAAGCAGCCAATAAAGGCGCAGACTTAGTTCGTCTTTCCTGCATGTGAGTAGACACTGCCGTGAATTTAGTTCCAGAAACGAGGAAATGCCAGGATTCATAACACAGTGCCTAAAAGTGAGAGACATTTGCCACCGCGCATGAAAAGCAATAGCCCAGCTGAGTAGCTGATCTACAGCCTACACCACTTTTGATGTTAAGTCACGAACAAAAAAGTTGGAAACATGGTTACCTGTTTCAAAATTAAGGAACCTCTTGCATGTCTTGCCAGAAACTAAAACAATCACACCGTTAAATTGTGGTATCTCCATGAAAAAAATGAGGTGCAACCGTGTACGTCTGGCAGATGTTGCTATGCTTAAATTAAAAATTAAAATGCCGTGATCAGTCACGGTGATTATGATTATTTTTTTTTCCTAATTTGTAATTTATTGCATTATAATCAAGCTTTTCGATCAAAAGATATGAAAAATTAAGTTGGAGATGTAGAGATGATTGTATATTAAAGTCATTTACAAGTGGAGATTTACTCCGTTCAAACTCACCATTCTAGAAGAAGAAGAAGCTAGGCTGAAGATACCACAGCAAACAAGTATTACAAGTATCGAACACGCAAAGTTACTTTTAGGCTGTAGAGTAGCCATGCTCCCCTAGTGGCTTTACCAACCGAGTTGTTGAAATACTCTTAAAAAACTGAAGATCGTTATGAAGCCTCAAGCCTTATTAACCTTTAGTTTGCTATCAAAATGCAAAATAATCATATTAAGTATTAGACGACAACGAGTGTACGGATGACCAAATAAAAAAAATCAAGAACTCTTAAAAATGTTGTTTACTTAACTCTTGACGTTTACTTAATGGTGTTGTAAGAGTATCCGTATCAGGATATGAAAAGCCACGTTATTGATACTGTACTGCAATTCTTTTCAAGGAAGACTTGATATGAACTGTGGTCAACTGGTACAGTAATTACACTTAATGTGTTTGCGTGATTTGAAGAAAAGTGTTAATGCTCAGTGAGGTGATTAAGAATAAGCAAGCGTTGGCTTCCTCAAATTTGTGGTCATTTAATAAATTTAGTTGAAAAGGCCTGCAGTATTAATTCACCCATGATACACCAAACAGGGTTGTCGAAACTTGGCTTTAACCCTCCCCCCTTAAAAATGTAAATCTGAAGTTATCTTCCAAACTTATTTTTAATTGTATATCACGGCTACCTAAAAGTACCAATAAAAATGCAAACTTCCAGGAGCTGAATGGTGTAGATACCCCAGCCTGATGGTAAATACTTTTATCCTGCGAAATAATTACAAGAAATTTGTGAAGGGCAAATGTCTTATATGTTCTGTTGGGATACGCTTGCAGTTTGGTTTTAAAGATAGAAGAAAAGAGGGCGTTACGTTGCTTAAAAATGGCACACAGAAAATTGATTTTATCAACATAAAACCATTAAGTCTCACTAATACACACGAGCAACAGCTGTTTATCTCCGATTATTACACATAGGGCTACAAAAGTTATACGAGTGTTCATCATCGATGAACAAATAATTAATGAACTACAAACAGTAAAATTCGTTCTTGGTTATTATTTTTACCCTTTTTCTAAAAATACGGTTTCCCTGCTATGTTATATAGGATTGCCCATAATTTTGTATCCATAAACAATTGTTAAAACATGACTACGCAATTAATCATGTCAACTTACTTTGGATGTTCTGTAATGCCCTATATAAGCACTGCAACTTTATTCTAGTAAGGCATTTGTAACCCATCTTGGACAGTGTCACAGTCATATCTAATAACGTTGCATTTTTGATGATAACAGTGATAACGTCAAATATGGTAGACGGGCGTAATGCACATCTTCGGTAGCGAGAACGTTGTATTACCAGTACCAGGTATTATGATATATATATATATATATATATATATATATATATATATATATATATATATATATATATATATATATATATACCTTCAGTAACGGCACAAAGCCGAATAAGGTTTTGTAAGAATATAATACTTAACATGAAAATCTTCATGGTGGAAAAGCTTTTTAAGCAATGACCAAACATAGAGAGTAACAGTTACCTTAAAGAACATTGTAACCTCTGGAAAACAAACCAGACTGCTATCATAAAGGCCTATAACAGTCAATCAATTTTCGATAACACGCCCCTTCGTTTGTCTTTGCATCTGGTGACACAATACACCATATACATCTTTTGAGAACAAGGTATCGGAAATACTGATAGATACAGTCACTTGATATCACACTGAATGTTTTGATCCTTTCCCGTCTGTCACGTTACACGTGGGATAACATGATGCTGCCTTTAATCTACATTGTATGCTTCTGGCTGCAATTTCATAATACTCTGTCAGCTGTTGTTGATAGTACAGCTTGTGACAAGGATATACCAAAAAATACAGTGGAAAATCTCACTCTCCAAGATGTCATTCTAGAGCTATCCAATTTGCAGGAAAAGCTGCGGGCGATGAAGAGACTCAGGAAACTCTCCGGGTAAGCTTTGGATTTGATCCAAACTTGGATAAGTATAATTGTAGAAAACGTCTCTTACTTTACACAAAGGTCTTTCATTTCACCTAGGAAGTACGACCTGGTATTAGACTTTGGGGTTGCCTTCATAATTTGAACTTTGATGCTTTTGTCACAAAGTGCAAAATTCACCCAAATTCTGTCCTTTGTCCGCTGTACTGTTCGGAATTTCTAAGTTTAAAAAGAAAAGAAAACAGAATATTTCCGCTCTTTGAAAGCACTAAACAAAATTATATAAATATTGTAAATGTGCAAGCGGTTGTGACATGGCACAGGAATTACTGTACTTTTTTTTTTACAGTGACGATATGTTATTGTTTAATTATATTTTACGCACCACAACATACATACTACCATTTACTCTTGATGAAACCCCAAAAGTGAGTTTCATGTCCTAACTTTTTGAACTATTCATGCGGCCTGAAATAAGCCGTGCTAACAAAATTTTGATCAGTATTTTGTATAACGCATTTATGCAGGATTTCCCAATACGATGAGCTATAGAGGTATTTTACCAACATCACGTGGTTGCCGGTCTCTTTGGTCTAGAGGGCTATGAAAAATTGAGTCACAGCAGTATCTATGGTTACGCTGTACGAGTGTGTTGTAAATCAGCTTTCTGCGCGTGTGTTTTGCACTTAAATACAGGAAAATTTCAGTCGCGCGACGTCACATGAAATCCCTCTATAGCTCCACAGCCTTTTCAGCACCACTAGAGAGATAGTAATAAGGTTGGAAGTCAACATCATATCCATAGTAACAAATCGATATTCAAACTCAAAGTATTACACGGAGAGCCCTATTAAAGTGATAGCGTCAACAGAACACCCAGTGTCTTATCCGTTTGCCACGGTTCTTGAGAATTTGCAATTTCTAGCAAAGGTACATTCGACAACAGGCAGTAATATACACATTCTGCAACATCCATGAAAAGTATAAATTGTTTTGTAACTGCTGGGGGTCATTATTTAGTCATGTGTTCCGTCTGTAGTTCTTGTAGAATTTTTTCGTTCTTTTGACTCCATTGACGAATACAAAAGCAATCTAAAAGTGCGAGTCTTGAATTTCAAGCTTCAAGTCTACTTTTATATAGGGCATGACTAGTAGTAAACAAAGGCTTGCTTGAATCAACAAAATGCGCTTGGGCTCTCAATTATGGAACTTCCTTCTGCCAATGTAAATAGTCCACCTGCTTTGAAGAACGGTCATTTGATCTCATAACAAGACCTAAAGCCTAAATATACTTATTGTTGTAATAAGAGTGATTATTACTTTCTCTAATACGGACGTCAATACGTAGATACAGGTATTTCGACATCTTGACTGGTAAATTTACATTAAAGGCGATTCTGTTTGTCCCGTTTCTCCCATTTTTGTATTACTAATAGTTAATTTACGCGTTTCCATTTTAGAACAAAGTAGACATCCTGCTCAACGATGAACAAACAACAAGAAATCAGAAAAGGGTTAATAGAGAAGCAAATGAGGATCTCAGGGCAATCCCGCATTCGCAAAACATTCTTAGTGAAGGTAATTTTACAGTGACTTACTGACTAATGAGGATGAAAATAAATACCTTCATAATGTCATTTAAGGCTTATGTTTAGAGAATGTTATGCTTTTAGAAAAAGCAGCAAAATCTGTAAATTAAACGAAACCACAGCCTTTCACATACGTTGGAGTTTGGAGAAAATAAAGGTCAAGTAAAATTATACAATATAATTATACAATAATACAAATAATCTTTAGAAGTATTCTCAGAAAAATGTTAGTAGTCACACTGTTATAACTGAGTTAGGCTACCATGAAATGATGATTAAAAGTTTACTGAAACATTTGGTATTCGTTTTTGTCCTTTGTTGTTGCATTTTAATCTGTATAGAGTTTATTTTTATTTTATTTACTCAAACATTTTACAAGGGTAAACTCGGTTAGCTAAAAGAGCCAATCTCCCCCGAGGCCCTTTAAAATAATTAAATAATTGAACACAATAAAAAGGTAAAATTAGGCATAGAAAATAGGGGAAGTAAACATAAGACACTTAAAAATTTAGCATTGACTCTAAGCAAAATAAAGGCGGGGATAACGATAACATAAAAACAAGTCATTTGAAATAGCACATACATACCGACCAAGGCACGTAAAAAACATCCGCAAGCATCATAACACGCAAAACAAAACATCCACAAGCATCCTGCAAGTTCCCATGGGACGTCGCAAAGATTAAGAGAAAGAAGTTAAAGCCGCTTTAAGACGGTGGCATTGGGATATTAACGATCACATAAAAACACAACTCAGATGGACATTTTATCCCCGGGATTAAACAAATATACATTGCAAAAATAGGTATTATACAAATATCTTTACAAGTTACAGATGTGCTTCGGAAACGGTACTACAAACACATTGTAATATTCTGCCATCCTAGAAGTGAAAAGAGTTACACTACACTAATTTCAATTGTAAGAGAAATCATAATGCTATCAATAAAGATACAACCGCGTAGCCATACCTCCTTGCGTGCACACGGGATTTGTTGCCAGCAAAAAATACATACATAAAACTACCTGCTCAGTAACATGGTATGACGTTGACGGTTAGAAAAGTATGCTTTATACTCGCAGTGTTTCTAGTTTGATCTCACAGAAGACAGAGAGTCTAGGCAGCAGCCCGGGAAAGAGTGATGTGTTGAAGCAGAACTGATTTAAAGCTATGGGAGGAGTAGAAACACGTGCACAGAAGAGCAACAGAACAAAAAGATTAATAATTATGTCACTGGCCTAGGGAAATCTCTTGCTTTTGTAAAACTTGGTTGAAATAATTCATTCTTTCTCCTTTAGAAACAGAACTCTAAATAAAAAATTTTAGAATAATTTCATATTAAGTAGTCCGGACGTAGCATCCTCGTTGTCCCTACTCCACTCTGTCTGTTGAGAACATTTACTTTTGGATTGCGTATCAAGCAGTCGTACCCCATGCTCTTTTGTATGTTGAAACCCTTAGTAGCCTGATGTTTCCGAGTCCAGAGACATCTCATTGACAGCTACTTCGCTGCACCTATACCTTCTGTAGACCGCAAATTCTAGACGGCTGACAAACTCAGCAGACTGGCCTTCCGATAGGCTGTAACATCTAGCAGACTGACCCTGTAAAACGCCGAAACCCTCAGTGCGCTGCCAACTCAGAACTCAAAAACACCCAGTAGGTTCATCCTTCGAAGGGCTAATCGAAACCTCAATGGGCCCTGAAGCCGTCAACACGTGTGTCATGCAGAGTACCGAGACCGTTTGTGGGCTGGCATCGCAAGACACGGTGAAAAGGGGAGGTGTAAGCGTATCAGCTTAATATCACTTTCCATTATCATTCTTAAATATATAGTAAGTCAAAGACTAACCCCCCCCCCCCCCAAAAAAAAAATGAGTGCCCTCAGCTAAATGGTTAATAATCCCTCTTTGCATTACCTAAGCAAACTACCCACGGAGCTAGTCCTAAATCAGATTACGGTATATTTTTCAGGATCGAGTTGGAAAGGAACTTCAGCAATTGCAGATCGTGACTTGATAACTATGTGACCTAGGGTTTTCTTGCGTTTGCTAACATTTTTAGCGTAGGGTAACTTTCAAGTGAACTGTAAGGACCTCAGTCGTCTTTCATAATTCCTAAATACAGGAATCCCTGCTTTCTCGTAATTAAACTAACACCACAAATACCTCACTTCAATCTTAATTCCTCTTACAACTGCAAAAGTTTTCCCGATAATTCTATTTCTTCATACTTATACCTACAATGTCGCACAACGCAGTGAGTCCACGGACTCCGCTCTCCGTTCCAACCCATGAATGCCTAGCATTCACAAAACACACTTGCTTATGATGCAACGCATGTGGAAAGACTTCTTTCTGTGACTTCTTCCTATGACAGAGCGCCACCTCTCGGGCCAAGAAATCGGCCGTGCTCACATTTGTGATAACCCATGTCTACGTAGTTATCGTGTATAAAATTCCGTCTTTGTTTGCAAAATACTCCAAATTCACAGACAAGTATGAAAGGCGGCTATATCCTCAAATTTTTTAAATATTTTACTGATAGTGTTCATAGTAAGCCACTTAGCTAAGAAAATGTTTTGTATATTATTGTAAGAAGTAGTGAACTCGATTAATATTTTATACAATTCGATGCATATTTTTGTAACATTGCATCATCACCGACTGTTCTACAGCCTTTCGCATTAATCTGTTCTTCTACATCTTTTCAAAATTGGTAAAAATTGGTACTCAAGAAAGTTTGGTACTCAACTAATGTTATCAAGGTACTTCATGGGGAGACGTTTAACGATACCACGCTTGAGTATAGCGGGATGAACAATAAACCCAACGATTGAGGGGAATTAGGATTCAGACTGCCCCTCCCCACTCCATTCCTGTGCGTGATTTCCTGCGTACTTCCAGAATCATATTACAAATAGAGGTCGGTTATTATACTTTAACTAAACCGAAATCTGCTGCTTTTTGCGGGACGGGAACCGAAAAGCATATAGTTTGTCCGTATTTCCAGCAAACTTTTTTTATAACGCGATTTCTGTGTAAAAGGTTCAAATGCAAATACGTACCGTACAACTCATTTGCTTTGCGGTTCCCAAAACGCAACAGAGTTTGGTTTTGGTGTGCACATGTCTTTTATTGTGTTATTTCCTGCGTACTTCCAAACTCACATTACAAAACAGAGGTCCGTTCTTGTCCTTAAAAGGCAACTTTTTAACTGTCCTTTCCATCAACCTTGTGAAAGTTGACTCTGTTATTATTGGAATCGTTGCGACCATTTTCTTATTATCATATGCCAACAGCAATGAACCCAAAAATGTACCATTCACTAAGGAGGGCGTGGTAGGTTGCAAAGACTATATAATGTTATAAACCAAGTTTGTGTTTCCAAGCTATCTAATGATAAAAGAGGTTTCAAAGTCTCCCTTTTTACACCCTTACATTCTTAAGTTACCATCATGGCCTTGAACCATTCCGGGAATCATCCGTCTATGAAGGCGAGGAAAATTGAGTTCCCTTTAATACTGAGTTCCCTTTAATACTGCAGCTTAGGTGTACTTCAAGCAGGAAGTTGCTATTTAGAAGGAGAAAAACGACAGCTCTCCCCTTTGTACCCTCCTTGTTGCCTCCAAGGTCACTTACTTTGTATAGCACTTGAAGATACAATGGGCTGAAAGCTATTGTTATTATTTAACAAAAGTGTTATAGGGACGTCTCCGTTCCTTCAGTCAAATGTCCAAGCTCTTTCCCTTACAAAGGTAACTAGCAATGACGACATCAACTTTGGATCAAACAAAGAAACTAAGACGTAACATAGACAGGATGTACAGTAATTCTGCCTAAATTACAGGTCAAAAAGTTCTTTTCTCCTTTTGGGGATTCAAATAATGTACCTTTTGTGCATTTGAGTGTCTGAAGGTAAATATGCCGTTAATTACTCAGAAGAACTGCAAAAATATTAAAGACATCTGTTTGGATGAAGATTAACCATCTTTGTTCAAAAGAAATCAAAAAAGGTTTTGTAAAATTGTAAAAAAAAAATGTCAAGACATGATGTACCATTATTGTGTAAGGAGTCAAACGGCTTATTGCAAAGTCGAATGTTAACCAATGCTATAAGAATTTTCCACTTACATAATTTTATCGTTAAGTGAAAGGACCCCCTTTACCATCCTGTTTTGTCAGTGGGAATAAAAGCGTGTGGGAATATTCACTGAAAACAAAAATCAAGGAATTCAAAGAAAGATCTTGAAATTTGACATTTGGTTTTGGAAGAGATTACCACCCGTCCCAATGTTTGGTGAAAGGACGAGAACGTGTTTAGTGTTTTAAATTTTTCAATTTTATAAATGCTACACAACTTTGTGCTTCCGTCATCTTAAAAAAAGGCATTAATTTGTTGCAAAAGAGTATAAAAATAAGCTTTTGAAAACCTTTGCATACATGAATGTGAACGTCTAGGTATAAAGGAAACTCCTATGTATATCTGTATACTTATGTAAACTCAAGGGTGAACAATCCCCAGTGACCTTCGCAAATGGCAGTCCCGGATCTTAGGCGTAGGAAGCAGAGGGCCGGAGACTTGCCCACTTTTCCCTGGCACAAGCACTTTACTTGTCCATTCTGTGAAATAAATTTAAACTTTTCCTATAAAATGTCAAACTTTCATGAAAAATCTTCCTAAACTGTATGAAATGTAAAGCCTTCCCCTCCCTTAGCCAAGGGCGGTTGCTTTTACCTTACAATATTTTAAGATATCATTTAAGTGAAACTAATCTAACGGGGATATGACTATGCAAGATGATTGCACATATCTAAAGCTATTAATCGATATACAAGCTCTCTAGTGAAACAGGGATACGAGTTTGTTGAAGAATATTGATCGACTGTGTCTTTTATTTCATTCACGATCGAAGTATTATAATCAGACATTTGATCATACCTTCATTCCACAGCGTCATATTTCTGTTTCGAGTTACAATCTTTCTGAAAATCATGGCCTGTACCAATTAACGAAGCGGTCAGAGTTGGTCACTCAAAATGGACGTTATACGGTTTGCGCGTTCATTGAAATGAGATTCATGTTGCTGCCTTGGGGATAGAGAAGGTAACATGTACTAAATAACGGAAGAATGATTATACACTGGGATCCGACATTTTACATACCTTGTACAAAAACAGGTCCGAGTCGAAAGTAAGTGTTAAGTCTACCTAAATTAGTCTTTGGCAGTGAGATGTTTCGCTATTATCTTTAAGTGTTTCAAAATTGGCGACTTCGTTATTATTACTCATATGGGGAAGCTTAAACCAGAAAGACCAAATGTTTAGTGATTCCTTGCTGAAAGGGAATGATTTGGAGCACTGGCTCGGTTCATGCCCCAAATTACACTTCTTGACGTTTTCATTTTTTACGATGCTTTCGCATCCTTACCTCTCCTGACCTCGTGTGACCTTTAAAACCTATCAAAAAGTAAATAACAAAAACGAAAAAAGAACATGTCCTAGGAGGGAATCGTACCCGTGACCGTCTGCGTGACAAACCGAATTTTAATCCACTACACACAACATAACATAACATAACATAACAACATAACGTATTTATAATCATCCTATATTTACAGCATCCTTTACACGTCTTCATAATTTGGTAATTCAAATAATATTAATTACTGTAATACTTATACTTGTGAAAACATTAATATTTTTCTCTATAATTTTACCTTTGTAATGGTACAAATTTAACCTTAACTTGTCGTTTGTAACCAAACGCAGGACTCAGTTTGGAGGTACCGCCCACTGTCTATTTACTTTACGAGGTTTTCGTAGTTTCACCTCTGATGACCCCAGATGACCTTCCACCTCCAAAAAACCAACGGTTCTCGTTCTCTTAAAGTAACACATCTATATACCAAATATAATAGTCTTCTTTCTCTTAACACGATAAAGTTACATATCAACCATTAGGACAAACCATCTTGCTATCTTGAGCTATCGTGTTTACAAGCAGCTTTGAAGAATTTCGTATTTTTACCTCCGGTGGCCTCAGATAACCTTTGACCTTTACCAAAATCAATAGGATTTATCTTTAGACTATAACGCTTTCACATGCCAAGTTTAAAAGTATTCATATTTCCTTCATAGAGATTGTGTTTATACAATTTTCGGTTTTTGACCTCTGGTGACCTCACATGACCTTTGACCTTCACCAAAAACAAGAACCATATTTACCAAAATATAATAATTTTATATATTAAGTATGACAATTATTCACAATTGCCATCTTGAGATATCGTGTTAAAAAGTCAAGCTTCACAACCACACACGTACACATACACATGCACATGCAATCACTTACGTGATTACATAGATTCCGTTTGCCTTCGGCAAGGAATCAAAAGTAATCGAGATCACAAGATCATTTCCCATTGTTTCAGAAATACTTTCTGATCACACGACAATATCTAAACAAACTTAAAATAAAAAGGATTAGTGCTAAGGTTAGAGAATAGACTATTCCTGATCAATAATTTGCTGAAAATTGATGAAATGATGAAATGATAGTTTCCAAGATCTCTTCATTCTTACAATTTTCTGTAATTAAATGATATCGTTTAATCGCTAACTTCCAACAATTAAAAGCTTTTCCTCAAAAATAGAAATAGCACAACACAGGAGAGGGTGGGTGATTAATGTAAATGAGTTCTGTTCTGAGAGGAAAATGATATGATGCTTAAATGCAAGTCCCATGAAATAATTTATATTTTAAACTTCCTCCAAGAGACCCTTCTGTGTCGAGTGCAGCCATCTTACATTGAATGCTAATAAAATCTCAGTAAGTTATCTGCTGGACAAGCGTTTTAATGGACACCAAAGATCGCAAGCCATATAACTTTAAGATATAGAAAGTGTACACAATTTACAACATCAGCGAGTTTACTCTGAGCATGCATTTAGAGGTGATGGAAATGTCTGGGCTTGAAACCCTGTACCTTTTCCGTATTCTTGGTCAGAAGATACAGACTTGCCATTAGACCATAAGACTGTATAAATTGTGCACATATGGTATTTAGTTCAAGGGGGAGGCAATATTCAGAATGAATGATATATAAGACATAACACATTTAAGTCACGAATGGCATGAGCATATTGTACCGCACTACACTGTAAAACCTAGTTTGTTGGGACAACTTATTAGACTTGAGGTAACTTACTGCATGGACCTTTTAAAGTTTAGGCAACTGAGTGTCTCCGATTATGCATCTCATCACTATGAGAAACTCAGTTGCCTGAACTTTCAGAGGTCCATGAGGCAAGTTATCTCAAGTCTGATAAGTTATCCCAACAAATTGGGTTTTACAGTGTACAGTACTATAACAAATTCACCCACAACTTTGTCTGGTACCTATGAGTGTGTAGTGAGACACTGGTAGAATCTTCTTGTTTGATAGTACCAGTAAGTAAATAGCGCATATCAAGTTTTATCAAGTTTTTTATTCTGCTCTGTGCCGGCAAGTCAGTGCCAGGGTGCCGTATGGTTACGGTGAGTGGCAGAATGACAAACTTTGGCTATTTACAGTACATGGGATATACAGTTAGATCTCTTTGCGTCCCCAAATGACCTTTGAACTCCACCAGAGTAAACGATAGTAAAAGGTGTTCCTGATTAAAGGTTTTTGTACCAATATTCCAACGTACTAGGTATTCCTTACTATATTAGATCAATTAGCCACTTACTTGAAAAATTGAAAATCACATTAAACTACTTCAACTTGAAATCTCTTGACGTCCTCAAATAATATTTTAACTCCACCAAAATCAAAAGGTTTCATCCACTCAGTGTAAGCTTTGGTACTTACTTGCGAAGTGTCAAAATCATCAAAACTTTCCTTCTGGAGATAAAATATTTGAAAAGTTCTCAGTGACCTCAGGTAAACTCAAAGGACTGAACACTGATGTCCGTGGACTAAACGTGGGGACATATACTTACAAGATATAAAATCCCTGTAAGATATACACCATCTTAACTTCTGCTGACCTGCAGCAAAACGATGCGGCGTATCTACATAATAAAAATTTAATCAATGAAGGTTCTCTCTGTGAGATATCGTTTCTATGAGTTTTTAAAAATTTGACTTCCGTTGACCTGATGCGACCTTTGACTTAATCCAAAGAGACTGGGCTGTATTAACCCAAAGTGCAGCATCCACATGAGATTCATCTAGGTTATTCTTGATGAGATATCGTGTTTATGAGGATTTTCATCGTTTGAACGTGATGACCCCCACATGACGTCTGACCTTCACCAGAAACAATAGGTACACTGTAATCAATAAAAAACAATCCACATGCAAAGTATGCAAAATCTAAATGTTGCTATTGCTGAGACATCGTGTTCAAAAGGAGTTCACAATTTTCTTGTATTTTACGTTTTACCTAAAGAAAAAAGAGTGATTCTAATAATCCCATGAAACCATTAAATTCTGTTTTAAATTTTGTGTCATAACTATCATCTTTCGTTTGGTTTAATAAATTTCTCTAAAATAACATTGGGCAAATAATGGTAATAAAACAAACGTCTGCAAAAGTGACCTTTGACTCACCCTCTTGCTTTCATATATTCAAACAAGCAAACAAAACATTGATGAAAGAATTTGAACGTCCTTTTTAAATCTTATTTCATGGGGTAGCTTTAAATCTGATGAGTGCGAGCACCACTCTCAACTTGTTTGATTCTTTCTAATGGGATTTATAAAATTTTTAGAGTAAATTACGTTAAAAGGGCATTGTACCTGACCTGTAAGTTATTTCTTTTTATCTTAAATATCAGTCGTTCATACACTGGAAACTTATTGTGTTTTATTCTATTCTGATACAAAAAATTAACAAGCTTTTTGCAAGTGGAATATTTTGAAGATGTGTTGAAACATCCTACCGTTTGTCGGAAGCTTACATTTACTCAATCGAACAACTAAACGGTGATCAGAACTTCTGCTTTTTTAAGTTGCCATGTACTGACTCAATCTGTCATTTTGATTGTGTTTCTGTGTTTAAAATATACTTGTCTAAAATAATCAAAGAGTAATACTTTTTCAATAATAATTCTTTTTTAGACACGGTTTGGATCTGGCGATGGAAGTGGTTTTGAGGTGTTTGATTCTGAGGACTATAAAGGGAGCGATCTCCTATTCCAGGACTATCTTGTCTCTTATTGACTTTGGTAATAGAAACACGTATGACACCCGGCCAAGTAAGGAGGATCTTAAAGGGTTTGAAACCCAAGATCCGAACGAATGTAGTGGTTTATCTACTACCAAGATAACCCTGTTTGGTCTGCTGCTTGGACTGTATATATTTCAAGTCTTTGGGTGTGTGGCCTAAAAGACAACTTCACATTGCGATCCAGGAGGAATCACTCTTTTTATCGGCAGGAGATGCCTCGCTGAGGTGACTCTGTTGGCGTTTGATGCGTCACAGTCTGAATAGACCGTCCTTATACAAGGTTTTCGTTCATGTATTTTATTCGGACTGTTCTATTTAAACATAGTAGAGGTCCAATTCCATCCTCTTTCTTCTGCAGATACTATTATTGCTTTTAAATGGCAACATAGGCAGCTTTCATTTGAACATAGGCAGCTTTCATTTAAAGGCAACATGGTTCAGATATAATTCTCTCTGATCATCTATTCTGACAATAAATATATGAACTATACGAAAATTCCAGATAATTGAATGTTCAACATCCTCATATTTTTAATTTTCCACAGCTGTACTATTTCTGCTTGCTCTTCTTTCTTGGTTTTAAAAAGTAAGATTAAACAGCTCTTACCTTTGATGGGCGCCTCAAGAAGGGATCAGTCTGAGGTAGACACGGTACATGCCTCCTTCCCGGAAATTGTAAGGAGTACCATTATGTTGAGATGATGGTTTATTATAAGATTTTTTACGTCATTGGGCTGTCAAATCGTGAACGGAGAATGGAATGTTTTGCTTATGACATGGAAGTTAAAGAGAAGGAAAAGTATCATAATATCTTTCGCTCTGAAAAGGATTTAACTTTTGCCATAGTGATGGGCAACGCAATAGCATATGAAGTAATGAGTGTATCTCTTTCCTGTTCGTCCCTACTGACAGAAAAGTTCGATGGATGGATGGATGGATGGATGGATGGATGGATGGATGGATGGATGGATGGATGGATGGATGGATGGATGGATGGATGGATGGATGGATGGATGGATGGATGGATGGATGGATGGATGGATGGATGGATAGAGATACTTCATTAAATCCTCAAACAATGAAATTACATGTCTGCAGTAAAATGGTACAAACACATAAAACGATAAATTCTACCATATAAAAGTATAAAAAGTTACAGACATAAATAGATAAGAATATAGAAAGTGATGTACAGGATAAACACACATGTAAAAGAGTAAAAACTACCAAATAAAGGTATCACTTAAAGGTAATACTTCGCAAGTCATCGCTTTGTATAGCTTGATCACAACCACAGATGCTTGAAAGTTGACTTTGATCGCATCAAAAGTGCTACTATTTTAAGTATCAGGGTACCGAAGTAAAGAAAAGGAAATTATGATCATCACTGGTACTCTTGCAGGCACTAAGTAGATGGAAGTGATGATCATGGTAGCAGAAGTTCGAAAACCATTGTAGTCCTTGCAGATACCTTGATAGATGAAACCTTTGGGGAAGTTACAGGGGCAGATCACAGAGTAGATGGAAGTGGCTATTTGCGTAGAAGTGTGGTCATTCTTGCTGCCCTTACAGGTTATTGGAATGGATAGAAATGGTTATCAAGATAGCAGTGTGATACTCAGTGTTCACTTCGCAGGTGTCGGATAGACAGGAGTGTTTGTAATACTCTCCGGATACTCTCTGGATAGGATTCCTGAAGTTGCCCCTTTGAACGTTTATACAAAAATGATGATACAGTCATCTTGTAAGGTGTCTCATACATCCTCATTTCTGACTTAACTACCTCTGTCTCTCTTTGCTTGATAGGATGTGTCTCTGCATCTCGATCAACATAAAGTTTTATGTTTTCTAGTTGTTTTATGTGGACACAGTCAAATATATGACCACAGACGTTTAAAATATAAGCCGTCTGGACAAGAAGGGATGCAATAGGAGTTCAACCAGCTAGAACGTTACACCTTCTTATCTTTGTCAAATGTATACTTAGAATCTCATTTTTATATATTTATTTGCATACCGCACCCTTTGTCTTTCTTTTTCCAACGTTTTCAAGGAAAAACCAACATACCACTGCTGCGGATGGGCATCCAGTAGTTTTACGCGTGAGTGGGTTTTGTCGTGGATGCTGGTGTGAAATTAAGCATCTCAATTCTCTCTGTTTTATGAAAACTGCATTTTGTTTTCATTTTTTTTTCAAACATTCTGTTCTGAACTCTTTTCTCTTATCAAATATTTTTTGATGACAATGCTCAGAATACCATTGTCCTGATTATGAATTGTATGTCCCTAAAGCCAGGGATTTTGGATGAAATGGCTTCTCCTCGTGAAGTTTTCCCAGGAGGACTTCTGGATCCCCTGTGATGGTCTTATACGCGCTTTGGTGATCTTGTGTGACGGGGGTTCTACAAGTTGCAGGTGATATTCAGCCACCTGATTTCGGCCTTAAACCAATCCTGCTCTCTACCCATACACACTTTTTGTTGACGACTATACGTATTCATTTTGTGGTGACTTATTTTTACCTTGGCATTCTCTGTTTGTTTTGGCAATTATTGCTGATGGAACTGCCAGAAATTCATTGTACTAATAAGAGATTTCCAGGCTCCCAGCCCACAGAATATTGAATATTAGGACTCCATATCGTAGTTTGTAACTGAATACGTGAGATTTATTTGAATGGGTTATGGTCTAAACAGGTTACAGACTCCACAACTTTGCCATTGCATCGTTACCTGTTGTCTTCTCATATTACATGAGAGCTACGTGAACCGGAGGAGTGTGTCTTTATTTTCAGTGTCAAGTTTATCTTTCAAAAGTTATTTCCCCCTTTTTTTAAAGTCACGAATCAGCGTGGAATATGGAAAACTACAGGAGCTATATGTTTGAACTCCCTAAAGTTAAGAAACCTCGCAACTGTCGAAAGTGCTGATTTGCTGTCAAGACGTAGAAAACGACACCAAGGTTGTTTTGCTACCTTGCGTTGGTCTTTTGTTAATGTACCTTATTTTGGGTTCTGCACTTTTCTTCCAGTAACTTGTCGTTTTGCTCCTACAAACTTTGTTTACTAGAGACGTCTGTCCAACCGTGAGATAAACACCTTGATTAACCACACATTTGTAAGACGACGGCGCGTACCTTTTACGTTTCTGTAATCAGAGTCTCTTTTCTACATTGTAAACGGCTTTATATAATAAAATTTCTGACAATGGCGGAAGTGAATATGTTTGAAAAAGTAATTTTTCTTTATTTGGTAGGACAACATTTTGTAAATGTAGCTATTTAATCGCACCCTCACCGTCTATTTAGTTCCTGAAGATAGCCTTAAAGTTACTTTGCGAGAGTTTCGCCAAGTTATCTTTCTGAACATTTTTCATTTGTCCCCGCAACAGACAGCCCTCTCATTTGCTCGCTTAGAAAGAACGGCTGTTTCCAAGATTACTCAATAAAGTATACATGACTAGGATACTTCAAGAACGCCTAGTTGATTATTTAGTAAAGTTTATTATTTTCTCAACAGTAGTAAAGTGCCTACAAATGCAAGACACTTTAATGAGCATTTCTAGCTATATCAAAACTTTCCGTCGAATTGAACAAGTTTTTGAAGACTGAAGAAAATATTAAACTTAAATATCACACCTCAAAGGATCGTTCCGGATCTCAAAACCATTATTTCTTTAAAATGATTAGATGCTGCTTGTGAGTAAAATTCAGAATGAAACCAAAGTGGTATAAAAGAGATCTTAGATCACCCCCCTTTTTTTTTTGCCTTCTCTCTTCCATTACCGGCGGTGTCTTATATTGAAGGTCAATACAAACAAAATCGATAAACTGCTGGGTTAAAGACGTATCATTTTTCCTGAACTACTTTCAAAACAAGTGCTTAACCCGTTTTACTGACCTGAATAATTGCTCATCTTATTAATCACTAAAATTGCAAACCATACAGATTTACTGGGAAATTTGCACAAAACAACATAACATCTGGCATTTTTCATTGACAAGGCCATAAAGCGTTTTCCAAATAACAGTTACACCAACTACCAAAATTACACCAAATTACACCAAATACGAAATTTCTATCCCATAAATCCTTTGAAGTTAATGCATGTTTGTTTGTACTTTGTGATAAAGGCAATATTATCCAACAGTAACTACTTAAACTTACATAGTCGGCTAAACTTATATAACCGGCTGAACTTACATAGTCGGCTGGACTTATATAGCCGGCTGAATAGTCTTTCCCAACCGCCTTGGAGTACGCTTTTAAAAGGGCTGGACAAACTTGATCCTGGTGAGCACGGGCGCAGAAATGGAACCTGATGAATTATGAGACTAGAGTACATTGAGAAATTACTAAAATTGACCCATTGTTTAACCACATTTAGTAATATATATGACCAAATTCCGGATAGGTGCCCGTATAACCAGCCTCCCCCTTAGAGCATGTACATTGGCTTGAAGAGCCAGAGATGTGACTGGGCAAACTAATTTTGCTTCGATAAATCAAAAACATTCATCTTTTGACCATTTATGATTGGCCCGGTTGAGAGGCGTTCGTGGAGTAGTTGGCACCCAGGGTAGTTTCTCTCTTTTCATGCCACGCAGGGAATACTGCCTGTTAGGAGCATCTTCGTGGGGTGTATTTTGCTGTGAAAATGTTGGCTATGCAAAGTTGCTAAGAGTGCAAAGTTGTCCTCCCTTTAAAAAAACTTTAAACTTTTGTTTTCTTCAACACTTATTTTGCGTTACGTTTGCCTGAACACTTGCATTAGAATGGATTAAGTATAACTAGGTATTTAATATTTTTTTTAATTTTTTTTTTCATTCCCGGTCAGTAATATTTGAAAATAGCAATTTGGGGCAGATGGAGCATGGGTTACTTTTGTGAGTTTACATAGATGTTCCTTGTAGAATGTTTCTATTTTGAAACAGGACAGGACACAGTTGGGTTAAGCATCCACAAGGAAGTCCCTTCCCTCAGCCCCCGTTTGCAAGCCACTGGCGTGACGACAGCGCGGCTGAAGACTTACAGAGAGTGTGATAGTGATCTCCCTTACCTTCGTGAGTAATGCTATTACCCTGCCTGAATATAAACCATGTGGCTGGTGAATCAGTTGAGGCGGGTCGTTTTAAGATAGACCCACTGGATCATGCGTTAATCACCACACATCCTTGCATATATAAAGGTTTGGGTAAAAAATTGTCGAATTTTGTCCATTCTTCTGTACTTAGACTGTAGCATTCAGCCGTTTTTAAAATACTGTCATCTGACTTGCCTCCAATGATCAAAATGTTGTCATGCATTAAAGTAACACCTGGAAAAATTCTATACTGAGATGGTCCCTGACGAGATACAAAGTGATCACTCTCTGGATCATACGTCACCGCATCACGTGGCTTGCGAATTCCTGTCATAAAAATTTTCCCGTCAATTGGAATTGCTCTCAAGGTCTTTCGCTGCAAAGTGAGCGATGAATCAAAGATTCGCCAAAACTCAAGATGAATATTAAACACTTGTATTTTTGTGCAAGCATTTCCATCTTCCGTAGCACCACCTATAACGTACAACTTATCTGAAATATTGATCACAGATGGCACACTGACGGCGATGGGAAGAGGTTCTAATTCCCGCCAACCTTTACTAGTCTGGTTGTACATTTCAACGGAAGTGATTCGAGAATCATGCACACTGCTTTTCCCTCCTACAACTAGTAACTTTCCGCAATGTTCGGTAGCACCGTGACTGTGCCGAGCGTGTAGCATACTGGGAACAGAGTACCAGATATTACGATGATAGTAGAAACACCAAACAGAGTTGATTGATTGGCCGCAGACAACATCGAATCCTCCTGTGACGTAGATATGAGTACCTATGAGGAGTAAAGAAACAACAATAAGCAGTCACTCACAATATTGTAGGCAAGTTCTTAAACCATGGTTGCAATTAATGATCGACTGGTGTCACATCTCGTGTGGGAAGAGTAGAGAAAATTCAGCACTTGAGCGTTTTACCATGATGTCATGTGTAGCAAACTTCAATTGTCTAAAGCACAATTAGGTATAGTAACAGAGCCTTTCTACGTCACAGTGAGTGGCCTTAGGCCTACAGATCTGTATCAAGTTCGGAAGATAACCGTTTTTCGGAAAAAGTGAATTTTCATCCGATCGGGTGAAAATGTTGCCATAAATGGCGCTATTTTCACATTTCTCGGTAATGCTTTGCGAGTCTACCGTGCAAATTCAACGGAGATGACGTTTAGGACAACCTGCAAATTTTCTTCGACTCCAGAAAAAAGAAATACTGGCATACTTAGAAGCTGTAGCTAAGAGAACAAAAAACGAGTCATGAATGGTAAGTCACAACGCAGTTTTGGAGATAATGAGCACTTTTGCTAAGCCCTTTGTCCTACGCTTCATTTGTAGACTCGACACAGCCGCAAGCTGTGTGCACCCAGTGGCGGATCCAGGATTTGGCAGAAGGGCGGGGGCCCAGGTCATAGTAGTTTGTATAAAAGTCCGATCTGGGGAGGGATCTGAGGGGGGAAGCGGTGCCCCAGGGGTGGTGCCAGGGTATTTTGATAGAAGTTAAAGTATGTGATAAGTGATCACCGTCCTGGGGAGGGGTCTAAGGGGAAGGGATGTCCCCCTCCCCTTTGAGAAATTTTTGTTTTTTGTTTGCTCAGATGCAAAATGGTGATGTCTTTGGTATATTTTTTGAACTGATTATACATGGCTGGAAAGTGTTCATAATTCAGTCAATTTTAATTTTTGGTTTGGTGGAAGATGCTTTTCTGGGGAGGGGTCTAAGGGGAGAGATTTCCCCTCCGCTTTAAGATTAGTTTTGTTAATTTAAGATTGCTTAGATGCAAAATGGTGATGTCTTTAGTATATTTTTGAAACTGATCATATATGGCTGGAAAATGCTCATAATTTAGTGAAATTTAAATTTTGGTTGGATGAAAGAGGAGAGTAAGTAGCCTTTGTTGTCCACATATTAGGATGGCAGTTTCCCGAATTGAAGTCTTCTTTTCCCTTATATTACATTAAAATCCAAGTACATTTCATTAAAGTAAATTACAGAGCTTAAACAAGATGCTAATGTTGCAGCAAGTTATAGTTAAAAGCCTGAGGTTGTTGAAAATATTCCTCTAAATATTAAAGAATTCTGAAATTCCCTTAAAAGTATAATCAGTGTCCCAATGCTGTGGGTCCAGCCTGTAATAAACTGAAGTTAGCAGTCCAATGCAGCGCTCATGGGTAACCCTTGCAATGCTCGGAAAAAGTTATTGTGACCAATATAAGCCAAAATGTTATCAGCCGGAGGTCAGTAACAGAATTATTAGAATAAGACTTATTTTCTGAGGTAGAAATTTAAATAATGAACAAATTTGAATTTCACTCTGACACATCGCAAAGGCCTATATAATTGGAATAGGGCCTAGTCATTTGTTTAATGACGTTGAAAAAACTTCAAAAATTTTTGGAAGGGGGCCCGAGCCCCCTGGCCCCCCTAAATCCGCCCCTTGCACCGTTTTCCACACAAAGGTATGCAAGTGGACCATACCAGCACGTGTGTTTATTAACAGATTTAACTCGTTGTAGAAGGTTTCTTGTGTTTTGCACTATGGGCGTGAACTGTTTTCTCACGCTTGAATATACCCACTAGCTTTTAACAAATCGACGGTTGTGAAGAGGTAGACACTAAGTGCTCATACATATTCATGTGTTGAGCCAGGCAAAATTTTCCCCAAATCGAGTGAGTTCTCGTTTTCATCCGAAAGCGGCTATCTCCCGGACTTGTATCCGACAAACAGAGGGCGTGCTTGAGATAAACGGGAATAGGCTGAAGTTCCAGTTATCCATGTCACCATGAAGGTCATTTTGCCGTAACAAGTAGGAGCGTACTATACGGTGTGTTGCATCTGTAAGCTATAAGATTAAATTATTTGTATTGAAAGTAGTGGCTGTATGTCGTCTGTAATCATATTTAAAGGCAGTAGGCAGTCACCCCAATCAGAGTGAGTGTGCCCTGTCATTCTAGCTCATGATTGGCCTATTTTGATCATGTGACAATATTTTTGTTGGTGAATTGTAAACTTCAAGGAGAATTTCTCCTTGCTTTACCAATTGTTTGTAAAAATTACGTTCACAACATCTTCAGAGGTGCTTGTTATGCAATACAAGGAGATTTGGAAGAGTTTGTTGATTTTTCAAAGAAAGTTTTGGGGCCACTGCCTATTGCCTTTAATCTGTTAACTTTTGTTTAGCAGTGCTATGAAAAAGTAAAGATAACCCGACTTTATTCACGCATAAATACAAGATTCAATAGCTGTCATTATTGACGGTCTCAACATACGAAACAGGAAAAGCACGCCGGTAATAATTGTTGTACATACCCTTGTACATACCCTTACGTAGCCTATCAAGGAAACGTGACGATCACAATGTTTCCTACCTAGGTGAAAATGAAATTATTGGCCCTATAATGATGAGCAAAACAACTGAAGAATGTGCAAGACTAACCATAGAGCTTCTACTCACCAACAGCTGTTACGCAATACTTCCTTTTCAAATGATGGGGCATTGTTGCAAGTCTTCTCCAACTAGGTTTTTCTGCTTCAGTGATCAAGCTAGTGCTAAGGGAAGTGCTGAAAACGTCATTATTGCAAATTATTTCCCCATCATCAGAATAGTTCATACCTCCCACCATTATTAGGATTTCTTCATTCTGATCCAAAGGTACATTTCTGGGGTGGGTTTTGGGACTGATCACACGATAACCATTTCTCAATAGAATCTGACAACATATTGCTTCATTAAATATATCGTGCAGATGAACAGACTCCTGTATTATTGTACAATTTTTTCGAAGATCTTTGAGAATACTTCCATCCACGAGAGGAAGTCTAATATGTTTAAAAATTTGATGAGAGAATGCCTCCCGACTCTCAAAGTCATGAGCAATCCACTTTAAGACAGCAAAGACAATTTCTACCTCACGGGGACTTTTCAAAGTATCGCTACTTAGCAGCGATACCAGAATGTTTGCCTCAATGTCCAGAAATGAGCAATGTTTACAAACTGACTCAAAATTTACATCGAAATATCTCATTGCTGCACCAAGGAGAGAGGAACAAACTGTATGCCGAGTTGAAAATGTGATCAAATCAAGACAATTTTCGATTGAGATGGCCGTCTTCAGAAATGCTATGCACCCCGCACTCAATGTAGTATAGTTAAGAAAGTCTGCTCCTATCAGCAAATCTTGGACATTATTAAGTGAGATCCTTACTTCTCCTGTATAAACATAATTAAGGATTAATTGAAAGCAACTCGCCTTGATTCCGGTCAACTCCACTTCGTCGGAGGTTCTCTCCCGGTGGTCAGATGTGAACATTGCGCGAAAATATCGGCTACTTGCTGCTAGTACATTACGATGGCAGGGAAATCTCTTACCCTCTGCGTAAATGGTCACATCCGTACATTCTTCATTTTTTTGCATTTCAAACAAATTTTCGCGTAGAGTAGAAAAATAGCCTGGCTGTCGATGAAGTACGGCGGTCTCATCTCCTTGTTCAAGATCTTGTATGGTAAGATTGGACAGTACGTTTCTCGTGTTTTGATCGATATCGGACATTTTTATCGCAATGTTTATTCCCTGTTCTAAAGTTTATCTGCGAAAGATAAATTGTTTGGAATAACTTTACAATGATAAGCAATGGCAATGATATAAGTAGAGTCAGGAGTCTATCAACTTATCAACTCTATGTAGGATGAGAATAAATCCTTCAGTTTTAGGTGATATGTCACTTAGATTTCTGGTAAAAAGTTATTTCCTAGTTAAAAATAATGTAGAACAGCGCATTGTTCCTTCTTATGGTTTAGCTAATGCTGGCATAGGTGATGATTTTTTTTTTATTTCTGATACTAGTAACATGCATTATTCCCTTATATTTACTCAACTTTCTATACAATACGTATGCAACTGGTGCTCCGATTTCCTTTTTCGCGTGGTGCTTGGACTTATGTTGAAAAGCATTGTTCGTGCAGCCCTCTTCGTTCCGAAGGCAATGCAATTTTTAAAATATTCCTTCTGTTAGTCTTTCAAAGAATAGAATTTATTTTCAACACATGTATACAATAGGACATAAATCACATAATATTACTATGCCTACCGTGCAATTTAGTGCAAATAATACAGTGCAAAGGTCCGTTCCTAGCTTAACCAAATTACAGTGGAGCCCTCTGAACAGGTCATTTATTACCCAAGCCTACTTGTAGAATATTAAATTTAAATAGGCTCCTACTCACCTTAATGTTGATCTCGAGAGACAATCCTCACGTGAAGTGTGAAGATATGGTTTAATACTCAGTGTGGTTGCCCCTATGGTATTCATATAGCTGTGCTTAATATCGTATGGTACGTATTGTTGTATATGTGAGTAAAATGTACTAACCTTGCTTGTCAAAAGAGATTTTTGTTTAAAGAGTAAAGGTGTTGAATAAATAACAGATGTTAGAGCTATAATCAATCAAAACGGCCTTTCAATCTACATCTGAAGAGGACATCCCATTAAATCGATTTGTTTTAAGTACAACGTTGTCTATTTGTGGTATAATCGATTCATCGACTATTTACAATGAACTGAATGAATAATATGCTTCTTCCTTAAATAATGTAAACACAGGTTTGTTTACTTCAATTTTGAATTTATTTTAATTATTTTTACTTTTTTTTATCTTTTTCCACATGAAAACTGACATATATTAGCGTAAATGTACGGTGTCTAACTCAAATATCACCTGGGGTCACCAGGGGTCACGTGCTTTAATGACAGTTCTTCTCTGTTTACTGTTGTCTATCATTTGCATTTTCATCCACAAAATCTTATTTTAACCCGTGTAAAAACTGTAAACACTGTAAAACCATTTAAGAAATGTATTTGAATTGAGTTAGATTGAAACGCTGAATTCCTCTTGTAAACGATATCTCAAGAACGAAGACATTATATGCGGATATGTGTGAAAAGCATGTACTTGTAGCCCACACTCTAAATTGGGTCACAAAGATTTCCCTTAACCTACATTAAGTGCAAATGAGCAGCTTTATGCCAGGTTGACGTATATATAGGTCTTTATTGGACTCAAAATGTTTGGAGTAGTTCCTCATTGACTCTTTAGGATCAAATTGATCGGCGTGAGTTGTGTCTATTGTTGAATATGAAAAGTAATCTGGAGTTATCAAAAACCAAACTCGGTAAACTATTCAAAAATATTTTAAGAGCATATGCAGTGCATAAGTGTGCTGTATCAATTTAGAAAGCTTGTTTTTTTTTTTTTTTTTGGTGGATATAAAAAGGTTGTCCTAACATCACCAGAAGTCAGACTGCGAATCTTTTACCTTGATACGTCAAAATAAAACAACAAAAACTAAATATCCACTGACCTACTTAGTTTGCCGTGTAAACATAATATATCGAGGAAACGCATTTCAAGAAAAAACTCATACCTAATGATCCGTGTACTACTTAATACACCAAAACAGAAGAAACTGTACTGCTAAGATCCTCTTTGTTCTTTTCACCTGTAGTTTTAGTCTGTAGACGGCATTGGTTATTTCGATTACTGTATCATAAAGAGGAATCAGACATTGTAAACAACATGATGTTACCCACCTTTAGTGGACCTGTAGGCAGCAGCGTAGCAGGACCATCGGGGCCAATGGACAAAAGACAGCGAGGGGCCCCTAAACCAATGGTATCACAAACCCATTTTCCTAAGACCCCTCAAATCTCCATGGGGAGGTACCGGGTAAGAGCGAGGCCTGGCACGCACCAGATCCGGGTTGAGTTCCCAACCCCAATCTTGTCTGGTTTTTCAAAAGCAGTTCTGCAGTTATTGAGAGCTTTAGGGTTCCTTTCGTATGTAATTTTAAGCAACTGGCGAGGATTTAAGGACCCTGCCGGCGTCCGCACCCGTTCAGAGCCATAATTATATAGGTGGTCAAGGTGCCACATGGCTATACTTCTTGATTTCGGAACTACCTAATACTATATTCTAAGCCACCCCAGGGCCAAGTTACTACCACCCTTCCAGCCTTGAGGGAAAGTGGTTTGAGGTATAGGAGACTCTCTTACTTCCGTCGGATGGAGCGGTTAAATGTCTTAAATGGCGTTCCCGGATGCATGGTGGAGATGTATAAAACACTCCTGTCTCGTTAATTTCTAGACAATTGTTAACAAAAGAAGACGGGTTATCGCCGATGTCCATCCACGATCACATGGCCAGGTGCTCTTTATTGGGCATCGTATACCCGCAGAGATGTATTTCGGGAGTTCAACACATGTCAACAACAGGAAGATATAAGATTATCCATTGGCTCTCTTGACCGGTTTTGTTTTGGCATGGATAGCATCTAAATAGATGGCGCTATCCCGGTAATTTATTGAAGACATATGTTTTGTGATTCATAGGCCTTTTTAATATAGCCTATTTGTAACAAACGTAGATTTCTGTTGGAAACCTGGGACCATGTAACGGAGTGTAATTTCGGCTCTGTGGGTGGTTGGACTGTAGGAAGAGTTTTTTTGGCCCATTTGGTTGGGGCCCCTGAACCCTCGCGCCCCTGCACACTGTCCACCCTGTCCACCTGCATGCTACGCGCCTGTCCGCAGGAGGTAGCAATTGGGGAGCACAACAGAAGAGTTATGTCACAATCCCACCCCTCATACCCTACAAGTCAGTGTAAACTATACATATGAGGGCCTGCGATAGATTGCATCCGCAACGGATTCTTCACTTGTATGCTTGCGCAGATGCCGTCCTGGGTGGGGTCTAATGGAAGGGGGTGATACTAGGTGGAGGGACCCAATTCCTCCCCTTGAGATCTATTGCAAGAAAAGTAACGGTGGGTGGTACCACTATCTGACGTCACGTGACAGCCCTCAAACTGCACATTTTTTAGAAAAAGCCTACGTCTGTCATGTGACTCATGCGAAAGAAAGGTAGGCTGTACTAATTTTGCGAGGGTTGTAAGACAAAATAACTCCACTATAGGTCTTTAGGACTCAGTCTGGTGGAGTTCAATCAAGCGTTGTATTCCCTGTGGGGTAAAGGGGTTAAGAAAAATAGTTTGATTCTTATGATCAAAGCTAGACCGGTTTCTGCTCTCATGCGTTATTATAGGGGGCTTCATCAGTAGAAACCTTTCAAATTTCGCAGGTAAGGGATATTCATAATATTTTTAATATCATTGTCTCGCTTATTGCCCTTAATAGTGCGTCGAGAAAACTATCATCAGAAACTATTTTACGAAACTTTGAGATGTTCTCAAAAGTGATCTGATTTGAAGATCTTAAAGAGTTTTTGCCATTTTACAGGAAGTTATCGGGTTATTTGAAATAGTCTCGTTAATTGCAGGAAGTAGGAAGTCACGTGCGAGTGCGTATTTTAAGCATTTTATATGCACCGTTCCAACATGTGAGATAAAGGTCATGTTTTAGAACCAGGGTGGCAATCCATCTTGTTTTCGTAGTTAATAGAGAGCCTTCCTCTTTGAGAGTTGAGGTGTCAGTTCTATTAAGTTACTAGAGTCTTGGTAATGGGTAGTTTTCTGTGGATTTTATAAAGACTTTACAGTCTAGGATACCACGGAAAAGTTTCCCTTCATTGATTTCAAGACCTAAAATTGTTGACTTAGAAATGAGCAACGAAAGCTATGTGGTTTGCCAGCAAGTTCAAAATTCCAGCTTGATTTACTGTGCGCCATCGTAAATGACCAAGTCAAATCTAGCAGAACCAGTTCAAAGCATTTGTTCTCCTATTAACGAGGGGGTACTGAGTCTGGAAGGCTGCTCTCTTAAAATTGAATAGACCAAACCTTAACGTAATTATCTCTCCTTGACATTTATTTGGCTGAGAGGTTGTAGACGTACTTGAGGAAGTATTTCGCCTTTATGGATTTAACTGTTGGATATCCTTACACTTATGGGTCTCAACGTGTGATAGAAGTTCCTCTCAAAACCGCAGTTTGTATGAAAATAAACTGCTTGTATTTTCTGTCTTTGTGTTTTTTGCTTACCCTTTTCTTTACCCCCTCTTGAATTTTCCCATGCAGCTTGCTTGTTTTTCTCCTTGTGTTATTTTGTTGTTTTGTTTTATCTTGTACCGTTGCTACGGTAATGTGGAACCAGTTGTGATCCCACATGGGACGGGCCCCTATGACGTAACAATGAAAAGCTTGACTCGACAGTATTTAAGCTCAGTTGACCGTGTCCTCCCACATAGGTCCCAATGACTCAGTGGTCAGAGCATCCGCCTTGCGTGCAGGTAGTCGCTGGTTCGAATTCTGCTTGAGGGTAAGATTTCTATTCTTAAATTAAAGATCCTCTTACAGTATAAAGTTATGCCAATGTTAGAGGTTAAGTGGCCTTAGGTCTTTGTGCGACTATTTGCTATACCGATATTTATATATACATATATATATATATATATATATATATATATATATATATATATATATATATATATATATATATATATATATATATATATATATATATATATATTCCCACCTTACGGGGAAATTGTTATATCTGCTTCTACATAGGGCGGAAAAATGATAATAAAATACTGTAGAAATAAATTCGCCCTAACGTCTAAAAATATAATTAACGGTATTTCTATGGCCAGCCAGCCGTTCGTGTTAACAGCTAGGTGTCCGTAAATTTGACAACTTTGAAGTAAGGGCATCTAGATTGTAAATCTAAGAGGGCGCCCTTGTGAGTATTCCTATAGGAAAAGTGTGTGGAAACGTTAAGGCGAAACTTATACTTCACCCGAAAAATTTTTTCCCCTTAAGGTCGACTTATCAACAACAACTTTCCCCCTAAGTGCCGAATTAGAGAAATATATATATATATATATATATATATATATATATATATATATATATATATATATATATATTTATATATAATATGATATATATATGAAATATAAAATAAAATAAAATAAAATTAATAAAAATTAACAAAAATACCATAAAGATGACAGCACAGATACGGTTACAAAACAGCGTATATTTCTGACACCCATGTGTCCTTCAGCGCAAAATGTGAAGTGAAGTCTAATTTACAAACAAAAAACACACCAAAGAGTTTAAACCCCATGGGGTAATAAATCACAGAGCGAAAATCTCTCAAGAGGGCGCCCTTGTGAGTATTCCTATAGGAAAAGTGTGTGGAAACGTTAAGGCGAAACTTATACTTCACCCGAAAAATTTTTTCCCCTTAAGGTCGACTTTTCAACAACAACTTTCCCCCTAAGTGCCGAATTAGAGAAATATATATATATATATATATATATATATATATATATACATATATATATATATAATATGATATATATATATGGAATATAAAATAAAATAAAATAAAATTAATAAAAATTAACAAAAATACCATAAAGATGACAGCACAGATACGGTTACAAAACAGCGTATATTTCTGACACCCATGTGTCCTTCAGCGCAAAATGTGAAGTGAAGTCTAATTTACAAACAAAAAACACACCAAAGAGTTTAAACCCCATGGGGTAATAAATCACAGAGCGAAAATCTCTCAAGATGTCCAGGTCCTTGTTAAGGCCACGGATATGTGTGGACAGTTTTGTTACCCACTTGCTTTCAGATTTGAGTTTTTGAGTGACAGATGGGTACTAAGAAGCGATTCGAATACATCTTAAATTAGATAAAGAGTGGTTTGGTTCACTACTGAAATGCTTTGGATAGGTTATTGATTTATCTTTTACAGATTTCTTGTGGTCGTTTAACCTCAGCCTAAATTTGGGTGCCAGTCTTACCGACAAAGTCGTCTTTGCCACACAAATTGCAACATAGCAAATATACTACATTAGGAGTGTCACAGTCCAGGGGAGGGGGATGTTGCAAGTAGTGCAGGGAGGAGTAAATGACTCGTCCTTAATAATGAACCGACACACTTGATAACTAGGCTTGCCACACTTTTTGTTGCCTATACTCCCAGCAGAAAGAAGCCTTGAAAATGTTAGGAGAGATTCGAGGTTGGTGGGTTGCCGTCTCACATTTAAAGGTGGATTTTCAAAATTTCGGAAATGGACTTGTCTGTCCAGTATACATTTATGTAGGTGCTCAGTTTTAGGGGAATAGTCAAAGACGAGTGACATAGGTGAATTTTCAGTTTTAGGTTTGTGAGAAACAATTTATCTCTGCGGTAAAGCAGTAAACGAAAGCTTTACTTATTCCCTCTTTAATAATGGGTAGAGGGTAGTTATTATTAAGCTCACATTATATAGTTAGTTAGTTAGTTAGTTAGTTAGTAAGTTAGTTAGTTAGTTAGTTAGTTAGTTAGTTAGTAAGTTAGTTAGTTAGTTAGTTAGTTAGTTAGTTAGTTAGTTAGTTAGTTAGTTAGTTAGTTAGTTAGTTAGTTAGTTAGTTAGTTAGTTAGTTAGTTAGTTAGTTAGTTAGTTAGTTAGTTAGTTAGTTAGTTAGTTAGTTAGTTAGTTAGTTAGTTAGTTAGTTAGTTAGTTAGTTAGTTAGTTAGTTAGTTAGTTAGTTAGTTAGTTAGTTAGTTAGTTAGTTAGTTAGTTAGTTAGTTAGTTAGTTAGTTAGTTAGTTAGTTAGTTAGTTAGTTAGTTAGTTAGTTAGTTAGTTAGTTAGTTAGTTAGATAATATTTAACGACACACCAACACGAATGTGTTATATAGTGTCAACTAGATTATTTCGTTTCAAGTTCTCCCCTTTAGTCGCCTATTACGGCAGGCGGGGAATACCGTGGGCATATTCTACGACCCCCAGCCCACAGGGGCTATATATATATATATATATATATATGTATATATATATATATACACACACCAGGTGTATAGGAATTGGGGGTTCCAACTGAGACAAACGATGAAACGTATACAGATTTGCCAAAGCTTATGGTTATCTATTCACCCCTCTTCAGTGTAATGACACAAGAAGAAAGCAAAACCGTTTCAGTACCAATGGCAAAAAATGGAATGCAAAAAGCTGCACAACTTAAAACACGGATTAAGATATGCTTGTGTAATCCTTAATAATACAACGTTCAAAACACAAGAGTGCATCTGAAAGATAACCCGGTTACTTATTTAATTCCAAATAGCTAGTAAAAAGGCGATTAAAACAGTCTAAAATGGCAAGTAAAGACCCTAAAGGAAAATTCAACGAAAATAAAAAGAAAATAAAGGTTGAGTAAAAAGAAGGAAAGTAAGCAGATACCCTAAAAGCTATGTCTTAAACTCGTGAAAAAAACGGTATAAAATGAAAGTTAAAAATACTTGAAAAAAACCATATGTTATAGCCTATGGTAATAAATGAAGAATAAATATACATAAAAGAATGAGTTAATTATAGATAAAAGAGTCTTTTGTACGAATTGAGCACTTTTCTTTTGTTGAGACCATAAAGCCCCTGTCACACCAGGCAACGATTCCGAATCCTATACTTTAGCGCTTTTAGCATAGAAATATATAGTTGCTATACAATTTCAACACAGTGGTCACACCAAGCGCTAAACGAATCGAAAATCGTCCCAATTTCGAGTGCGTTGTTTTGAAGAGCGAAAAACACAAGACAGAAGGATACGATAAAAGTCTAAACCAATGTTGTTTACGTGTGACGTAGCATTTCTCTCCCAGCTCGACAAAGGACGACCCACCGCCATTGTTGTGCACCTGCATTGTGCAAACACTGTATACATACAGCATAGAAGTGGAACGCATGTTGTGTAAACTGTAAATGCCTAGGCCTGCTTGCGATACTCTGATTTTGTAGAGGAAGAGCCCGATTCTGTAGGATAAACAACTGTATGTCTTCCCAATGTGAACGAAATGAAGCGCTCGGACGTAAAGAAAGTAAGTGGTAGCCTACATTTGTTTTACATGGTCGACTCGTCAGGGGCGGATCCAGGGTCTTTTCTGAGGGTCTTTTCATAAAAAGGGCACATTCGTTTTCTTTTTTTTAATTTTGGTTCCCATAAACGTCAGCGATTATACAATTTACCGCATGTTGACAAAGAAAGGATAAACTAAGAAACATGCAAAAACTGGAGTCAAAACCTGGGTTCTAAACGGGGAATTTGCAAAGCGCGCGAAGCGCGCGAAAATTTTGGGGTCAGCCTACACTTATAAGAATTTGTACCAATTTAAAGCTTAAATAGAACAATTGGGCAGATGGGCCCTATCGGGCTTAACTTTATTGCACTTCCCTCCTCGAGTCACTAGCCGTACCATACGACAGACACGAGTGAACTTTAACCAGGTTTAGCGAAATGCGACTCAGTTCCCGACATTTACATAAATCCATGTATTCTACTTATTAACTTGAAAAGGTGGAAAGGGTTTGTATTATTTATCTATGTGTATAACGGAACTGAGGAAGAGTGGACAAAGCCTACCGAAAATTTTGGTCTTTATCCCAGAAATTAACCTTACGAAAGCCAAAATAAGAAAAGCAATCATGAGTGGCGGCAGAATTTTCCCAACAGGGGGACGGGCCATGTCAGCTGCCCCAAGTTCCGACATTCCCTATTTCGAAGAGATGATGAGAAGGGCAAATGGAGGAGCCTCATTATCCCATGCCATTCCAGGCATAGTTTGCATTATATTGCTTAATACTTCAAGATCCGAGTTGCGCACTGATAGTGTTCTTTGAATCTGGATCGTGAAATTAAACAGTGCGCGAAGCGGGCGAAAATTTTTGGTAGGCTTACACATAAAACATATGACGAAAGAAAAAACAAATTGTAAGGTCTGTAGACCTGGAGCTGTTATCCGATAACAGCTCCCTGCTTGTGCTATCCTGCTATGTGGAATGGACTTTTTGAAGAAAACAGAGTGACTCTACAGCGCGCGTAGCGCGCTGAAAATTTTGGGTTCTTAGTAGAGACATTATCCGATTGAGAGCAAAATTCAGGTAAACCGTCGGGGCGACTAGTTGTCGTCGGGGACTGCATACTTTCGACTAAGACTCCCCGACGAAACTGTAAAACTTCCCCGATAGGGGGCCAGCCTTCCCCGACGGGGGCATGAACCCTTCCCCCACCTGGCGCCACCGCTATTTCGACTAGGGGAGGGAGGGGGGTTAAAAGGCTGTATGTTGTGTTTCCTATATAATTGTGGCGTGACTGGCAAAAATACTCTGTCAGAGCAGATGACTGAAGTCGAATGTTTGCTTTTTATTTGCGACAGCAGACCGATCATCGGTCCAAAGACGTCAAAAAATTGAACCGACTGACATTGTTTTATTTGACCTGGTGGTGATTTTATATAGTAACTTTAAAATGAAACAAACACCGATTCGTCTATTGTGACTTCTGGTCAACTCTTGACTGTGAACTTTAACCTAAGATTGGCTTTTTATTCCCATCATTAGGGCAACACAATAAAAGAAGAGATTAATTCCAGACCCTGAATAGCGAAACGTATTTACCTACTCTCTCTTGTTCATGAGAGGAGGGATACTAGCGGTTGTTGGGAAGGTTTCGTAGACCAAAAAAGACCAAAAAAACTAGCAGTGACCTTTTGGAATCAATATTAAAACCCAATAGTAATACGTTGAATAAAGCGCTAGCTAGTACCTGCGTGTTTTGTATTACTTTGAATGCCCAAGCACGCCATACGTGGTTCCAAGCGAAAAGTGATTAGAATGATTGCACTGTTCGTGTTTTGGGCGGGCAATATAGGCTACCAAAGTCACATATTGCCGAAAGTTTCTGCTGGACTTTTACAGATGGATTGATCGATACTGGTTGGGGGGTAACCAAAATCTCCTCGGAATTGGACACCTGTGAAACTGTCTGTTTTTTTTTGGTTTTTTTTTAAGGCTAGTGTGGAAAAACCGAATTTTGAAAAAGGGCAAACTAGGAAATTTCAGGGGAGGGGGGTCCGGACGTCGGCGACCCCCCCTCCTGGATCCACCACTGCTCGTGGTGATATACTTTATAGCTTGCGTAATTTGTTTACAGGAACATCTGGGTTAGGGTCTTGGCCTCAAGAGTTGGCCATGCACTTTTTACATGACGTCAGTTGCCCGTAGCATAGTTGACCTTATTTCTTCCATGAAAGAAGGCATGGGAGTCACCAGACATTTTTAAAGGGGGGTTGTATTTTCTATGAAGCAGGAAGTTATTGCCGCTTTAGCGGCAATGTTCGCGCGTACAACGTGAGCACAACGACGTGGGGTCACGGCACTATGGCCTAGGGTCCCTGGTGGGATCCAGGGAGCGAAGCCCCCGGAAGCTCTGAGGAATTTGACATTTCAAATGCCTGTAATGAGGTGAAATTATCATCAATATTTCCAACCTTGATAATGCCAGTATGATTTCATGTAAGAGCAAAACGTGAACCCATGGATGGGGACCAAAGAGAACGCTAAGTCTTAAAATGAAAATGGCACCAGAACATTTCTCCTTTAAAGTTAGGGGTCTATCATTGGATCCATTGGCTCGGTCAAGGTCTGGATATGAGTCGCGTGCTCAGTCTGTCCACACGACGTCGATGAAAACATTTCCCGAACACGCTGTTTGAATTTCCCTAAACCCAATGATCATTTCCCGAAATTTTCTGTTGACAAGTGCCTTCACTAGCCCCTTACTCCAAGGAATCGAAATTTTCCTGGATTTGAAATTTCCCGAAATTTACAGATGTTACGAAATATACCGATGTTCCGAAATATTTTCTGAAATTAAAATTTACCACAATTTGCCGTTTTTTGTTAATTTCCTTGAAAGTGGAAACACTTTACTTGCTCGTAATGGGTACGTAGCAAACTTTTATACATCGTCATGTTTAATATGCAAGTCGTGTGACATCTTTGGCCACATTTTGTGCATGCCATGCATTTTGTGTCACACCAGTGATGCAGCCAAGAGAGAGGGCTAACAACCCGATTTTATTATGTAAAAATGAATTATAGCTCACACCCTCGAAAACATCTATGATCCCAAAAGTTTTCAAGTCTGTATGGCTACGCCATCTATTGCTCAACACACACCAACAGCAGCAGTGACGCCAATAGGACTTGCTTTCCAGCGGCACGGTTCAAAAAGTAAGGGGTGAAAAAAGTAATCCGGGAGACTCGATCAGTAATTGCAGCGAAAATAACCATTCAACATATTAAATGAAATTTATAGTTTGCAATGGCTGAAGAAACCTATTTCGATTTCTGGTACATTCTTTTCTGTAAAAAGTAGCTCCAAGGGGGATCGTTTGCACCCCCGACCCTCCCCTTGGTGACGCCCATGGAAGGGATTAGTGATTTTTATTAAAACTATGAAATCTACAGGGATTGTGTGGAATAGTACTCTGGGTTTCATTATCCGTCGTTGTAGCTTACCAGGCCTATACTTAGTTGCAAAATCAGCACGAATTTCCCACCACATTATCGTTGTTGTTGAGACCAGCTTGCTGCCGAGCGATATTCGTTATCGGTGTAGGAATCGGAATAGTTGCCATTTGTGACCGGGGCTTGAGGACGGTGGTACAAAGTACAAATATGTGGATTCGTCGCTAACAAGATAGTGCTTACTGAAGGGTTATCGGCGCTCTCTAATACTAAAATTTGAAGCATACAATTTGCTCATACACCAGTGGCAGTCCTCATTTTTCAGATCGTCGTGGTTCACACAAGCGGAAGCACCTCTTGAGGATTCGTTTTACTGGCCTCCGGCTGAAAATATTGAAATTATTTTGAACATGAGGTCACCCGCCTGGACATGTATCTCATACACCTTGGTTTCAGTAAGAGCACTCTAATATTCGTGGTTCACTTTGTGTGCTAACACGTCTAAAAGTCTTCCACAAACCTTTACACAATCTTGCCCTCCCATGGAGCGAATCGTTGGGCCACATCTGACGCTTGCGCATTGCAAACAGGAATATAATAACAAATATGTTTTTAAGTGCAGTCTCTTGAAATCTCTTGAAACGTGATCGTGCTCAGAATGTATGCCTTTCGCAACTACTAGCCGAATTTATTGAAATCGATTCATTGCAGGAGATTGCAGCAAAGTAAGTGACTATACACAAATCATAACGGGGCTTTAAGTGTGACAAATTAACAGCTCACCTATCCAGGAAATATATACTGGCACCACGGTGACCGATCCAATGGTGGTCCAAAGGTCGTAATGACCATAGGCTCATTCCCAAGGTAAAGTGTGGACGTAATGAGCAGGATCGATCCTGAGTGTGCCTGGCCTTGCTTATATTCCAATTGCACGTAAGCAGGTTAATGAAAACTCCAAAGGCTCTCTGCTCTAAAAATATATTAATCACTACACTATAGTGTGCATGAAACAAAACTGCAAGCTTAACAGACCACAGTATACTAATAATACACAGGACCCAAAAAGTGGCATTCGCTTTATTTACATTGATACCAAGGCTCATTAACGGACCTGCATAGTGGTAAATGATCCGTTACCATGATAAAAATATATATGAGTAGTAATTTTGTTACTCCTTGAAGAGTTAAATCTAGTCAAATATGTGATAGCAATTCAGTTCAGCTTCTTTTTCCATACACGTAATTCTAATCACTTACTTAAACGATTGACTTTAAAAGGTTTACAAATTTGATTTCTAAAGAAAATTCATTGACTGAAGTCATCTAGTGCCTCAAAGAATAACACAGAAATACAAGACCCACTTCGTTTGTTTTAATCGACATGTCCACATTCACTATCTTCCCTAACTTAGACATACTATGATGGACAATAAAAATGTACTTAACAAAAATGGCAACTTTTGTCTGTAATTACAAGTTAAAAGTTAACGTAACATTTTACTGCAATACTCTACTCTTCTGTTTAACTGTACATTCTTAATCTGGATAACGTATTGTACGGTGACAGTTTTACATGAAACACGTATTAAGCCTCACTGTCAACATAAAGCAAGTTGCCAAAAGTTAAAGCTTTTGCATAGAGTGGAAAAATAATGTAACTTCCACCAGGCCCAGCTGGTTGTTCAAACAGGGAGGTGTTCCAGTGACACATCTGTTGTTCTTACCGTTAAGACTGATGGTACCAATATGTTGAAAATTACTACTGCGTGCAAACAGCGCATGTTAGTTCGTAACCGTCGACGTAAGGTCCACACGGTAGCCCGCCCCCACCCCAAGAACACCTGCTCTCTACAAAACGGATTACTCCACGGGAGGTACTTGGACCATGCGAGCCTCCAACACTCTGCATTTCACGGTCGACGCAAATGTACATTGCACGTAGATGGGCGGGGTGGTTTCTCTCGGACATAAGGTAACCACTGTACTCTAACGTCCACTCTGCTGACGGACAAGAGTTTTTCCCTGGTATCATTAGCTGACCAAATCGCGAAGGAGCTTTACACACGGCACACGGAACATCCATCCAGTTACGAGAGGGTAGGTAAGGGTGGGCGTCGTATCCATATTCAATTGCCCAAACGGCAGCACTTAATGTATCAACTCCTGCTAGAGGGTTATCGTAATTCGGATCGCCAGGGAGACACAGATAATTTGCACCGTTACCTGCTGCATCCCAATCTGCCCCACCTGCTAAACCTGAAAAAGAAAAACATCTGTCGTTTTATTCGGTAGGAGGTTTCCTTCACATATTCAAGTTTTTGGGTCAGACTTGCATCTAATCCTTACCCTCAACAAACGGACGAGGACATTTAAATGAATTTTCCTGATGAATCTTGTTAAAAAAATGAAGTAAACAACGCTACTGCATTATGTGTAATGCACTTTATTATCAGTTTCTGCAAACATTCAAATTCATCCTGTTTCATGGAGGGTCACATTCCCTTTTATCTTGATTGCATAATTTTTCATGATATTCCGTAACATTTCTTTCACATTGATTTCTACTTTTCTCCTTTTTGTCTCAAAAAATGTATAAAATGGATGATTGACATAGCACCATTTCACTTAAACATCAGACTGTGGTTTGCTGCTGCTTGCTTGTTCGTAGTACGTTATTTATATACAATAGGACAAACCTGAATATATTAAAGTCGAGTGGGTTGCGCACTCACTGTGTCCCCATCTTACGTAAACAGAACCACTGGTGTTACTCGTAGCCACACTGTAACTTGCTCCGTTTGACTCCGGCTGGTGTCCACAATTTTCAGATGAAGTAAGAACGGCTAAAAATTTATGTTCAAAGGTAATAATCTCACTACTTGTGCTGAACAAATTTTTTTGAGTGTATTGTATTTGTGTAGACGAGATAAATAAATTAAATGAAATAAACAAAGGGCCTTGCCTGGATAATTTCATTGTATCTTTACGCTAGAGGCAAGTTATCAGGTTATTTCATTTCGACAATTGGTCTATAATCCATACTGCATAACCTACTATGGTGGGACTTTACAAAGCCATAGTTTCGCTTATTGTTTTAAGTAAACAGTGGGACAAATTTTGAAGGGGCTATTTCCTGCTTGAAACGAAGAGTTTGCTTAATCTTTTCAGTGGTAAAGTAACGTTTGCCCTAAGTCATTCGAGTAGAAAGAGGATACTGAAGGATGTTAAAATTCTTATCAAGGATACTTTGAACTATGATCCACTCCAGTCCCCTCCCCGAAAATAAAAGAAGCGTGACTTTATCTTCTTTTACACTTCTTTTAAGAGAATGTATGACCGATGCATGAAAGTGTGTTTCTCAAATCATAAACACTTGTTGGGAGAATTTCAAATTCCACTCATGTTTAAATATTCCCGAGAACAACTTATACCTACCAAAGAGCTATTACTGTGGCCATTTAGAGTGGTCTTAACTTGCTAAAACTTCACCTTAAAGAGCTAAAATGACATTTTTGGAATGCTCTTTTTCGAGTGTTTAGACTTAAGTATCCTTTTTTACAAGAACCTGATCCCCAAGTTTCCGAAACTCTGTTCATAAAACTGTTCGCTATACGCTCTATGCTCTGACCGGCAAAACACCATCTTTTACCCCGGTTTAAGCCTATTGTACAGCATGTTTGCAATCAAGTAAATCCTAATGTAATCCTCATAAGATGGGGCAGTAAAGTCGTTGACATTGTTAAGAAAACTGGATCTAATAAGAACACAATCTCCTAGGTTCAAAAAATGAGAGAAGATTTTCTCCTCATTTTTTTTACTACGATAAGTACGGGTCGAAATTGACCTTATGGCATATATCTGAATTTACAGAAATATCATTTCAGTTCAGAGTAAATGAACTTATTTCGAGCTGTTCACAATTAGGAATAATTTGTATCTAACCTCAAAGTATTATACACACATTACTATCCTCCCCCAATATAGTGTTAAGACGTAGTTTGGAGAATAACCCATAAAGAGCTATCATTGTAATAATGGCTGAATAACATAAAAATCTGACTAGGTTGACAGGCTTATGTGCAAAGAGAATGAGCTGCCTGAAAAGTTTTTATTTTGAAACTTAATAAATTGTATCAGAATAGATGCAAACTATCGCAATAAACTGAAGTAATATCAAATAGTGTCAGCATAAATGAGTAAGTTCATAACAAATATATAGAAAATTGTCTTTCAAAGACTGACGATAAACGCATCATAAAGGAGTGCAAGGCATGCAGTATTGCTTGCAATTCCTAATACCTACTTACCTATGGAGTCTCTCCCATCCCTTCCGTCTCTTCCAGGGGGGCCTGGAGGACCTGGATACCCTGGTGGTCCAGCTGAACATAGAGTAGAAGAACCGCCCACAGAATACTGTGTGTTCGATACGGGACATCCAACCGTGCCTGGTATGCATCCTTAGAAGTTGATTTTGGGATAGAGAGATAGAGAACTCTTACAAGAAAGAATACTATGTGTCCAGGGTTTCAGAACCAGTGCTACACATTCCATGGCTAATTTTAATACATGTTCCATATAAATGTGACTTTAATTAGGTGTATTCGGATATGAGCATTGTGAGTTTGTATCAGTCCTTATTATGTTACGACTGAACTAAAAGCGATGAAGTATTTCGTACTTTACCATGATTGTCGTGTGAAGTCGGAATGGCCTGCTCTTCTGTCTCTCTGCGGATTCTCTTTTGATCTACTGGAGTCTTCTCTTCACTGCTGAGCAGAATTTTTATCTTACTCTAGTAAATTAAAATATTAAACGAGAAAGAGAAAAGTAAACAGTTGTAAAAAAGTGACTTTGGTAAGTAACCTGAAATCCAAAAATGAAACAGAAAATTTCGCCCTTGTGAAAAAAATATAAAAATTTTTCTCCCACTTTTGATAAAAGTTGAAAATGTGGGGGTCTTTTTTAAACAAAATCAAAAAAAAATCGGCTTTTATTGGGGGAAATGTGGGTGTTTGTTTAGAAGAATCAGTTTTCTTTTAGCGCAAACACAATTTAACTGTCGTGGAGACTGGTATACGTAAGACTTACATGTTTTTTTCATACCCATTACACTTTCCCAGACGAAAATACATATTATTCTGACGTGGTCGAGCCTTTTCGAACAGGGGGCAATGATCCCCCCCCCCCTTTAAGTTTTGGTGCAATTCATACTTGGGAAGAAAAAAATCTATATACTTCTCTGTAATTGGCCCTTACATTTGGAAAGCTGCAGAGAAATTTGCACAGGACTGAGAGTGCAAGGTAATTATTGTTCAACCCCCCCCCCTCAGTTGCTTTCATTAATGCCTCCAAACGTCGGAAGATGCATTCAACTATGCAACACACATGCAAGGGTAACTAACGTCACCTCTCCCTCATCCATCCAAACTATAATGTGTGGGTACGAGTGCACAAAATGAAACCGTTGACACTTAAATTATAGGACTGTCACTTCGTCCTTGTTATAACAATTTACTCGGAAGCGCGATCTATGCACTCTTAAGTAAGAAAATGTTGAAATTCACATGACCAGGGGAAACTTTCGAATTCAGAGGTGAGCTGGAAACATTTATATGGGTATATAGGTCCATAAAATCCGGTTCAGCTGTATCATTAAAAGCAAATACCTTTTCATCACTTTTTAACAAGAGTATTACAGCACACGTCGATATTACCCAAATGAGAAATTTTGAGGGACTATTCACGGTAATACATGTACAGCACAATTTATAAACTCGGGCAACTAAGCATCACATAGACAAGGAATGTGCTTTTCTTTTGAGTTTGGTCTTCTTTGAATAAGGCAGTTTCCAGCTGAATTCCAAAGAACTGTGATTCATCTAACATCATTTCATTGTTATTTACACATTTCTGTTTTAAAATGTATTTTACTTTGTTTTAATTGATTTAATTTGTGTTGTAAATAATCAAATAAAATTTAGCCGTCAATACTTTCTTTAATATGAATTGACCTGAATAAACCACCGTATTGTGCTGTTGTAAGTTTTTCTGTATAATTTTGTTCATGGAGAAAAAGCAATTAGGCCTATAGAATACTGTAAACAGGTCTGTCTTGTCAATGTCGAAATACTGACATGGTTTTTTAACTCGATATAGGCACAGATTTTTACGTGTAAAAGTTATTCTGAGAATGCCTCAATAATCATTGTTTACACCGCTGACTTTAAGCAACTTGAAGTTTGTAAATATGAGTAGATATTGTGCATGGAATTGCAGTACTGCTGTTAACAAGGGCAAAATTGTAAACTGAAAGGGATATTCAATCCTGAAATACATTGTAGTCTACAAGAATAGCATTTCATGAAATGATTGTTTCTGAAATCCCCAAAGTCTAGCCACGTGTACGAACTACAGTAAACATGTTGGTCACAACTTCGGAATTCCTTATATTCTGGGAATATGATCTTTGTTTGTCATAACTATTATGTCCAAAGCTGTATATTTTTGAGGAAATCTGGCAATGTCGGAGTCCAGTACCTTGTTGTTTCCTAGATAAGGTGCGAATCCAGAAACTTTCTAATAAACCGGACCACGATAGCGAAATCTCAGTTACACTGAATATTAAACATGAGTGGGAAGCATTATAAATTGCTGAAATTGCAGGGATTCATACTATTTCGCGACATATTTATCACTACAATGTTATACGCTAAGAGCGCCACTTCTTGCGTTCCTCTCCACCTATCTGTGAATTAGCAACTCATTTGCTCCTACCTAGATAAACAAAGCAGGCAGTCAGCTGCTTGCGTAGAGTTGTCAAGTTTGACTAGAAATCAGGCGGTAACAATGAATGTGTGTTTTCATATAATATCATCTTCAGAAACTTCAATATGTTACTTCCTGAAACTATAGACCAGTCTTCCTGACTGGATCTTTGCTTGACTTAAAGTAGCACCACGTCCTCCTATCCATTCCATTCCTGGTAATAGTCAAACATGTTTTATACACGCAAAAGTGAAGCAGTTCAGCCGGATAAGCGTAGTTTCTATTGCATGACATTTCACCTTGGTGCCTTGATAATTGCTGTTCTTCTAGGAATTGGTAGTTATAGTGAAATGTTATCTGACATTTATTACTGCACTGACAGCCGTGTTATTTCCATTTAATTGGTACCATTCAAGCCATTAGTGCAATGTTCTCTGGTTTGAAAAATATTGTTCCAGCCATCTTTAACAATTGGCGACATTTCTTTTACTGCATAGTGCACTGTTATTTCCCCAAATTGAATTACAATGTATCTCCTTCAATTTCTGTTGAAATAGCTTTGAAACCAGCTTCCTTCTCCCGAAAATGGAACCTGCTCTACAAACTGAGCTGACAACGCTCCAAGCCCGTAGCCAGCCAACGCTCGGAAGGGGGCGAAATGGCTTCCAGGGGGCACAAACTCTCTCGAGGCTTACCTTTCCACTGTGAGCAGGTCTCGTTTTATATATTAACGTAAAAAGTTATAAACGTCAGTAAGTCCTACGATTTATATGAGATTAGAGAGTAAGTCCCAATACCATTCACCGGTTTCTTAATTTAAACTTGAAACTCATCGACCCAGATCATGCGGCAGTTTCTTTTCACAAACAAGAAGGTACATTTTACCAACCCAGCCTTAATTTTTAAGAGCCGTCATGGTTTTGTAAAGAATTTCATTTTATATTGTGTATTTTGTGGGGTGCTTTTTACGTGCTGAAAACCGGACACGGCCAGATTTCGAAAAGATTACCTATGGCCGAGAACCCAAAGAACCAAAAACCAATATTAATCTCATAAACGAAACCATCGAAACTAACAGCGCTCCCGAAGAGCGACAGTCCCTAAGAAACTCTAAACAGAACTCAAAGAGTCTGAAACCAAGCCGGTGCGAAACATACCCTGTCGCCAACCGAAAAACGGAACATCACTTTCCCAAACGAGACCACGAACAGTGCTCCCACAACAACCAAGACACCGGAAACAAAACACGACCACCTAGACACCAAAACGAAAACTCCAACATACATGAAAATGCCCCGAAGGGCCACCACCCCAAAAGGATCACGAGTGGTCGGATTCACCTGCCATATTTACAGTTTATGTGTATTTTGTGGACAACAATACAAACAATTCCAGGGCAAGTTCTTTGCAGCACCTATACAGCAACAGACGTACGTGTTTTATATCATGGTTAGGTTGGTTGCATGTAGTATAAAACTTCTCTATAGAGTTTTAATATTTTAGAATCCAAAGGAGTACATTTACTGTTTTAGAGCATGTATAAGGGAATCTACCACAAGAAGTAGATATGCACCACAGAGTAGGATATAGGAACTAGAGTGCTCACTCTCCGAAACAGCTGTGATCGCATGGGGACTCGGCCGCCGTACAGTTTGTACCCACATGCTCGCGCACAGCATAGCTTTCTTGCCTCCAGCTATAATGGCGGACGGGTCCCCATCACTGATCTACATGTAGCTCAGTGGTCCCCATGCAATCACAGCAGATTTACGTACGCGGTATTAGGAGTGCGCACTCTAGTTCCTATATCCTACTCTATGATATGCACACAGTTACCATCAACATTGAACTTTCAATAGCTCATAATGATCAGTGTCCACTGCACACAAAGAAAGTGATGTGGAGTAAAATGCCACCTGACTTATCCAATGGATTAAAGAATACGCCTAACACTTAATATGGAGTTTTTATTCTCATGTGTTGTCTTTGTAACCTTTAATCTGTGTATCCATTTAACGTTTTTAAAGGGAGGCTGCATCATTATTATGGACCTGCGTAACGGTATTATACTTAAAATGTGAAGGCTCTGTGGATCTCATACGGCCGGATTCTTTGCCTGATTAACTCCATTGTTCATCATTCAGTTTTATTTGCTTCCATCTGGTTCTTATAAAAAGAAGAGCAGCGACGCTCAGCTGAAGCCCATCTATTCCGATAATTATAACTTACGAAAGGTTCATAATAATTTAACTCATGTTTCTCCATTCATTTGGTAACTTGTTTATCCTATTATTTTAGATAGTACATTTCTATAAAGTTACCAAAGGGTCCGGACGGAAATGTGGCTCCACTCAGTGTTTGCAGGCAGGTTATTTAAATAATCCTGGAAATGTCACTAGAATCTTGGTCTTCAACTTGAAATTAAAATATCCTTTGCGGTTTTAACTTTTCTATTAAGTATGTTGCTTATCGCGCTTCAATCTGGCTATCATCTTGCAGCAAAAGGAAATTACAAGGCGTCTTAACCAGAACTTCAAAAATGTTCTCCTGATACATATGATTACACTGATCATGCTTATTTCTGACTGTGACTGTATATCCTTTATTTGATTACTACACTTAAGCACGAAGATGCTATGAGATTCCACTTATCCCGACCAAAAAATATTCAAGTTTAAAGTTTAACATTTACTTTAGAAGTGCGCTGGTAGAATGCAATAAATATATTTAAGAAAATCTCTCACTAAATATTGAAACTGAAAAGACTCACAAATGAAGTATTTGCCACCCCGAAGTGACACGAGAATGAACAAGGGACCTGGAGCACTGCGATAATACAAGCGAGAACTGTCCTGACAGGCTTCAATAAGCATAGACATATGTATCCCGGGGTCATACCAGGTAAGCCGCTGGCTGAAGCGATCTTTTCAACCAAAGTTCCTTCTGCTGGATGCCGAAAGACAAAAGCCATTCGTTACCCACTCAGTAGCTACGTTCCCTGATGGGACACTTTACTTGCTGTAACCATCTGTTTTAGACTGGATAATGGATCACTACAAATGATATTAGCGAGAAGATCAAGAAGTGGTTATGACTTGGTTTCATATGCTTTTACAAGAGAGCTATCTGAAATTTTGCAACAAAGTTTGCTGAAAAGGAAATATGGTTTTGTTTTAAAAGTCCCTTGGCTGGATGCTGGAGACGCAATGTTGCCTCGAAGAATTTCTGATACCCGAACGAGCTACGTCTTCTGATAGGACACTTTAACTTAACCCGGCCATTCTCAATACTCTCAATATTACAAATGCCTGCATAATGAGTAGCATATGATTGTTTATTACTTGGAAACTTCACTGAATTATCACGGAAGTCAGTCAAGGTCTACTGACAGTTGCATTTCTGAGTTGTGGTCACGTGTCACATCCCTAATTGGATATATCTTTATGTTAAAATGTGTGGATTAACTACTTGCGACTTCTTGTGTCAGAAAAGTGAAGTAGACTGTTTCTGAGTCGTCGGTTTTGCAATGTGCGAGCTATGCACGATAACTTGTTACGTCTAAAGTTAGGCAATATTGAGCAAGAGGTAGGCAGGGGAAGACTATGTGGGAGCAGCAGTATGGTCCCTTGTTGGAAAAGGTGCCCCTCTCCTTGAGGAAAATCCCCAGTTTCATCAGGAAGCCATGATGAGTACGATCAAGCATGAAATCCCCGACGGCAAACAATCCTCCGATGGCCAACAGTCGCCCGACTTCTTACAAGATCCTCGCTCTCATGAAGGGCTGATTCTCCAAACACAATAGTCAAATTTCCTCAAGAAAACAAAATTTTTAAATTTTCTTTGTCCAACCTTGTAACTTTTCAAAATTCAAAAAATTGACATATTTGTGTTTTAGAATGCAATTTTATGTTATGTACAACTTTCGGGATTAAGGATGTCACTTTGTGTGGAACATGGACAGTGGCCCGGCATGGGAGGAGCATGGGGGACATGAACCAAGCGATATATTTCGATTTTTTTAATGAGCCCAAAGAAATTAAAGCTAAATACTTCTATAAGGGGTAGGATAAGAAGTGTTTTCGACTTACTGGCTGAGTGATGGATCTATTTTAATCATTTTCTGTTACAAATCCTTCCAAGAATATATTCAAAATTTCGGGTGCTCCGAGAGCTCTAACCTTCAAATTCTATTTGGTGAATACCATTCTAAACGTATTTGCCAAAGATACTTTTACGGTGTTTGTAACAATTCCTATGCAAAATTTCGGTGCTCTTGTCGCGCAATTGCCACAGTTTTTACACTCCAAGTCAGATGACCATTACTGAGGACAAGAGTGCATTCGGGCGAGGACTATTTTCTAAAATCTTTAGGTCAATCTCAGGTTAGTATTCAGACGCTATGGTAAGATTGCATTATGTGCAACATTTGTTGTTCATTATTTGAAGTATATTACACAAGATATGTGTAGCAAGCGGGGCGCTGGGGCTGAAACCCCCCGTCAAAATTTAGTGAAGTGGTGGTATGTTTTTCAAGAAACCCTTATTATTTCCCTCTGTACAAAATTCAAAACTGAAAAAGTATTTATCCTTACGACGTGCTCAGAGTTTGCTCAAAATTGCATCTAAGGGCCCACAAATTTTCCTAAGAGAGGGGCACATTCCTTCCCTTAAACCCCTACCCTAGAACGACCGTCCGAAGCAACGTTCACCCCCGCCCGTTCGGTCGAGAACAGCTGCCTATTCCTATAATATTACTCAATGCACTAAGCTTAGACAACGGCCATTAAGTGCAGTTTTCAGAGCTCCCAGGAGGCCCTGTGCCTTTCTCATGCCAACGTGGAAGGTGTGCCATGCCACAGCCAAAATACCACTGGGTAGTGGCAATTCGTTAACCTGAAATCAGTTTCAATTCAAAGGGGCAGGCGATGGTATTATCTGATACTATGTAGGCACTCCCTTGTGCCAAAGTTTTTTTTTTTTTTTTCTTAACCGAATGCGTTCTTAATAGACATTGAGTCTTTAAATATATAAATAGCATTTTTGTGCTGTTGGATGGAGATAAAGACTGCAGATACTTTGTATTACTGCTATGTTAGGTTTTTTTAACCTTAAGCTCTTGGATTTGGTTTAAGAGCTTCATCAGTGGAGGGACTTTTTAGTTTTTCCTGGTCTAAATTCAAGATGAGAAACTAGCTCTTTTAGAGTGCCGGATAAGAGCATCGAGATGACAATCTTCTTCAAACTCGTGAGTTGTTTCCAGTTCATCGTCACTTTCCAGTCTAGATTTAACTCGGTAATTTTTTAAGTTGGGCGCCCTCCCATTGGCTATAATGGGTGATTTCGGGAAAATTTGACAAAGTCACTCAGATTCGAGTCTCTCGTTAAGAAACAATGTCTTAGCAGACTTTCTTTGAGCTCTTTGGTTATGATAAGTAGTGTACAAGTTATTTTGAAAACTAGTGGTATTTTATTTTCCCATGGCTTAGGCAAAAGTAGATTCGATAGTTCTTTGCAATTAATGCCTACAATGCCTTGATCAAATTCTTGGCCCGTGTAGTTACTGGTAAGCAGAGACCCTGTTGAGGTATTGATAGGTTTCTTTCGGCTTTGTGCAGACTTTGGTGTTCAGCGGCTCCTGTCTTTCAATGTTCTTGCCTTTGAAAATTGTGCTTGGCCGATTCATTAGACGCTTCCATTGTAAATTAATCGTTTCGTGAATTTTATTTATTCTTTCTATCCATTAAACTGCCTTTGTAAAACAGCAATATGTCATCTCGAAAACGAAACCAACGAAGATTTTCGGATCTGTCGGTCCAATACTTCTTTCAAGTTATTACATGAAAATGTTGCACATCTCTGGCGAAGCTGGGCTGACCATTACACAATCAGTTTTTTGAAAATGAAAACTTCCGTCTAACTGTTTCTTTCTGGGATGAGTTTAAGGAGGTTGCGGAGAGAGGCAGTTGAGATTTTTCGTAGAGGCTTTTGGTTCGCGTTTTCGTACGTTTCGCAGACAAAATTTATTGACTTTATTGGGCAGTATTTGTATACATAGAAACCATGCTAGTATAATAATCTACAAATTCCGAGATTTTTTCGGTCGATGATTCATTGCCGCTTATTATGGACCTGCCGATAAATTTTGTCTTAATCGGTGGTGTCCATGTGCACCTTAGGTGGGACGTAAATGACCGGCGTTCAAATTTAGTGATTATTCGGGTACAAATAGTTGAATGTGGTCTCTTCGATTTCCTCCCTGAGCCAAATATTTTTGAGTTGGACCACAACTGTTTTGTTGTATCTGTTTGTTACTTCGTGACCTAGATTATCGTTGTGCACAAAGTTCAACTGTCGGTTGATTTCGTTATATAAGCAAATTGGTTAATTACAGCCTTCCCTTGTAAAAGGTTTTAGTACCAAGGAACAGTCGTTTTTAAGGAACTGTAAGACAATTTTTCTTCCCTAGAGGTATTGCTTGATGCACTGTGTATAGGCATTTTAGCCAGTTCTACTTTAGTGCCTTCGAGATAATCTTCCAAGTTATTGCTACAGGTTACAGTAGGAAACCAATTGGATTTTATACGGGACTTTGACAGCTTTTTGCTAGTTTCCCATACAGAGTATATCGTATCCTTATTATTCTAATTAATCCTTTTAGGACTTTGAGAGCTGATTCTCTGGTTTGGTTTACTGATGGTAGCTATGACGTTCAACTTTAATCCCCTGCCAACAGCTATTTTCTCTGTGCGCGAGAGTGATCTATCGGAGAGGTTTTTAATAAAGTGTTCGGTTTGTTCCGCTTTCAGACTATTTTGGCAGTTTTAATTCAACGTTTTATGACTGTACACTTTGTTTTTGAAACCTTTTAGATCTTATTAGAATATTTCTCCCTTATCATGGTTTGGAAAAGTTTCTTTCTTTTGTGGTAGAATGAATGCTTGATTTAGCATCCTGGTTTTCTATTCCGGGCTTCTTACGGCCGATGGTTCTTTTAGCAAATTGGGCAGGATAATTGTAGAAGCTTCTATAAGGTTTTGTTTTGACTAAAATTCCTCTTTCAAGAGTGCCGTTTGAAGAATTGTACCCTTTGAGAGTTCCTGAAAGACCTCTTTGAAAGGGTGGCTCAGGTTAGCCTAAGAAAATGCCACTTTGCAACTAAGCTACCTTAGCAAAACGAAAAATTCTCAAGGGATAAGGAGCTTCAACCTTCCACTTAGACATCATTCCCTTCCCTAACTTACGCCCTACAAAAATAAGAACAATCTTTCAATTAAATATTATCAATTCAAGCTTTGCCAAAGATAGCACCTTTTTGAATCTAAGCCACCTTAAACGAACAAAATTTCCCCAAAGAGCAGGGAAATCCCATCAATTAGACCCCTTCCCCAAGATGCCCCCTTGCATAAGGTAACAGAAGAACCCCGAGTGCAAAGCATTGTAGATACGAATACGCATACTGTACTTAACAGTCCGACTTTCGGAGAATATCTGGGTTGGACTTATGACACCATCTCCTGTGATTCACCCAATCATCAAAACCTAGGAGGGCCACAGGACAGGAGAGGGTATGTGGAATCACCGAAAGGAACAAGCTTCCAAGTTGTCGAGGAACCTTAGGAAATGGGTAAAAAGATGTCATACCCGACTGCTGGTTAAACTAGTTTTGCCCTCAAGTAGGGCGTATTTTCCTATAAAACCGAAAATATTTTCGCGCGCTTTTGGGACTCGGGGTTCTTTTTGTTAATAGCTCCATTCCATATGGCTAAGCAGTGCAGAGCTCGTTTTACAAAGAAAAATAAAGTCTAGATAGTTAACGCAGTTTTCTGTAAAGAACGGAAGTTTCATCCCCAACCGTATAGTTATTAATACTAATGATGACCACGACGACGACGATAAAAATTTATAAAGCACCATAACCAATCAAGATTGTTCGAAGGCACTGTGACAGTAACAGAATTCAGTATAATACGCTTGTTGGAAGACATGACATTTGAGAAGTTCTTTAAAGGCAACAACTGTCTGTGCAGTTTTGATTTAATTTGGAACAGAGTTTCATTCTTTCGGTCCAAAACAAGAAAATGAGCGAACTGTGGGTTCTGGGTTCCAGAAGTTGGAATGCAGATGCTGAAGACCTCATCTATCTGCGAGGAGGTTGAAGCTGCAGTAAATCCGACATATACGATGGGGATTGTTTATGGAGCGCTTTGTACACAAGGGGGAGAGCTCTGAATTGGATTCGCTGTTGCATGGGGAGCCAGTAAAGATCAATTAGTACTGGAGTAATAGATTCATATTTTGCACGCTTGACGATAATGCAAGCGGATGTGTGTTGGACATTTTGAAGACTAGTGATGAGGGTTCTGCTAACACCAATTAGAAGACTGTTGCAGTTGTCCAGCAGAGATGTGACAAGGGTAGGCACGGTAAGACAAGCTGCAAAGGCGGTTGAGACCATCGTCAGGCAGAAGGGTAACGGTAAGAAGTACCTTATCACTTAGGCCTATTTGAATCAGTCACCCTGACAGCCGGTGTATGTTTGTGAAGGAGTTTTGGATGCCGAATTTGCGCTATGCTCACACCGCACGTGAGGGAGATAACAACTGTAGTGACAAACTTGTTTTTCTGACGTAAAACCCAAATCCCTAACAGTTGTGAGGATGAGGTCGACACTGGTGCTTCATGTACAGCATGAATAGCTGGTGTTCCTGACGGGTCGTCTTGTAACACTTTCCAATGAAGATTTCTGGATCTGCCACTACTAATATGATTTTATCCAGTTGCTAATTTTAAAGTAGTCTGCGAACAGCTGTGGTGTCCATCTTGTCCCTTTCTCCCCTTTCTCCAATTAAATCTGGTTCTTAAATGTATAGGCTGTACAAGAAAAGGCCTGCTATGCAATGTATTAGACTGTAGGTTTAAACTGTCTTGAAAATGCAATATTTTTCCGTCACTTCTGCTTGCCATCGTTAGGCCCAATTCCTCTATGACAACACTACTGTTTCAAAGCTATGTACAACCCAAACAGTCATCCATTCTCGCTCATTTTAATTCCCTGCACCAACAAGCTGTTGGTCCGAGTCAAGAAATCATAAAAAATGTCTACATCGTGATTACAGTGGTTTATTCATTATCCATAAAACGCCTTAAAAATATTTAAATGACAAACAAGTTTATGTACACAATCTTGAAAATGGTACGAAATTCCCGGGCTTCTCACTGGGTCCTTTAGGCCTGCCTAGGGCCATAAGGCTGGCACCTCGACCCTGCATGCAATTGCTGTGAGCTACGTGCGTCATTTCCTTCCCTTTAGTTGGCAAAACTGGGCACACGGCCCCATTCAGAATGTTCTGGGGACGTCCCTGACGGTAATCCACCCTTTACTTGGGGAGGTGACTGGTATGCTTTGGCTATCATTTTAAAACAATTTGAAAAAGCCAAGACCTACCTGCCTGGCTATAGACAAATTTTGCTACCCTCTTGAATGGGTATTCAGTTAGGAGCTCATTCTTTTATTATTTCGTCAATATACATGACATAAAAATAACGAGGGCGTAGTTCGTTCTATCATTAAAACACTACAGTGAAAGGTGTTTGGCCACTTTGTCTCTCACACAAATTTGAGACAGATCGATACAAAAACTTACCATCAAAAACTCTTGAGTTTCTTCAATTTCTTGAAGCTTTTTCTGAAATTCTGTAAGGAAGTTAAGGTGTTCTTCTGTTTGTGGTTGCACATCCTTCTGACCTACTGCAGAGTCAACCACAGCAGTAAGACCACAATGAAATTGTAGCCAAAAGTATACAAAAAAGATAAGCAGCAACATCATGTTGTATCACCAGTTTTAAGGTGTCAGATACGACTTTGTTTGATGCTGGCTTCGGTACCGGGTGACTCTAGCTGATGCTTTTTTCTTGATGTGCACTATAGGGTTTTCCTCAATAGACATAAGGTAGTTGTAGAGGGCGCTCTCCTTCATCAGGTTCTTCGAACATAAGTATACACAGTTTCTGTTAACATTTTTACGCATTTATCACGTTATACGGGGTTCCTGCCACATACCTTGGTCAAACCAGGGTACTGTTAGCAAGGAGATATAACGACCACATCTGACAGACAATATGTGCTTGAAAATGATTTAATTCTTTTCAGGCACTGCCATGTGCCAGGTCTCTTTGTTCCTAATGTTAAGATTCTGTTGACTAAGCCCTTTTAATGATGATCTCCTTTCTTTTCCAAGTAATCCCGGGACAAAGGCCATCGCCTATACATGATTTGAAGTGAGGTTTGTTTCTGCCAATGAACAAAATTTAATCAGGATTTTCAGTCAAACGACCGGCAAGAAACGTTTAAATAATGTACTTTAATTGTGCCCACATGATTTTAATACATCATCTGCTGGAAACCTTGTTCAAGCCTATACATTTCTCTCAGTTTTAAGCAAATGTTTCCATCATTAAGAAAATGTTCGAAATGTAAATTGTAGATAAATTCTTACCTGACTATGAAATGATATTAAGAGTGACGAATAACGACGAAAAGTTGAAATTTCACATTCTTGAATGACGGTTCACAACTGATTTAAACGTACAGAATTTATTTTGATTAACTGAAATGGCTGGCAGAGGACTTGGCGGAGCAACAGCAGATCTAACTCCTTTAACTCTTAAGGTGGTCAATGGATCAATGAGTCGACGATGTTTGACATCGACTAGTTAAGCAAAATGCTTGAGAAAGTCAGCACCCTATAATTGGCTTAGGCAATGTTGTAAAGACCAACGCCCAACTGAATGATCGTCGTAATCCACGGTTTAAAGTGACTGACTTTTCACTGTAGGTAGAAATGGTGTTTTATTCACAGCCTGTAAGGGGTAAGTACAATACTAAAATTTCTTTCTATAGAAGAAGGGGGTAAAACACATTAACCTCAGCACCTGGGTCTACTTGGAATGGTGAACCACTTGATTTGTCAGTAATATAAAATAGACCGCTGTCATTCGTGCCAGACACACCCGTCCTCGTAGGTGGCTGGCTCTTTAGTTTGCCTGCCCTAAGAAAGTAGTATTGGTAATAGTAGAGGTTTAAGTAGGGGTTCGTCCATCTATAAACGAACAGAGCTTACTATATCTATGTGTTCTTTTTCCAAAATTCCAGTCGTACCAGTAGAGAGGGCCACCCTCTTGGTATGGAGAATTTCTACGGTGACTGGGGCCCCTTTTTTCAAATCTGCAATGATGTTGTGTCCTAGGCCCCAGTTGCACTTATGGTTGGACTCAAACGATCCTCATAGTAGAAGTTACATAGGATGTTCCTGCAACAGCAGGTACGCCAGATGCATCTAGGATCCTATCAGCGATTAATTCTAATTCTTCTTAATTTATACTGTCTGCTGTGGAGACGTTGTAAAAATAACTGGCGTAAAATATGTCCTCCAGTGACTATCGTCTACTAACTGTTTCATCCGTCTGAGGACTTGGGATGGTTTCTTATGGCCTCATTCCTCAGAAATAAGGGGCTGATGCAGGCGTTTCTGTTCGGATTCTGATGTTCTTTTAATAAGCTCCTCTTTGAGACCAACATACGGGTACAACATAAAGGGTAAATAAATCTCTTATCTCTTGTGCAATCCTCCACTTTGGCAAACCAAAGTGTTGGATCGTTTGGCCAAAATGGTGGCAATTTAAAGTGATAGCAGCCATCGACAAATCCCCATTTTCTTTACTATCTGCCTCAGCATACTCATCCTCGTTAGACATAGTGTACAGTATATAATCAAGGCACAATTAATTGCTACAGTGTGTGTACAAGTTAGGTGGTAGCACTAAGGGTTTTGCAAACTGCCCCGCAGGCTGTTCACGTCTACGTCGACTCTAAAATGCTTTGTAAACTTGTCTGAACCAGCGATTCGTTAATTTAAACGTGGCATATAGACCATCACAGGGGTGAACAAAATGGTTCATTTTAACATTGACTGTAGTATCAACTCGCTTCCTTTTGGCAGATTTCCTGACTGTGTCAAGACAAAGTTCTTAACTAAATGCCATACTGAGGTATAGAGTTAAGACTGACAATTCGCTCATTTATAATTTCTACGTTCTGTCAAGTTCCTGTTGGTAAAATCTATATTTCATCAGAAAGGATGGGTTCATTTCACTCGCGGCTGTCCTTTTACTTCGTAAGGGAGGCTGGTGAAATCGTAGTGAAAGTAACGAGCGTATTCTTAGGGTGGTAACTCAGAATTGACTCCCTAAATCGTCTAAACCTGACAGTAAAGTATCAGGAGTATGATCAGATGGCTTGAGCACTGCCTTTCAGAATCGTTACGTATGGAGGTAGTTAAAGGAGCTGGGTAGTGGCGTACTTCGGAAATAAATACGTCACACTTAACGAGATGTTTACCCTCAGTGTAATACTAATATTAAAAATATTCCTCTTAATGCGTTTTGCATTCTCAGTTAAAATAATTTTTGCAATGTAATTCATTAATTATGTTCGTGTTTTATTTCTTATTTTTTTATTTTTCACTTGCTACATATTTAACAATTTTTTTTTTTTAATTTATAGTTCGTTACTTTTTCTTCTGGTGCGGGCAATTTTGTATTGTTTCAACTTTTAACGGTTCTGATCGATTGATCAATTAGTCAATACATCGAGTTATCATGGCAGCTACGTTGGACAATTCTGATACCGTTTCCGCGAAAAACTGATCATCTGGTTGCGTTAGCATTTTGTTGTACTTGTAGTGCTTCTAGGCATTATTTTGGTTTCGAGTAATAAAACCAGTTTCAAAATATTGGCGGGAGAAAGTTTTCCTTTCGAGCTAGTGAAAAGATCAACAGAAGCAGATGCTAGTGGTTTTACTGCACAGAACAGTCTGTTTGCGTTTTAAAATCAACGTGTCGGGGTAAGGAGTCTCGTAGCGGAGGCTGTCCGTGTAAAAGCACGAGCAACCTCCGCCTGTAGCTCTGTGTAAATGTCGGACCATGTAACGAAAATGCTTGAATCAACCACCACCGATAAGCCTTAAACTTATTGTTTTTGCAAACAATGAGTTTCCATTTCTTCCCCATAATAGATTCGCTTTTACTAACCACCATCAAACTCATTATAGGCAAACTAAGAAAATCATAGGCTATAACTAAAATGACGTTAGGCCTAAAAGTAAGCTGTATCGTACTAAAACATGCAACACTAATATACTACACACGTACGTATGTCGTGAGTTGTGTGTACTAGACACAATGCATTTCGGATCGAATCGATAAACCAAGAAGCGTAACCGGATGTGACGTAACGAAGTCTGCTGGTCCGAGAATTTACTCTGTTTTGGCGACTCCCAGCTTCTTTCAATCGTTAATACCGGCAGCAAGTCTCACTATGACTAAGTCAGATGTGGAATAACTCCTAAGTTTCCTGGTGGTAAGATTTATGAGGCTACTAATTGTAGTCCCACATTAAGCCATGAGTATCAACTTCAAAAGTGTGGTCAGACGGCTTGGGATAGGTGTTAAAATTATGAGCCCTGGGGTCTCCAACCAAAAGGCATCAGCCTTGTTGCGACATTTACAAAGCGTAAACCTAACCTGAGTACTTGTTACAACGTAAATGTATAGTATAATAAAATATTTCTCAGTTTACCTGGATCACGCCGGTTCACAAGTTTAGAGTAAAATGTAAAATAGTATGATCTTACCGTGAGCTCGGAATTTCAGGTGGACGGTAGAATCAGATCCCAGCAACCGAGTTGTTCAGGCTAAGGGTAGAGGCGTTATGGAGCAAATCTTACCAATGGCTCCCCTGTCTGAGAGGCAAGGCTTAATAAAATAACTCTACATACAAGTATGAAAAGTTGAAAACTAACCACCATTGCTATATTCAGATATCATGATTACAAGCCAACCGTCACAAACACACAAACATAGACATACCCACACAACTGATGGACTGTATCCTATTAGAGTAGCACAACTCCGGCAAACGTTATGAATTTTTATTTTAGAAACGGGATAAAGAAGCAGGGTTGTTCCCGTTACACTTTGAAAGTAACTCTTCACAGTTACAGTTATTTCTCTAAAATTGTAACTCGTTACAGTTACTAGTTACAATGTAGAAAAAGTAACCAGCTTCACTTACTTTTGACTGAAAAGTACTCAAAAGTAGCTAGTTACCTTTTTACGTATTAATCGGGGACAGTGACGTAACTAGCCTTGTGGGTGAGAGGGGAGAAGACGACCCCAATTGTGCCCACCCTCTTTTAAGATGAAGAAATGGCAAACGTGAAATGACCGAACAACGGCGCAGAATTCACCACTCTCCTGGGGGTGGGATTTAGGTCACCGCCGTTGGACTCCAAGTAGGTCCAGGGACATTGACTGGTGGGGCCTAAGAAGTAAAAAACCCCAGGAGATCCTGGAATAAGTTTTTAAGTGTAAATATTACTTCCAAATCACATTTAATGTGCACATTCAGAACGACCACAAAAGTCACAGGTTAACTATTTTTTGTGATATAATACAATTTAATGCATGCATGGGGTTGTTGGCCGGTAGGATGAAGGATGATTTGGTTAGGGCTTTGGAACAAGAATTTTACTTTAGCTGTCAAACTGGTAGAAGGCCAGTTAGAGAACATGTATCTGCGATGTGTGTTCCTCGATTTAGGCCCGATTCACTTCAGCTGAATAATGATGGGCCCCTGAAGACATTGGTACTAGTGCATAAGCTTACACGGGTTTCCTATAGTCCTTTTGATGTGATGTGTATGGAGTTCTTATATACCCGAGGTGAGTGTGCGCAAAGCTCCCCCAAAGAAGGAATTTTAAGACATTTCCAAATTCAGTAGTGGAACTGAACAATTTCTTACTAAAGATTTAAGAAAGGTTGGGCCGCTTTTCTATTTAGGTGAATAAGAGTGCTGCCCCATATCGGGTGATGTACAAAGTCAGCATCTTTGAGAAAGCTTGGGGGTCTTGGTCTGATGAGGGAACGGCCACCTCCCCCCAGTAGTTCCGACACTGTGAGGGAGCGGAGTGCTTCGTAGAAGACAATTTTATTTTTGCGCTGGCCCCCAATTCTATACTGCAAGTTACAAAAACACACATGGTCGCGGACCATTGCGGACGGGGCCTGCAGGTCCTACTCCATGGAAACTTTTGAAATAAAAAATTGTTAGATACAATTTTCTGGCATCGAGTTTTGGTTGTATTAAAAACTGCAGGAGTCCATGCAGTTTCAGATTATGGATATTTTGACGATCTAATCGCATGGTAGAGCTTGGTTGATAATAAGGATGAGGATGGGTGTGACTGCAGTGACAAAATGAAGTGATATTTCGTAACTTACTTTACCACCCTGAATAGGAAATAAAGGAGGTTTCCTAGGGTGGGAAATGGAGTATTATTCGTCTCAACCTACACTTTGCTCCTACAAGTGCCGACTATGGAAACTGTATACACATACTAAACTACGATCTAAAAACAACATTTAACTTTGTCTTCCCAAGTGACTGAAACTCAAATCCAGCCTCTTTCCTTGCCTCAAAAGTCCAACGCTCCTCAAAATAAATGTACCTTGTGTCCGCTGTGGCTATTTGTAAAGAGGAAGTAACGGGACCAAAATGTAACCCTGGTACAGTTACTTTTGCACTAAAATTTAACTAGTTACTTACTCGGTTACATGATTTCAAATGTAACTCGTAACGTGACTGTGTTACACAAGAGTAACTTTTTGCAATAACAGCGTTACTTGTAACTCGTTACTTCCCAACCCTGTAAAGAAGGTTAGTTGAATAGGCCAATGGAAAACAATGGAAACGACCTTCTTTACAAGTGGTAGTGCACAAACCGTTTTCAAGCTTCACTGAACCCTCATGATGCTTCGATACGTGTATTAATAACGCACAACACTAATGGTATATTACCTTGTTCCGTTTGGAGTAACAAGGTAACACTGTTGCGAACACACTGCATTTTACACTATATTAATTTTAAACGAGTAAAACAAATTTTGTAAAAGTTATATCAAATGTCCACAATTCCTAAAAGATGGGTTCAAGTGAAGTCAAATCATCTGACAAGAAGTGGATTTACGTTTGGTTAGCTATTTGTTTATCTTTTTTGGTAAGTTTTAGGAATCATCTCTTTTCCAGATTGTAATCTGTCGATGAAAATTGATTGTAGACTACTACTATTTTAATCAATACATTACATTTAGCTGATCAAATGTGCCGAGAGGAACTTTAATCACATCTCCAGTTTCTTAGATTTTAGGATAATTATATGTTTTTAAACATCTTTTCGTCTTCTTGTTGGAAACCCCTTTACTTTAACACATATTTTGATAGCCATTTTGTTAAAGACAACCTTGTCAAAGGTGTTCTGTACAATAGAGTCGCTACCAAGTGCTTTAAGTGTAGGGGTCACTTAACCATGGTTAGTTCGGTATAGGCGCCTAGGGGGCTTCCAGAAGTGGCAACCTTTGTGTTAGTCAGGAGTAAAGTCCCCTGAAGCTGTCTCTGAAGTAAATTAACTGTAGTGGGTGGATTTCGTTATATTAAGAGACCCAACTGCTTTCTTTCGTAGTAAAAAACTACATGTTGCAATTTATTTTTTTCATGGAATAAGGCAAGGTAATGTTGGCGGCCAGTTAAGTCGGTTATGCTGGACAAAGCAGTAGCCAGGCGAGTGTTAAATTATTTTCTTCAAATATTAGTCTAAACAGGGAGGCTAACTCTTTTGTTCAAATGTGTCTGGTATTTCAAATGTTCACTTTTTTGCACTTTGAAAACTTAAAAATTTCATGATGACAATTGTCACGACAAACCTTACTTTAAAAGTCTTTCTGCGTAGATGTTGCCTGTAAAGAAAGACATTGTAGGACTAGAGACTATTTTAAGAATCATCGAAACTGTTTGATCAGCCTTGTTTCAACTTGATGTTATCTGAACCATCGGGAAGTATTGGTGCACACTATGTGTCTAACATGTGCCTTATCAATAACTCTGCTCGAGGTTTGGAGTATTCCTCCGAGAAAGGCAAATATGTTTTAGTTTGGGTGTTGTGTCTTGCTTCAGATGTGCATGCTAGTACAGGCCTTTCTTAAACAAAGGACTTTGATGAAAAGAATATTTTACATGAACAATTACTTATGGATTTTCCTCTTTAATGGGCTTAAATTTTTACCAAATAGCTCAAAGTGTATATAAGTTCTTCGCAAAAGTGTTCTGCACGTGTTTCTTTCCGGTCGGGTTACTAAGAATGTAAGTAGTGCATAAATATGAAGCTACTAGCTTTAATGTAAAAGGTTGTTAGGAAAAGTCGTGTCATAAACTAAATATGAAACGGGTGAAACAAGAAACACATTCAGATAGAAATTAAAAAGCGCAGTGTATCGTAAATATTCCAAACAAGCAAATCGCTCAGGTGTTTAATGTCGAAATTGTCACATAATTCGATTAACATCCAGCCATGATAGGAATACGACTTTTTTTTTAAACATCGAGTTACTTTCGGCTACGTGACTGAAAACTATAGCCTATGTCTTTTATTTGTGCTAAAGTACATTGTAAATCGTTCAAAGAATTGCGTTAGATTTGAATCACGGCATAAAAAGGTATTCACAATGCAGTAATCTTTCACAACTGCAGCATATTAGACTGTGATGTGGATTGGCGACCTTGGAAATCCACTTGATTTATACATGTGATCACCATGTGAAACATTAGAACATTTGTTACAATTCGGAAGTGGGAACGAATTCGTTCACTTGTTTTTGTGTTTAGGCATTCAGTTCACGCGTAAACTTTGAAAACGTGCCAAAATGAAGACTGAACATCGACTCGATGAGTCAGAAACAGCAATATTTTCACTTTTCTCTCGTACCTTTTAGCCAAAGCTAGAAAATAACGATGGTCAGAAGTTCGTTGACCTGTGAAGCTCAACGAATATTCCTGAAACTTTTCCTCATTGAAGTGGAAGGAGTAGTTGGAAACTAAAGCTATGTTTCAAAATCCATTTTGAAGTCTTTCGAATTAATGATGTCCCTTTCTTCAACAGCACCGTCACAGTAAAAGAATACGTTTTCAATATTGGTTTTAGGAACAAGAGCGTTCACTTTACAAAAGTCACTTTCTTGAAATGTTTTTGTAATAAGACTTTAAATTGTTTAATTAATGGCAATCCAAGAAAGGAACGCCCAAAACTTACACACAAGACAGACTGTTATCAATTTCTGGAAGATAAGAAGGGGCTTAACTGTTGGAACAATTGGCGACATTGAAACCTTCTGTCTGATCATGTGTTTCCGTTACCCTTACACTAAAACTTTAAGCATATTTGTGTTTTATAATTTAAATTCACAAATGGATGTTTCCACTAAACAAACTGCTACTTAATGTGTGGAGTGAGTAACTTTTTTAAAAAATGACAGCTAAGTTCTACCTGTTCGTTTTGAGCCAGTGAAATGGTACTAAAAGCCCCCGACAACGCTGTTATTTTTCATGCAACCTAAGCCATAGGCGTAGGAGGCAAAGGGTGAGGAGGGCTGTGCCGACCCCCTCCCCACAAGATATTTACTTTAAAACCAGGACAAAACATATGCTGTTATTTTTCGGGCACTTCAGTGGCGGATCATCTCAGTTACAACTTCGGGTAAGTCACAACAGCCCCCTTCAATCAAATTTGGCTCCTGCTCCTAATCTCATCTAACCTGGTCTAAGCAGTCTGTCTTTATCCCCTACGTAGGTGATAAAAATGTTTAAATATTGTGTTTTATGCTCCTTGCAACACAACAACGCAACCTCGATTTCCCAAACAGACGAAGCGATAATCAATTGATGTTTATTTAAAGTTTAATATTATTTATTTTTAATATTATTTTTTTTTAAGTTTAGTTGTGATTACAATCATTGGACAAATTAACATTTAAAATATACATTTAGGCAGGTACCTTTACATAGGGTTCCAGCTTTCGAACTTTCCATCCCCGTAAGGCTTGAAGTTTAGGGGTCGGCCTTAGGTGTGACCAGTGTGGTCCATGAGAAGATGCTGAATAATACCCATAGAACTGTGGGTATATCCCCTTCCCCAAAATCTGTATCTGGCTTCATATCTGGATACATCTGGCTAATATAAAGTTTTATATTATGCCAGATATAAAACCAGATATAAGTACCTTGATATGTTGAATCAAGTTTTGTATGGCCATATCAAGCCAGATATAAATTGATAGATGACCATGTCAGATATACATATTAATATTCATATGGTCATATATAGCCTTATATGGCTTGATGAAAAAACATGCCAGATATGCATATCAAGTTTTATATGGCCATATCATACTAGATATTACTTGATAGCAACCAACCAGATATCCATACGGATTTTCATATGGTCATATCAAGGCAGATATAAGATATAACTTGCTTAGAAGGCCATGCAAGATATGCATATCAAATTACACATGGCCATATCAAGCCATTTTTAATGACAAACCATGCCAAATATACATATGTAGAATTGCATGGTCATATCAAGCCATATAAATTGATAAACAATCATGTCCGATATACTTATCAATCTTTATATGGCCATATCAAACCAGGTATCACTTGAAAAAAGATTATGCCTGAAATAAATATATCAGCTTTTATATGGCCGTATCAAGCTAAATATTTACTTGGTTAACCACCATGCCAGGTATACATATTAAGTTGTACATTGCCAGATCAAGGCCGATATCACTTGAGACAAGACCATATCAGATATACATGTTATGTTTTATATGTCCATATGAGGCTAGATATCACTTGAAAAATACTGTGCCTTAGATGCATATCGAGTTTTTTACGGCCATATCTAGCCATAATATAAATCTGATAAAAAAAAAAACCTTGCCGAATATACATATCCATTTTTATATGGCCATATCAAACCCATACGATTTGATAAAAGAACATGCCAGATAAGAATATTTACCTTTATATGGCCATATCAAACCAGATATATCGTGATAACATACAATGCCAGATATGCATATAAAGTTTGATATGGCAGTATCGAGTCAGATCTAACTTTATTTAGGACAATTGCAGATGTATAATTCAAGTTTCTTAAGGCCATATCAATGATGCTTTGTGTTTAATTTGGTAACTTTTCCCATGCAAAGAGCACTAGTGCAATAGAAAGTATCTGCTTACCGAATTCATCAAATACATATATATTTTCCAATATACAGTCTAATAACTTACATATGTAAGTGATCTGCGAATGTAGGCGGGGTCAGGATTTGGAGCTTTGATTTTCATTTTTCTTTATTTAGGCCATAAAATGTGAGATATTTATCAAACCTTCAACAAAATTTACATTGAAATAAATACAAAAGTGTGACTCATAATCACAATGCTTTGAATGCATGTAAAAGAAGGAATTTCAAAGCATTTTTACTGTTTAGTATTAAGTAAGATAACAAATTTCTATACTTAAGTCAATTTCATTGTGACATGACATAAACTTGTGTAAGATGTTCAGACAGCTTTTGCATTCCTTCAAAGGTCAATTACTTACCTGGCGCAGGCACGACGGCGGAGCTTCCAGGTGGGACCTGTTCTATTCAGCCAGTCTAGAACGGGACCACTGTCGGGTGGGTCAGTTCAGTCAAAGTTTGTCCCTTGGGGACGTTGTTACTCCTTCAGGGAGCAGAACTTCTTCGGGAGGTATTGTTTGGTTTTCGCCCCTGGCTCTTTGCCAGAGAGTCAGGGGACTTTTGAAAAAAAGGTCATTTTCTCCTGACAAAGCTAGTGTGTTTTAGTGCCGTCGACAGCCAGATGCCGTTTTGCCTACTTTGTCTGTTATTGGGGCATTACCGTTCCGCTGGTTCTTTCCTACCCTGTTTAGCAACAGTGTACCTCACAGCTGGAAGCCAACGAAGGCATACTGTCAGATGAGGGACACTCTCCGTATCATGTCAACTGTAGGGGACGTTTCGCAGTTCAGTGCGGGGGACCTGTACCGGACCATTTTTGATGACTTGGTTGGTCAGGTCTAACCCAACGACTATGAGTCAGGGCCGGAAGTGTGGCGTGTAGTCCACAGCAGGTCACTCGATTACCACCGGCGAGACCTGCTGTGGCGGATCGCACACGATGCCACCGAAACGAATCTCAACCGCCTTCGGTGGCACCTTGGAGAGGACATTTGCGCCCGAACTGGATGCACAAAGTGGGAGAGTGTGCCCTATGTGTTTTGGCAGTGTGGCTTTGTGGCCCTCCTCTGGGAGTGGTTTCAAGTCCTGGCTGATCGCCTCACGTTTTGCAACACCTGGGCGGTCAGCCAGGACTACGCTTTGTATGGTCTATCTCCCCCGTCATGCCATGCAAGTGTTAGCGGGCTACTTACCTGTGTTTCGGCCTCCATAACGCTGGCCTTATGGAGAGATCGATGTAATATTGTATTTAAGGGAGAAAGGAGGCCTGTGGACGTCGTCTTGGCGTCGGTGAGGACGGAGATTAAGTTGACGGTTGAGGCCGAATTTGTCCGTTTGCTAAAGTCGGCTTTCGGCAGCGGTGGGGTCCACTTGTTTCAGTCCGGCCGGGCCTTGTAATAGTTAACTTGTAAATATTGTAAATACGGAAATATTGTAACATTGTAAATAGTCCTATGTAATTAGCTTGGTTTTGGGTTAGTTTTGTACATAGTTAACACACAAATTTTGTTTGCTAGCGCAATGTACAGAATTCTTTATATAATTAACAGTTGTGTTATTGTCCGGTCAGGTTTGAGTTCTCCTTTTGTTTCTCTCTGGATCATCATGTGTAGTATCTGTTCTTTCAGTCAGTCAAGAACGGGACCGCGCATGGCAGACCCATGATATAGAGGTCTGAGGGTCGAGAGGTTGGTCAATTGTGTTGTCCCTTATGGACGTAGCTCCTTTGGGGAGCAGAACTCCTTCGGGGAGTAATGTTCGGTTTCGCCCCTTGGCTCTTCGACAGAGAGTCGAGAGGACTTTTGAAAAAGTTTTGTCAGTTTTGCAAGGCTTCTGTTGCTTGTTGCCAAGTGTGGAATAAATATTAAGCTGTCACTCGGCATTGGTGAAGATATGGATTATGTAATCACCACACCTGGTTAACCAGATGAGATCCATATCTGGTTCATGTAAAGTTTTGTATGGCACAGATATGGACTGTCACCTATATTAATATCTGTCCAATTCTTGTTAAGGCCAGATACGAATCACAAATACATAAATTCCCTATATGGCACATATATGGATATGCCATATACGGGACATATTTTCCCATGTATGCACCATATCTGCCCCATATGAAAATTGAACCATATATGATTTAATATGTGCCTTTTATGGCCTATATGTGGTATCAAGTTACATTTATCCAATTTTTGATAAGGCCAGATTTATCTCATATCTGGTCCAGATATGGGCCAGGTATATATTCCCTATATGGAACATATATGGATTTCGAGTAAGGGTTAGAATGAAGATTTAATTGTCTTTACTATTTTTCTGGTGGGCTATTTACAAACCTCATTTATTGACCACTGTTTTATAACTGCCTTTTGAGGGACAAACAGAGAGTACTCTAGCTTATGGTGCAGACGTCTTGAGTGAAGTAAAAATTTGTTTGAAGGGGTCGCACGGGGTACATAAATGTCAAAAAATGTGTCCACCAGAAATCTAGATAAAGTATTATGAGAAAACAGCCTTGCAAAGGACATTTAAATAATTATTTTACTTCATGTTATGTACTAAAATTGTACACTAGTCGCAATGTTTAATAATAATTTTGAGGTTCCAGCCGTCTGTCACCAATACATTTGCACCCCTGTACGGTGGTGTTATCAGTAGATAACGTGCCCGTTGTAATGACACAAATGTAGTCAGAGCAATTTTCAAAATTAGTGGGATCTTCGGACATTCCAAGTAAATATTGTGAATCATTATAGTGGAATAATTTGCTTTTGCTCTAACACTGTCTGAAGTTAAGGAATAGTCGGAATAATCTAAGGAATATAATGTAGAGCCCTTAATACCGGCCTAATGACAACCCTGAATAATAATCAGATTTCGTCGGTTCCAGACTATATAATGGCACCAGGACAGTAGTTGTCAAGGCTAACTAGCAATTTAAGGGCAATGTTTAACAACGTTTCATACTTCCATTGGTCGACAAGGCTTGCGATTGACTGAAATCCATTTCGATACAGTATCGTACCAGTAAATAAATGAGTTATAGATCAAGGAGTAAAGGTTAAAGGACAACATCATGTCTCCTTACCCATTAATTTATTTAATTCAACCAGTTAAATACTATAATGGTTCCAGTCACACAATTTAGCATATATTGTTTGTTCGTAATAAAACTTGTTAAAGGAAACGCCTAGTATTTATTACCAGTAATGACGGTTAACTTAGGTCGCTATTTCAAGAAAACCTTAACTGATCATTGTATCACTATTTCATGATTCCTTGCTTAAGGCAATAGGAATCTATTCAATCACGCAAGCGATTGTGTGTGTATGTGTGGGTTTGTTTGGCATTCAGACTAAGGACTTAAACAATGGATTTCAGGTCCTCAGAAGGAAATAGATTTCTCACGTCCTCGGAAGTTTAACAAAAGACATTCTATTGTTAAAGTTAGGGTTAAGCAAGCAAACACAAAGGAGAAGACAATGAGGTCCTCGGTAAGTATGTGAAGAAACCTGAGTGTACGGGTATGAATGTATGTGTTTGTGACGTTTGGCTTGTAAACACGATATCTCAACATAGCAATGATGGATTATTTTCATACTTGGTATATAGAATTATTTAATTAAGAGAAAGATCGCTAGTGTTTTTGGTGAAGGTCAAAGGTCACAAGAGGTCAAAAACCTGAAATCTTGTAAACACGATATCTCTAGGTAGGAAGCATGGATGCTTTTCTTACGTGACATTTGGATACGTTATAGTCAAAATATGAACTCTTTTGATTTGGTAAAGGTCAAAGGTTATCTGAGGTCACCAGAGGTGAAAATATGAAATTCTTAATAACTGCTTCTAAGCACGATATCTCAAGATAGCAATGATCGAAAATTTTCATACTTGATATATAACTTAATCATATCAAAGGAAAGTACCCTATTGTTTCCGGTGGAGGTCAAAGGTCATTGGAGGTCATCAGAGGTTAAAAACAGAAAACCTTGATAAAACAATATTTCAAGACATGGGGGTTATGGATCCTTTTCATATTTGGTATATAGATGTTTCATTTTGAGAGGAAGAAAACCCTTTGGGTTTGTTGGAGGTCGAAGGTCATATTGCATCATCAGAGTTGAAACTACGAAAACCTCGTAAAATAAATAGACAGTGGATAGTGCCTGAAAATTGTGTCGGACGTTTGGTTACAAACGAAAAGTTAAGGTTGATTTTTGTACAATTTCCAATTATAAAATTGTAGAGAAAACCATTTATTTTTTAACGAGCATAGCTATTACAGTAATAAATCTTACCTGAATTACCTTTATTAATTACCTATGAACACATGTAAAGGATGCTGTGACTATAGGATGATTAGAAATACTGTAGGCTAAACGAGTTCTTTGATAGCGTAGTGGATTAGAGCTCGGTTTTTCATGCAGACCGTCCCCGGTTCGATTCCCTCCTAGTATATGTTCTTTTTATAGTTTTTTGTTTTTCACTTTTGGTGGGGTTCAAAAGTCATATGAGTCCAGCAGAGGAAAACATCGTAAAAATGAAAAAGTCAAGAAGTGCAAATTTGAAGCCTAACTGAGTCATTGCAACAAACCATTCCCTTTCCGCAAGGGATCATTGAGCCTTCGGGCTTTCTGGTAAAGCTTTAAGTTTAAAATTTAGCAACAAAGTGATAGTATTGTGCATTATCACATTCAACTAAATTCTTACTAAAGTAAAGTTTACTTATCCAGATGTTAAGCCTCTAGTTATTGATATTTTTGACACAGCGATTCAGATAAGGACTGTATGAATTCATTTGAAGCTTCTTAATTCATATCGTTTGATTATCGGCGTCAAGAAGTAAATGTTTCTCAACCAATTTGACTACCTCTTTAATATAATAATCGTGGCTCTTTTGTTCCATTTGTAACTACAGCTGGGAATGAGTTTTGGTTACTTCATTGGTAATGGTATTCATCGATATTGTACCTACGAAGGTTCAGACAATAATGACGTTAACCAGGCGAAGAATGAAACTAGCGTGTCGGGTAAGTCCATTAGGCTGCAATACCTGTGTGACAGTAGTGGTGCCATGTGGTGGTAGGGGGCATGTCACTTCTATTGGGGATGGATGTCCTCCATCCCTCAGCACGGAATTTTTTTTTTCATATTCATCTGTGCGCCTTAGTGGGTACCACAAGTGTATAACCTCCGAAGGCGAACAGTGGCTTCAAAGCTTTTTACGATTTTCCTCTAAATAAAGGCAGATTCGTGCAAATTTCCTTACCTGAAATCCCCAAATTTTTAAAGTTTTTCCAAAAACTTTTTCAAATTTTTATAAATAAAAGCACCAAAGATTTCGGCCTGAATGGCTGGCTGAAACATTTTGCCATTGCAATCCGTCGGGCAACCGGTAAGTTTTGACAGGATTCCGGAATGTTAGATCCCTCGTGTGGGAGATTTGACTCCATGTCGGGCAATCCTAGCGCCGCCTGGTAAAAAAATTACATCACATGCATTATTAAACTGAAGTTTTTACGCCACAGCAACACCCTTACTTATCTAGGGAGAGCTTCTAAAACAGGAAGTCTAAAACGGTACACAAGAACAAGAAGTTAAACGAGTAATGAGACAAAATAAGAAAACAATCCCGGAATGAGGAACTTGTAGATTTTAGAAAGTGTCATTTCTCTCAATCAAAGAGATCATTTGGTAATTTTTTCTAGGTACACCGAGCGAGAATGTGTCAAAATCCAGCTACGCATATTTTTTTTTGAAAATGGGAAAAGAGAATTTTACGTTTGCGCCTTTTTAAAAGTCCTTGTAAAAGTCGTTAGTGCTTCTCTTCAGTCTAAAAAGCATTATCAGTTGGATTAAATCTGCGCAATAAAATGACTTTACATACATCATAGGACAGAACTATGAACGCTAAAGAAAGCTCTCTCTGTCTTTGGCCTCCCACAAAAAGAAGAAAGGAGGCTAGACGAAAATATGGGAAAGGATTCGAGTAGTATGCGAACAAAATATTTCTTGGATGAGCTTGAAGAGCATCAATATAGAGCTCAAAATGTTTGAGCTACTTCAAAAATGCTTAAACAGAGTTCTTGATATGCTCCTGTTCATGTGTCTTAGTACAATTTTTTATCATGTCTCTCTGGTCTCAAACGTTAAGTGTTGTGGCGTGCTGCTGTATGCAAAAGACTTTTTTCTTACTTCATTACGTATAGTTACCTTGTTGTTAATACTAACCCTCGAGATCAAACTTACAAATTTTCAGGCAATATCGAATGATTGCGTTTGTCTTCCTGAAAAGGATAAGCTTGGAAGATTAGACAAGAAAAAGTAGGGGCAAGTGTTACATGCGAAAAAATGAGACTAGTTGAGGTACAGATACAGCGAAAACGATCTACAGTGTGCAACTTCTCTCAGTCTAAGAGATATTTTTGCAAAATTTTCTGCGGTGCACTTAGGGAGTATCTACATACAGCTCAAATTTTTTCTAAATCACTTACTAAACTCTTAACAGCAAGCACTGCGTACGTTCCTGTTTAGTCTTAACGACATTGTGTGGTGGCTTTCTGTCGTTTGTAAAGGCATTTTTATTGCATTGAGTATAGTTAGATTATTGTTGGTTTTAAGAATCGAGAATATGGTTTCAACATTTAAGACAATAACGACGTCAGAATTGCTGAATCTTATAGCTGGAACACAGTGTAATGGTATGACGTCACATACATTATATAATAGAAGTGTACATTTTACAACAAAACCACTACTTATCTATGGACAGTTCTTGACTTCCTAAAAATAAAAGCCTTTGGAGCATAGGCACTGGAAAACCTTGCAGCCTATAGAGTATGGGTTACACACATAGGCTATTACATAATTATTTAATACATCGCAGCCAACACCATGAAGAAATAACGATATTAAAGAAAAATGGAATATTCCACAAACATCTAAAACAAACCCCAACCAATCCTCACCAACCTTCACTGTCTTTATACTCTTAAATGTGGGAACCACCACTTATAAAACAAATTTCTTTTTCAAAATCGGCCAACCGGATATGACCATAACTATGCATTCATCGATCAGATCAGGGAGCTGGAAGACTGTCTTTCAACTCCCTGATCAGATCTAAATTTAATTTTTTAAGTAAACCTATTTCTTCTAACACGAGAGAGATTCTTACCAACTTCAGTTTTAATCTTTTGCAACAATGTAGCAGAAAGTCTGTTACCCTTGGGACCAAATCCACGAAATTGATTACGATAAGTATCTAGAAGCCAGTTTAGCTCCTGCAAATTATGTTATAGTCATCCCTCCCTCTCTCTCTTTCTCTCATAACAACGCTGGCTGCAACATTTACCATACGAATTTATGTTGATAATCCTGCGAGCAACCGATCTCAAGAGTCTCAATCGGGATATGATAAAACTCGTGAAAACATGCACCACCTTCACACCTTTGCATGGCAAAGACGAGAGCTTTCGAGTTAAAGTCTCGACATAAGACGTTGGCCCCTTATTTCTCTGGGAGTTGTTGCCAGGGAACTGACTGGTTCTGCTTTTATCAGAAAAAGTGTTGCTCCATGTTTCGTTGTAATTTTAGAATAACACCCTCCAACTTATACCCCTCAAAAGCAGTTACCTTATTTCAAGTGACCCTCTTGGCTCTACATCAAACCTCATTGATAAAAGACATGCAGATCTGAGGGTCTTCTAGTCTGCGTCAGAATGGGCGTTTTCTCTGTTATACAACTTTTACATTTTTAATTAGTAATGCTCACCAGAAATGCAGCGAAAGCTTAGCTTAAAGCAAATAATAGTTCATTGTTGCAATCACATTTGCTGCTTGTATGTCATGAGAAGTTAAACCCACAGAAGACACGGTCGTACAGAGCAATAAAACAACCGCCTAGTCATAAATCAGAGCCCATAAACGATCTGTTCCCTAGCTGTACCCACTCCCTCATTTGAGTTTTATTGACCTACCAGATCGTGTTACAAATATTCAGTCTGCAAAACACGGTGACATGTGTGCAGGCTCGGAGAGAAAGTTCAGTGGCTGTCCAACAGGTATCAAATTATTGTATAGATCACGTGATCTCTTTTTCATCTTTCAACTATAAGGTTCTGGTAGCTTGAACTTGACAAAATTTATTTCAAGAAAGGTGTAAATTTTCCATAGAATCTGACTTTTTCAATAAAATTATTGCCAAATGCGTTGTTTTGAAGAAATTTCTGTGTTAACAGTAATAAAACACCCAGTACTAGTCAACCTTAAGAAGTCAATAAAATAAAGAAGCAGTGAAGGACAAATCTCCCAATTGATTGGCAGACTTTCCCAATTCATTGCCAACTCTGACGACCGTCAGTTCTGTCGCATCATCTTGGCATGGTACAGCTCACTCATCAACCCCTACCAATCCAACGGTCACGTGTCCTCCTAACATGATTTTTGGAGAATGTACCTGCCGGAAAACTTGCGATGATCCAGACGGAGTAAGCGGCTGTTACAATGACTGCGGTGAAACTGGCACCTGTGTTTGTCCTGATGGATTTCTGATGAAAGGAAACGATTGCATTCCAAGAACTGAATGTGGGTGTTTCTTGTCAGATGCAGATCTAGTGCTCTCGGTAAGTTAATCTTGGTAAAAGCTGTATCTGAGATTTTAATAATTTAGTATTAGAAAGTAATTTTTAAAATGCAACAAACGAAACTTCAGGTGATAAATTTGGGCTTAATGTTAATTTAGCTTTTTCTTAGTTTAAGTCACATGAGTTACTTATATTTGTAAACAGTTTAAGGAATTTGCCTAAGAATAAATTTAATGATTTCAAAAAATGCAGTTATGTCTCTTTTTAAGCAGGCGAAAGCCCCATCTCAAGAGGATATTAATTTTCAAAGACATGTATTTATTCCCAGTGAAATAGAAATCCGTGATGTCATTTAGGGTACATCGATTAAACTCAGTGTTGCATTTTTAATGATGTTACCACCCCTGTATACAATATCTGAAACCTTTGTTTGCTCAACTCTATACATGGTATAGTTCTATGAAAATCTACATGAAAAAATGAACATGCTAACAGATTCAAACCTCACTGACAACGGCATGAAATTAAAAAGAATATCATGAGGATTGTAAGGCAATGTGCCTACCAAACATTACATTCTTTGACCTTGAGGAGAACTGGATGTTGACAAAAGTAGTCAATTCCTAAAATAAGATATCTTGAGTCAGGTAGAGTATTGCTACGAGGACTGGAATACATGGACCGAAGTTTCATCTAGTTGATATTAGCCTTTATGAAACGCTACTGTAAAATGCTATGACACATTCTTCATAGCCTAGTATCTCTGTTCTTCATATTATCCACACTCACAGAAATCCACGTTTTTCTTACCTCGTGGTAATATTTAAACTGTAATATATCTCACTTCCTAGTCGTTTTCTTTAAGGTGGAAGATTTAAAAATGAATATTTACGTTGTGAAGATAATTTTGCTAGAGATCTTGTTAAGGGTAGTTGAATGTATTTCTGTGCACAAGACTTGATTATTGTATATTAACAGAATGGAGACAAGTATGTTACGACTGACTGCACATCCATATGTTACTGTAGTAATGATACACTGACATGCACTCACTATGAATGCAGTCAAAACGAAATCTGCCGGGAAGAAAACGGTGTGCGAGGATGCCACTGCTATGAAGGCTACGATGGTGATTGTGGAACTTTAAACGTTAACAGAGACTGTTATGACATCTTTCAACAAGGATACACAGATGACGGTGTCTATACAATACTTCCATCTGATTGGCCTGGTGCACCTTTTAATGTTCTCTGCAATATGACATCTGATGGCGGTGGATGGACGGTATGTTGCATTTCAATTACTTGCAGAATAATTTAATGCAAAATGCGGTGAAGTCTGAGCTCAAAAAAATTATATAAGAGGAAGAGCAATCAAATTTTATGCAAGATTAGGAGATAATTTACTGATGTCGGAAGACACTCCAGGCGAGTAGCGGCACCAAGAAGGCATTAAGATTAGGAGATAATTTACTGATGTCGGAAGACACTCCAGGCGAGTAGCGGCACCAAGAAGGCATTAATCTCTGGCTAAAGTTGAAGGGCAAAAGGCAGGGTATTGCCCCCACACCCATTAATGAGTTCCTACACTCTAAAAACATCCTGGTTAAATTTAACCAGTATCGGAATCAAAAGTTTTCCATGCATTTCCTGGTTACAATTACCGGGAAATCCGGGTCAAAACTAACATTTTCCTTGTTAAATTAACGACTTGTTAGAAATCCTGATAGGAATTTAACATTTTCCTGGTTAAATTTAACCAAGATTTCTTTTTTTACTTTTAACCAGGAAATGTACGGTAAATTATTGACCCCATCCTGGATGTTTTTAGAGTGTATGAGAACCAACACTGTCTCAGATGCACATAAGTACGAGTTAGAAAATAAGCAGCGATTTTTTGTAGTTCAACTGTAATTTGGTTGATAATCGTAAGTCTAGATTTTCTTTTGCATTTAACCCTTTTAAAGTGGATATGACACGGCCAATGTAAGTTTCTCAGTAAATACTCTTTGGGTACAGCCTGAAATGAAACGATTGTTTTCCGGACTAAACCATGTCCATATATAGAGGAATACGACCACGTGAATCCCCGAACACAGGCCAGGCTCAGCCCATCTGAAATCCGAAAGCGCATAAAACGTGTGTAAGCGCGTCTGAAGACGTGACGTCATTGGCGGCACGGTCAGTAGTACACTACTGTACGAGGCAGTTCACCCATCGTTCCCCACATCGAATCATGTGAATGGTAACTCGTGTTAGCAGGTACATCATTGCAAACACCTGTGCTACGCATATGATACTAGAGCAGCGCGTGTGACCAGTGACCACATTTTGTATCATGCGTCGTTGCGCGGTGACTACACGTAGTATTCACTAACACCGTCACTAACAGTACACAGAGTATAGGCGCGCTTATTATGGACTGTCCATACATGTGCAGAGCTGTACAGCGCGCCGACCGCATTCGCCTTCGCACAAAAACATTACTGAGGCATATGTAGGGAAGTTAAAACACGCGCTCGCATATGCACGCGGACATATTGGCCACTGATGTGCCTCGAAGACCCCAACACAGTCAGCGCTTTGTGTTCTGTATGTTGCGCTGGTATTGTGATGTAAGACTTTTCATGAAGTTGCTAAGGTAACTTCACCTAAGCGTTATATTAGTTTCACATCTATATTACATGGCGCAGTGTTTGTGCGTTTGTGCCAATTGCGTCATAAAAGTCAGGTGACCTGTTGCGGCATTTTTCGAGATTGGATTTTTGTACGTTTTTCTTTAACTTGCATTTATGCCGAATTGCACAGGTTTTAATTGTGTGTGAAATATTGATACAATACTGTATCCAATCTTGCAATACACAAAAGTTATTTTGGCCTTGCCATGCCCACTTTAAGCAATGTTATTTAGTTAAGATGTTACATAAATGTTGACTGAGGTATTGAGGCATGTTTTCAATCAAATGAGAAGTCTTACAATGTAGACCTTAGTCTTTCAATTTGAAAAATTAAAATCTGTAGATTTTATGTGACGCCATTTTTGCTTATTAATATGAATATTTACGCGGACGAAGCAACTTCTTATGTCTTTTTCGTTTCCCTTATTTACTTCCTTCTTTCTTTTCTTTTTTCAGAAAGGAGGATGATATGATATTGTTTTAATCACATTTTAGACGCATTGTTTACTTAATTGATGCCAAATTTGTCCCAATCGGACTTATTTTGACCGAGATATACTGTGTTTAGTTCTGTAATTTTTATTGACGAATACAAAAAAAAAAATGCAGCTATGCAAGTGACCCGTCCTACACTTTGTACAGTTCAATACAAAGCCTGCTCACACTCTGTAATATTGTGGCTCTTATCCTTGTCTGAATGTCATGACCTAGCAACACGCGTGATGCTCTCATGCTCAGTGAACAGAGCGTTGCCAAGACAACAGCAGAACTAACGTTTTTACCGTACATACAGCTGTACATACCTTATGTGTGAAACCACAGAAATTAACTTAGAGAATACTTGGCTGGCGTTGATCTGTGTCGAGGGCAGCATGTTACATCTTTAAAAAATTAAGAACATAATTTGTTTGTAGTTTTGTGATTTCATAGCCTCTACAGTTAAAACTGATTAAACTGATAATGGTTTGGATCATTATCAGTTTTAACTGCACAATTAAACGTATGGCTGATAGCGTAGATTAAACCATGATGAGTTTTAACTGTTCATAAATTATGACATTAAAACATAGACTTTATCAAGTTCAAAGAAACGTTATCCAGTTTTAACTGCACATGGTTCGATTAATCTATGATATCGCTCATGAGTTTTATACAGTCTTTACTGATAATGGTTCTTAACCATTATCAGTTTTAACTGTGCAGGCTATGAATGGGTTGGTGAGATAGCCAAAAGTGAAAATTACTTTTGTCCAAGTGTTCGCGTTTGATGCTATGATTGTTTTGAAAGGGAAGTCTTTAGGGGGAAATTTCTTTTTTACATTTCTGAAGACAAAGCTTACAATATCTTCAATAATCAGCTAACTATAGCGTCAAGCTTTTCACCATGTTAAGAAAGTATTTAAGCGTCGCATAAAGTATTGTTGGGTAGCTAAGGTATCGCTTGCTCTCACAGAATTTTGTTGTTCTGGGCCCGAGTTTTTGGTCAAAATTCGTCAAAATTTGAATGTAAACAAAGATTGTCTCCGCTTTTGGTCAAATTTATTCTACATTGACTACATACCCTCTCCTCCTCATGGAAAACCATTGAAAGACCTTTTTTGCTCATTGTTTTGGTATTAAAGTGAAAATTATACCATGCAGCATGAACAGACAAAAATGTTTGAAGTTAGTGCCTATGTTTTGGGTCAAATATGACCCAGTGTGCTTTAAGTTTATGACGTAATGTTAAGTCATAAAAAGTCTTTGCGTGTGTGCAATGAGGCCTTATTTCATACTCATCCATACAACGTATAACCTTTCTATAATGGTAAATTGTTATCTTTTTATAATGGTAAAATATTATCTTTTAGTGTGTTACTCCAATATTTACATCCTTCCAATGGTTAGTATCTAAACGTATAGGCTACACCTTACCGTACATTGCACAAGGTGAAATTTTGTCAAATAGTTTATTTCTTATTTTGGACCAGACTCTTAACAGAACTAGGAACTTCACTGAATGCAACTGAGCCCAGGATCCGATTATAATACATCTACTTTGACGCGCATTTGAACCTTCTTTATGTAAAAGATTATAATATGTCGGTCAAAAGTATTTATGCAAAGATTTTTGTGCCCGTGTTTTGAAGAAGATTGATTTCTGTATGGTTTTCGTTCTTGAAATAAATCAGTCGCAATAACTGTAATTCAAAATGCCGGGATTAAACATAAATACAAAAAAATAACACCCAGGTACGGCAAGGAGTGTCAATAACTTATTGAGGCTTTTGCGACTAATGTCTTGATATATTTGTTGTCCACCATCGGCGTAGGAGGCGGAGGGCTGTCGTCCCAGCCACATATTGTTGTGAAAATTCGGGCAATATGCTGAGAATTTTTCGGGCACCTACTGAAAGAAAAATAATGCAATGATGTTGCCAACGGTAACCAATAGTCTAAAACAACTTCCTCGGTAATTAAAATAAAGTCCTGATTTGAATTGCGCTATCACCTATATATTCGGTAGTAATACACCAGTGTGTTTTCATAGTTAAACTTACGATTATCAGTGGTGTATTTGGAGGGCCACTTGACCATGCCCCCCACACTGTTGCAGAATTTTTATTTATACCTAAAATAAGTAAGTTTTTAAAACAGATTTTACTATATTTCAGAAATTTTCAAAGGGGGAGGGGGACACCCACCCTTAGACGCCTCTCTGGGGCCAGAGATCACACAACAAAATGCATGTCCCTCACCATCATGAGATAAATCCTTGCTACGCCACTGATTATTATCATTTTATTGCAACAACTTCCCCAGAGATTATTACCAATAGGAAAAGGTAGTACCTCGACAAATAATTGTATGTAATTAAAATGCGGTGTGATAAACGATGCATGCCTATATGATATGTACATTAACATGTTGAACGCTCGCGGAGCCGGAGGAAATTTTTGGTTATGTATTTTTCGGGCAATTCGTTACAGCCCCCTCCCCCCCCCCCCCATCACTATTGGCTCCTATACCTATGGTGTCCACGTTGTATCACCTTTTACAACACGTTCGAACATTTTCTCACTACAGGTTTTTCAGCGTCGTATTGATGGAGAAACGGACTTTTATCGAAACTGGGAAAGTTATAAACATGGTTTTGGTTTTTTTGAAGGGGACTTTTGGTTAGGGAATGATCAGCTGCACTATCTCACGCAACAGGGCAATTACGAATTACGAGTTGACTTGGTTACTTCTGAAAATATGCCGTTATCACAAACGTACCCTTCTTTTAGAATTGCTAACGAATCGGAACACTACCGACTCCTACTAAGCAACGGAGATATGGGAAGTAAGTTTGTTTAGAGTGTGGCAAATTGCAAACTACAGAAAATAGATCGAGAAATTATTATTTTAATAACCACTATAGTCTAATTTCTCCTCTGCTCATAAATTACTTTTGTTTTTAATTTTCAGCATTCAAACATTCAGAGAGTTCCTACAATTGATTTTGATATAACTGAATCGTTAAAAGAGCCATACGTAAACAATGCTACCTAAATGCCAAATTCACCTGATTTCTCTGGAGTTTCATGATGATAGACGTTAATTTAACAAATTCGCTACGTTGCCATATTGGTTCACACACCAAAAAATTTGTAGAAAATTGTCCAACTACCATGAGAAGTCATATCTGTTTCGTTACTATTAATTCATTTTATTCTTTTTACCTAATGTAGGGACGGGGATGGGTTACAACAACGGACGGAATTTTAGCACATTTGATCGTGACAATGACCGTTGCTCAAAATATAACTGTGCTGAACAGCACAAAGGAGCGTGGTGGTATGGTCCAACTACTTGGTGTAATGGCTGTTACTGGTATGATTGCGGTAACATATTAAACGATAACTGCTACACTGCTTGTTCAGATTCTAATCTCAATGGCGACTATAAGGGAGGAAACGGCCAGACCATCATATGGTATAAAAATGCATCGGGTAGATACTGTAACATAAAGTATGCAGATATGAAGATTCGCCCTCGCCAGTAAGAGTGAAAGTTGAAATTGTCAATACCTGAGAAGTAAAAAATTCGTGCATTTACAGTTTATAAAAGTAGAGGTTTTCCTCAAAACGTTTCTTTAAAAGTTAAGGAAGTAACGTATATTATGTGGTACATGGTATACTTAGTTTAAACGTTTTTCAATTATTTGCCCACGTAATGCAACGTTGCTTAATTGTCAGAAATAGGGTCAGCCTAACGTCGTGTACATCAGAATTATCTTCACTTTGCAATCTTGAACAGTTTCGATGTTTTCAGCTTTTCTGCTGACTTCTTCCTGGGACACTAAACTGTAACGATGTATCGATCACTTCGTTCAAGTTAGAATAATTGGACTTTTTCGCAGGCTAATTTTAATTCATTCACACGTAGTAAAAATCCTCAGCTTTCATTGTTTCATTACGGTCAGGTGACCTTTCATTATCCTAAGATAATCGCACGACAAATCAAGAGTAAAATCACCGGCGTATGAATACAATAATACCGTACATACTAGGATCTCCTTCAGATATGATATGACTGGCTTGTCGCATAGAGCAGGATACATACACAGGCGTTCCCAGCATTTTACATAATACACGATATATATATATATATATATATATATATATATATATATATATATATATATATATATTGTCCCCCTTAACCCCCTTCCAGATGAGTTTTCTATCCGCAGAGACGTGGCCTCGTTCTGCAGGAGGCTCCGCCTTCGCTTACATTTTGGAGATTCCGATGAAACCGACAACACTTCATCGGAGGACGTTTTCCGTTCATTTCAGTCTAAGCGATCTCCATGGACCCCTAAACCTGGTAAAAGCAAGGTCCTGGACGGTGTAATTGAGTCCATTAATGCCGATTTAGAACGTCTCCTTCCTCCCAAAGTAACTCCCTTTCGTAACATTTCTTTGGACGAGCAGAAGGCCCTTCTGTCCCTCAAGAAGAACAAGAATTTGATTATTAAGCCTGCTGACAAGGGCGGTGCCACTGTTGTTTGGCGTCGAGATCTTTATGTTTCTGAAGCTGAGAAACAACTCTCAGACCAAACAGCATACACCGAACTGCCGATAGACCCCACTTCTGAAATCCAAACCTTGGTCAAGAAAACCTTAGCTACCCTTGTAAGTCAAAAACATCTTCCTGAATCGGCTAAAGCCCTTCTGCACCCTTGCCCACAAATCTCCAATTTCTATCTACTGCCCAAAATTCACAAGGCCAATAATCCTGGTCGTCCCATTGTGTCTTCCCACAGCTGCCCCACGGTTCTGATTTCACAGTACGTAGATTCTGTACTTTCCCCATTAGTTTCAACCCTACCTTCGTTTATCCAGGATACTCCTCACTTCCTTAGGTTAATTCAAAATTTTGAGTTTCCTGAGAATCCCAGTGAACGTACTTTATTCACCATGGATGTCAGCAGCCTCTATACTTCAATCCCCCATCACGCTGCTTTAGCAGCCATACGCCATTACCTTGATCAACGCCAGGACCCTAGCATCCCTACCACCACCTTTCTTCGCTTAACTGAACTAGTCCTCACACAAAATTGCTTTCAGTTCAATGGTCGTTTTTTCCGCCAAATTAAAGGAGTAGCTATGGGCACTAAACTGGGACCTTCTGTGGCCTGCCTCACCATGGGCCACTTTGAGGAGCAGTTGTTCTCACGATACACCGGGATCAAGCCCATACTTTATAAAAGGTACATTGACGATATTGTTGGGGTCGCAGTGGGTCCTCGAAACGATTTGGAAAAGTTCATTAACTTTGCTGAAACGTTCTGCCCGTTTTTGAAATTCACTCACTGTATTTCCAACTCCTCAGTAGTGTTTTTAGACACGGAACTATCCATCTCCGACCGTCAAATCAAGTCCAATCTCCACTTTAAGCCTACTGACTCTCACAACTACCTCATGTACCCTTCCAACCACCCCAGATCTTGTACCAATTCGATTCCTTTCTCACAACTTTTACGGGCCAGACGGATTTGTTCCGACGACCAGGATTTCGCTAAAGTTTCCAAACAGATTATTTCTTTCTTTGAACAACGCCAGTATCCACAAAGAGTGCTCTCTAATGCCCTGAAACGCATACATGGAATTGATAGAGCCTCTGCCCTTGCCCCCAAAACTGACCATACACCCACCAGACGTATCCCGTTGGTCCTATCCTTTCACCCATCTGTAACCCCCATTGTACGTGCCATTTACAGGAATGTAGAGACCCTCCGTCATGACCCATCCACCCGTGACCATTTCCCTGATCCCCCCATCACGGCATTCAGAATTGAAAAGAACATATCTAAGCACTTGGTCCGTGCCTCTCAACCTCAAGCAGTAGTGCCTGACACCCCAGGAACTTTTCCTTGCAACCGTGGGAGATGCAATACTTGCCCGGTGGTCAGTTATGACAAAAACCTTTCCATTGTTGGTCCCAACAACAACCGGTTTAACGTTCATCAGCATTTTACCTGTACTTCAGCCAATGTTGTTTACGTTCTCGTATGTAAACGCTGTAATATACTGTACGTGGGAGAAACAAAACGTCGTCTTGCTGACCGAGTCACCGAGCACCTGAGATCAATCAAACAGAACCTCCCAGGGTTCCCGGTAGTCACCCACTTCAATCCCCCGTCAACATGCTCGATCCGTGACTTGATGGTTTCGGCGGCCATCTCGTGTCGAGGTTCCGATCATGACCGCCTAGCTGCCGAAAACCGCCTAATCATGAAACTTGGAACCCTGTCCCCACATGGTCTGAACGTTAGACTTGAACTGTTATAACGCAGCAATTCCTGCATTATTTTGACTTGTGGTAACCACTTAACACTGTCTGTTTTCCTAGCCGAGGTTTACCGTGCCCAATTTTATTGTGTATTTTTTTTAAATTGTACGTTTGGCCGTGTCAACGATCAGTTGCATTTTTGCCACCTGATGAAGGGTTTAAACCCGAAACGTCGTGGAATTTTTCACAAACTTTTAGCACTATTTACTACTTCATTTTTACCTACCTACTTCATAAGTGCTACGCAGTACTTTGACCTTATATATATATATATATATATATATTATACATATATATATATATATATATATATATATATATATATATATATATATATATATATATATATATATATATATATATATATATATATACATATAGTCTGTTCTGTAGTTGGCATTTACTCACGTCAAGACCTGCCAAGATGCTTCCATTTCTCAAAACGCTTCTGTTCCAAAACCTTGCATAAAAGCCTCACAGGTAAAGATCCGTACACGGTTATGATTCAGAGTCAAATAACCTGAGTTAGACCTAACGTGCATTTGTAACGTTACATGAAGGCTACACGTCGTCTCGTCGACCAGGAATCCCTAAACGAAATCAACGTTACTGCTGCTGTTAGGGCTGAGACCTCTAATATGTCCAAGATTTTCTCCAAATGTACGTTCCAAAATGCTGTAAATGTTTATCTCCAAAATCAGTAGATAATCCTAGGCAAATTCCAACCTTTGAAAAATACCTGAACAGGTCCGTTAGGGTTTGAACAAATGACGAACAATTAGCAATAAACCGCACTAGCTGCTTATACATAGACAAGGTGGATATATCACTGAATATACGTGCATGTATATGTACACAGTAAGCACTCAAACAACGTATTCAACGAATCATGCTTTGTTAAATGCGCAAGAACATGTTTCAATGGTTTCATCTTTTCTCGGGGTTTTGCTTTCAATAAAAATGTGATTATTTACGAACACAAATTTTCTTTCTTTTTCTTATTTTCATGAAAATCTTGTTTTGTATGAATGAACAGGGTTAATCAACGCTGGATATGTGCATTAAGTAGAGGATGATGCACTACTCCAGGGGTTAATGATATCGCTGGGTACACTTAGGCTGCTGCCTCGTGTATCGCTTGCATTAATCCCCGATCGTGCAAAGTATCCTCTACTTAATGCACGGTCCAGCGTTGATTAACCCTTTATTGAACAGAATTTGGTAATCTAAATTTAGGTTAGTTTGTCTAACAAGAAAGACTTTTGACAAGACATTTAACTTTACTTTGTCATTGCAGGAATGGAAGTAGCCCGAAGCAATAAAAGTTATTACGTATTGACTTTGACGAATGTTAACTGTATTTCAAATACGTTTTATTGTTTGCTTTAGACGTGCCATCGGTCTGAAAACAGTTGTTATGTTAACGATCTCCAAGGACAGTTAGTTTTCATTTGTTTTTCTTCTCCTTTTGCCATATTACACTATTTTACTGTGATTGCTCGAGACGAAACACTTGTATTTCAGTTCATACTTTTTTCACAAAGTTAACGTTGTTTTAATGGTGGGCATATGTGTCTGCCAATGTCATTCCAAGGCTACATTCATACTACTTTAACGAAGACTTAGACTGTAGTAGGCAGACATTTAGATGTACCAAGAAGACAAGTTACCAAACTATTACCTAATTACAATGGAAAAGTAGCGACATAATTGATAACGCATCAAAACATTAAGTTTCTAATGAAGTGATGTCTGTTTGACTTATAGCGTGGTTGGGAGGACGAATCGAGATACAAGTTGTATATTAATCTCTGATCTCAAACTTGTAGAAAGTCTTTGAAAATTGACTACAAACTAACCCGCCAAGCATTCACTGCATTGTAAGAATTCAAAGTATTGTTAGCTGCAGTCCGTATGTACACCAAAGTTTGCATATGAATAAAACGAAGATGTTTCAAAAACACTCACAGCGTTTTGGTTAGTATCCATCATTTACCGCAAAATGCACATCTGGGGTACATAAAATCATAAAACATAAAAAGTTGGTGTCATGAAAGCTTCCCAAATTAGGTTTACATTCAGTCTTCATTTCAGAAGAGTGGTTACTAGTCCACATCTGATTGTAAACAAAGACAAACTTTGTTTTCAGAGTTTGGTAGGGAGATATTCCGTAGGAACAGGTGACATATTATCGATTCCATAGCCTGTTAAATGATGTTTGATACTCCCAGAAAGAGGGAAAAGTTGTAATACGGGCGCTGATATAGACCGACAGTTTCTAAATTTTTGGTTTCTCCTAAGCCAGTATGGACCGAAGGAAAAGTTGACAAAACTGACACATATTATTTGTCAGAGAACAGATACTTCAAAAAAATAAAGAAAATGCCATGATCAGTTCTCCAAACGCCTTTTCACTGCAAAGCATTACAGAACTTTTTGTTACTTATGTGTCTTCTTGACATCTCTCATTTGAGGAAAATCTGTCTGCGTTATTTAACGTAAAATTGAGCCCCTTCTTTTCCCTTTATTTTTCTGCACATACCTTTAGAACACTTCCCCTCGACAACAATGTAGCTGCCCCAAGAACGTCTTAAATTCTGCATAAATTTAATTACATCTTGCAACATTCTAATCAATACCTTGATGGGCGGCTAAGAAGCTGATAATTAACATTAAATCCAAATTTATTCCAAGTATGGTCAGTCGCACAATGCGTCAAATAAACATACTTTAATAAAATACACGCTCTGAAAACAAGACACCTGACATCCATCCGTGCGACCCTTTACGTATCTTCTTGTGTTTCCCCCGAAAATCGAATTGTTGCTAATCTGATTTAGTTCTGATAGTTCTATGCAATACCACCACATTTTATGGGGAGAGTGGGGGGCACTTTTCAGAATTTTGGGTGAAATGTTTTGTTTACATTCAAAATTTGTCAAAATATGGAAAATTACAGTTATGACTTGAAAAAAATATTTTGGGCACTGAACACTGAACAACTGACCACCCTACTGTTTGTAAATGAGCCATACCTATCAGGAATATTATCCCAGAACACTAAGACTCATGGTTGTAAGTTCAGCATAATATTGCAAAAAAAGCCCCCAAAATGACCACAAAATACGACAATTTTGTCCCCAAACAGCCAACCTAAACAACATCAATCTCCGTCATTTTACAGCCGATTTTAGTTCCATAGCCTTCATAAGATTCCTTGCCATGAATTTCTGCTATAAAGAGCCCAGCACCCTCTATAAAGCAAGGGGCAATCGTTCCAAAGTGGCTGCTACCCAACTATCATGGTACTATTATAACGTAACTTTTCAAGCTACTAGAGTCACAGCTGAAGAAGTTCTGACCCAGCTGTTCCATCAGTCTGGGTCAGAGTAAGGTACTAATTTAGAATCAGTGCCCAGAAGTGACGAAGCATTACAACTCCAAATTAAAATTTCAGTGACAAGTCAAGTTCCAAAAGATCGAGGAAGAAGAAGCGTAACAAGTGTGGAAAGAAAGGGTGGTAAGTGGCATTCGAACGCGGTATACTGCAAGAATGCGAACTCACTGCACTGTATTTGTATTGCGAGTCTATTCCCTTACCTATTGCGCTGTGAGCCGAGCTGACGGCTTATCATTTTAAATATTATAAGTACAGACTAATTTTACGTACAGACTGACTCCATTGCGTATATACATGTCCATACGTATATTATCTCTCTACGTATACCCTAGGGTATACGTAACACTAACCTTATCTCTAGTGTGGGTACCACTTTTATAACTCTATCCTTATCCGTATGCGTACCACGTAACCCTATCCCTATCTGTATACGTACTGTATATAACCCTACCCCTATCCGTATGCCCACCACGTATATAACCCTATCCCTATGCGTACCACGATACGTCACTTCCGGACACTGATTCCATATAAGAGCCCAGAGTAATCTCAAAAAGACCTAGAGGACGTCCAGGCAGAGGTAAATTCAGTTTTATTGGATTATTTCCTAATAGATACAGACTTTGTGAGTACGCCTAGGTATATCGGTTACATACACAGTAGGTCTATTCAATGTAGCGCTGCCTTGTACAGTACACTATGTACTGTGAAGGCATGTACATGGTACATGAAAACTAAAGTCATTATAACTCGGTTATTTTTCAATCAATTTGACCAATTTTTATGTCAAATGAAAGGAAAAAATTTGGGGCTGTAACACTGTAGCATCATATTTACAAACAAATTTATAGTTTTGACTCCACATACAAAAAACCATGCAAATTATAATTTAATTATGGGTTCATTTGCATATTTGCATACGTGATTAATCTCTCTCAAGGAATGTTAAAAACATTAAGGTTAAGCACATGCAATGAAAATGCCCATAAGCCTACAATTCCGAGTAGTCCCCCACAGGTGAATTTTCCAACTTCTAACCTTTCCATTGATGCATAGGTCCCTGCACAAAAACATTCTGTAAAATGGCCAAAAAAATTTAATTAATTAATAAATATTACTTAAAGGTCAATGACCTCAGGTAACCTTGAGAAGATAAGGGTGTTGTTCATGATCCATTCAGGTTTATCACTTACAATATAAGTGGGCATTTAAACACGAATAATAACTACATTTTTGTCAGACTGAAATAGACTGACTGACTGAAAAGAAAATGTGAAAGTAGAGTTGAATATTCTTAGTTCAAATAAATTAAATAAAGTTTGTGTAGCATATCTATGACAAACTTGCGAAGAAAGCTAACTTGGTTGCACAACAGGTTTTTCACAATAACAGCCACAGCACTTTATAATCGTTGTTGTCAGGTTCAAACGCAGTTAGTTCTAGTCCTGGTAAGGATGCTCTAAATAACCTTTCTAACAAAGCCTGTCGTCTAGATTAAAACACATACACTTTAAAGTATGACGAAATCTCACCTGAATTTGCGATGATATTCGCCTTCCATAGATCCGTGTCTCAGTGTAGTTTGTTAAATTAGAATTTCTACCTGAGGCTTTCCTTTAAAAAAATCTTCAGTTCTTCCTTAGGAATGATTCAACGCGTTTATCATATTTACCATGGATAATCTTCTTATTCGATGTACGTACAGGATTTTCTTTCTATTGTACTGTGCAAGCATCTCTCAAGTATATTCCTATAAGATGGTAAGTATGGATCAGTTATTACCATCTTGGTATTCTTTTTTGCTTCGTTTGTACTGCTATTCACGAAAGTGTTAATTTTAATCTGAATGACACGTCAACATAGGCTTGTAATTATCGCAATCATAAAAGGCAAAATGAAGAACAAACGGTCTTTGGAGTAACGTTACGCGTGATATCTGATTCACAAATGATAAGATGATAATAAATTCCATTGTTTGTTGAAATCATTAGGTAATATCGACTCATCGTGTAGACCGAGAAACCAAATGGAACCTGTCATACCACAAATTTATTGTAAACAGTAAAAGGGCAACGTTCTTGATGCACAGACATTTCGATGTATATATCGTGGGAATTTAGTCTTTAAAAATGTTTGCTTTCCTTTGATCTTCTGTATCTTCAGACATTAAAACTGTACCCTGACTAACAAATTAGAACACACATACGTTCGACGTTTGATTAGGAAAATTTAACTTGGATATTGACATCATCGCGATGACTTCACGGTGGTAAAGCACTGTCAAATTTCTATTCAATCAGGTAAAACGAGATGTCCAAAACGTGCTACATGAAGAAGACGCACAAGGTGAGTTATTTTAACTAGCTTACTACAGTACAAGGACACTGTGCAACACGGATACTCGTACCCTTAATTTAAGGCAGTCACAAGTAACTTTTCAACTTGTGATGAACAAATTAAACAAGTTTTCTAACACGAACGTGTTAAAATATTACAATAAAAAATTCAAGTGTAGACCTGATATACATCACGATATATTACATGAAATAAGTGATCCAAACCTACCTTCCAGAAGCCTTCAGACCGCTCAAGCATCTCCAGCAATCCCACTAAATCTACTTTTAGTTGGACTGAATTTACCTATAAACTTGGTTAAACTTTTCTTATACGTCAAAATAAACAGTCACTGTGTTATTCGAAATCTACAAAAAAGAAACATTTTTCTTTTTCTAAAAATTCTAAATAAATCATAGAAAGTGATACCATATGGGTACGGAGACAATCCTTAGGGCAGGGCGTCATTAGTGGCTGAGCGTCCATATAGTCAGGGGCGTTTCCTCCCCTTACAGACTCAAATCGCCTGCCTGCGCCCTTTATAGGTTCTTATCGTACTTTACCCTTACACCATTATTGGCATTGCTTCCAAAGAACATGATTCAATAGTGTTATTTTTAGGTCCAGATAACGAAATGTCCAAACAGCTGCCATCATCTGTACTATATTCTAATGATAAGGGTCATCGTCTGTGATATGGGAGGTAGGTTTAACCCAAACTTTTCTACACGCTATACATGCGCTAATGTACGGAGGAGCTTTGCTTAGGTCACTGCTTCCCACCCGGCGTGATAATAAGCTTACAAAATACACGGAGTGACCTTTTATTCAGCCTCGCAGTCCCAAGAAAGATACTGAGGAGGGAGCAAAAATAACCCGGCTCCCATCTGGGATAATTGCATGTCAGTATGAACAATAAAACAGTACATATGACGTCCAAAAATAGCCCCCCCCCCCCACCAAAAAAAAATGTTTCTTAAAACTTTTGAAAACAGCTGTCTTGTTAAAATAAAATAAACCTGTTAGTGGGAATGGCTTTAGAGTATTGAACTCATATCTGATAGGCAACTTTCTTTTGCTTTCCTGCAAGTGACCATTTTCAAGAGTACATGGGCATGATAACAGGCTCGCTTACTCCGTGAAATCCGTGGTCATCTAGCTGCACGCCATGTCATAGAATGCTTCTTTCTGTACTTTCTTGATTCTCAAATGCCAGAAATTTACGTCCAACAAATTTTATTTTCATTTTTATGAGGAAGGTACTCTAGTGGGCCAAGCAGACTGTCCATATTGGCCATTCTACCAATGTTTTTAACTAGTGGCTATTGCAAAGACGGTCACATAATGATATACAATTTCTGAAACTTATGATTCTTTGTGTTCTTATCTTGATTTTCAAATGCCAAATATGTGCATCTTACAGTGATTAGTTTCCGAGATTTTGTCTTCTCCTTTAAGAGTTTCTTGCTTTTGACTCCAGCAGATTTAATCTTATACCATCAAAACGTGAGCCCCATTTTTCATAAAATGCTGAATCTGGACCTGAAAAACATGAACATCTAGTGAACTTTAATGGTCTCCTTTATACTAGTATATGTGAAAGGGGGGATTTAAAATTGAAAACACGATTTTAATAGGGATGCTTGGAGAGAAGGAATCGGAAAAGTTGTCTACCATATGAGGAAATCTTTAAAAAAAAGTTGAAAAGCCCTTACTTACATCGTGTTGAGTCAAAGGTTATTTACCTACTTCAAAGAGAGCCTACGGGCCATTCGTGCCCCTCTGACCGAATTCCCTAGCAGCACCACTGGGCTTCACATACTTAATTACACTATGCAGCCTTAAAGAAGGTCTTTGTGACATTGGAAGGGAAGTTTTAAAGTTCCCCTCCCCCGGCTTTATTATGCATCCTCCATCAAGTTTTGCTTCTGAAAAGGGAGCGTTTGGCTGTAAGTTACTGACTTTGTCTCAATGACCAAAGCAACCCCTTTCCCTATTTGCAGTGTTTTCGACAGCTTCAGTAAAAAGCATTTCCTAGAAAGTAGAAGGGATTGCTGTATGTAACACCTTCTGTATCACTCAGATTTAGATCTTCTGTATGCCGTCTTTGTTTGTAATACGATGTATTAACGATACCTATCTAAAAAGGATTTGATCCTGAACACGACGAGTGCATGTACGGTCATTGAACCAAATATCTGCAGGTGAAGTTTTCCTCGCACGGAGATGACAGCACAAAGTAGTTATTCTTCGGTAATCTGAGAGGATTCCATCGTTACATTATTGGGGAGATAAACTCCACTGTGTACTCGAATTTTAAATTACACTATTGATATTGATCAAGAAAATAAGCAGTCCTAATCAAGCTTTTTTGGTCAAATATACATTCATCATATTTGTATGAGAATGGTTTGTTAATTAACATGTACAAAACCTGAACACATCTGCAAGGTTTTCACTATTGCGTGTATAATTATATACAAAAATCAGTGAATATATTTCACTTCAAAAGCTCATGAGTAAAGCTTTCGAATATCTTACGTGAAACAAAAACTTATTTGATAGTTAATAAAAACATAAAATGATGTAAATATTGTAGTTTACATCAAGGTGATAGATCACTATTCAACCGCAAACTGAGACTATTTGACCGTGTTCCTCCGGCAAATTACATTTTTTATCTTTACCAGTATTCTACATTCATGGACGCATTTATCCCCGTGACTGTAGCGAAGTTTTACAGCAGTGTCCGCCATCAAATAAACGTGGAGTCCATTTTATACAACCAGACGGATATTTGGCACCTTTTGAAGTTTACTGCAGCAATGATGGAACGCCCGGTGGTTGGACAGTATGTATAAAGTATTTTGATTATTTTATCGTTACTATTCGTTTACTCTACCGGGCGTTGGTTTCTCCTTTTCTTTCTAAATGCTAAAGATATAAGATGTGAGAACCTGTAGTTACCTAAATTTAGTCCACTTTTATTTGAAAGTGCTATCGATATCGGTTTTACTCACATTTGATGAATATTTATGTACAAATTGTTGACATCTACATTAAGAAGAGATTACATGCATTTTGTTCCTTAAAAGTACAGAAGAGATTCTTTTTATTTTATTTAGGCAATCAAAACGGTTTGGGTTTCTAGATTTTATGTTTTACAAGTTACATTGTTACCTCATTTTGAGATGTTTTCAAGGAATAAATCATACCGTTTTATTATAAACTATAAATATTACTGATAATGAAAACCGCAATTCTTTCTTATTCCAAACTTCTCCTATTTATCCAAGGTAATTCAGCGGCGCTTGGATGCCTCTATCAATTTCAGTAGACAATGGTATGAACTAAAACATGGCTTTGGATTCCTAGGAAGAGAATTTTGGCTGGGAAATGACAAAGTATCGTATTTGACGAATCAAGCAGACTACGAACTCCAAATAGATTTGGTTTTATCAAACGGTTTTTCACTATTTATTAACTACAACAAATTTCGCATAACTGACGAATGGAGTAATTATACTCTCATTGAAGTTGGAGGTTACAGTGGAAATGCAGGTGAACATTTTACAGCGACTTTTACGATTCTTCTAAACACTGGACTAAGTACAAGGTATAATTTGAAACTATAAATCAAATATGCTTCCACTGTTCAGTGTGCGATTAGTTCAAGACCTATGTCATACAAATTATGGAAATATTTTTTCAGAATCTTAGTAATTAAAGACTTAAGATGATAGTATTACCCTCCGGGAGCATATAAGAATGTTGCATTTATAAAATATGTTCATTTGAAACAGTAATAAGTGAAATTTATTTTACTCTTTTTAATTTTCTTGTTGAAAAACAGACAATGTAACTACCACGGTGGTACTGCCTAAAGACTGTTACGATTTATACACAGCTGGAAACACAGAAGACGGTGTCTATACTATACTTCCATCTGATTGGCCAGGTGCACCCTTTGAGGTGCTCTGTAATATGACATCAGACGGCGGTGGATGGACGGTGGGTAAACTTGTGTGAATAGAATAAACTAGATGCAGTTGTGATATCACGAAGGAGATGATGTTAATTCGTACTGTATTAATTCAACGTGACGGTCCCTGCCTAGTCTTTACAGGAAGAAAATAGCTTTACATAAAATAAAAGAATTACGATGTTAAAAGTAACGATTTAAGGTAAAATTAAGTGTAATATAACTTGTCAATGTAAAAAAACAATGGCTCTTTAATCGGTATTTTCTTTGATGTTACACGAAAAGCTGTCACTCATTACTAGAGAATACGCCGTTCTAAGAGTTATGCAAAGCCTAAAGATTGTTAGTTATCTCACATCCAAGTTACTAGTGATATCTATTACAATTAAATGTTACATTTCAGAGGATTTATAGGAGCAACGGGGGGGGGGGGGGATTTTGGAAAAACATCTCTTGACGTAATTGGTCATAGCGTAGATGCAGTATCCTTGAGTCGGAGAAAGTTAAATCAACTAAAGTTATGTAGAGTCCAAGGTACGTTTTCTAAACGAATAATACGGTTTCAAGAATCCTGAACATTTTTATTATAAATTAACTGTTACTGTAACTGTCCAACACCGCAAACAGCGATCCATGAAACATGCGGCATGACTTAACAGGTAATCTGCATTAACACAAAAAGATGAAACTGAGCCAAAGGCGCTAAAAGACCTTGTCAGTCTGCTTAGGTTTTCCAATGTAAATGGTAGCTTACAGCAATCTCAGAAAATCATCATAAAGTTACCCGCCTCCTTTATCTTGAAAAGAATGTTTAGCACAGACAACTTCTTTTAACTCTTTCACCTTTTTCTCATATGTCACTTTTCATTATTTGGGAAACCTTGCTTTGTTTCTTATATTTCACACCTTTTTGACAGGTGTAGAATTTCTTCATTGTTGCCTTTAAGTCTGCTTTGACTGGGACCACTTCTGTATCTGTCATAATTAGTTAGATATACTCCCTGATTTAGGTTTTTCAGCGTCGAACAGATGGCAACACTGACTTTTACCGCGACTGGGAAAGTTACAAGCATGGTTTTGGCTCCCTCGCTAAAGATTTCTGGCTGGGAAATGAACAGTTGTACCATTTAACGAAACAAAAAAGATACGAATTGCAAGTTGACCTGATTACGTCTGAAAACTCTCCTTTGCTGCAAAACTACCCTGCTTTTGGAATTGCGAATGAGACGGAAAACTACGCACTGATGATGGACAGAGGGAGTAGTGCCAGTAGGTGCTTCCTATTTTTGACATAACAGTAACTTTCTCTTATGATATGGGTTCTTTTCCTTGAAACTTTGTTTTAAAATTAGCTCGTCATAACTTTATCCATTCCACTTTTATCTTCTGTTTGTGGCTAGTTCTTAAACAGTTAGTCTCATCATACAGTTGTTACAATGTAACTGGGCAAATGGTAAGATTGTGTATCTTTAAACATCTGTATATTGTGTAAGTTTTAGTTCTTTCGTGCTGCATAACAAAATAACGTTCATAATGATATATTTGGAATTTGAATTGTTTTCCTCATCAAGCCTTTATAAGACCTCAGATATTAAACGTCGGTACACAGACTTTAACTATGGGCTCTTCGTTTTACTTTCCCTCAATTGCAGGAACTGGTATGCTTTTTAACATTGGACGTAGTTTTAGTACGTTTGATCGAGACAATGACGGTTGCGAAAGGTACAATTGCGCTCAGCAACAGAGAGGAGCTTGGTGGTATGGTGTTAGCACCTGGTGCACTGGCTGTTACTGGAATGAGTGTGGTGTTTTTCTCAATGATAACTGCTACTCTTCTTGCACTGACTCTAATCTCAACGGCGACTACAATGGAGGAAACGGTCAGACCATTATATGGTATAAAAACACAGCGGGCCGATATTGTAACATGAAGTATGCCGATATGAAGATTCGGCCTTCCTTGTAAAAATTACAAAGCAAGATAATACCAGGTATTGAAGGATCCACAAGTCGTTAACTTCATATCCATTGCTGTAGAAGGCCCGTTATCCACCAATTTTTGCAACAGGGTTTTCAGATTCAGGGACAAACGATTGACCGTAATCATCACCCAATGCAGGCCAACCTGGAGGGAAGCTGAACTGGGATTTCATCGTGAAAATATCTACACTGGGATAATTTGACCACTAATCGCTTTATTTGTTGTCTTACCTCTACACATGTAAAAAACCAAGCAATAATTCCTAGTCTATATATCTACATCCTCGAAACAGTAAGGGGACTGTTTGTTACATAAAAGAATTTTAAATGTCAATATAGATTGTTAATCATGTCAATCAGTGTTACTTTTTTTACTTATATAGTGCATGCATAAGTTTACGACCAAGCCATGTGGAATGTTCCATTCTTTATCTTGTAGACTCTATAATGAAAATGTGTTGAACCCTCAGTCTTGGGGTAAAACGAGCTTACCTCATTTTAAACATACATTGATGCCATTTTTCGGTTACATAAACATGTTGCACCTGCATTGTAAAGTAGAAGGTTTTTTTATTCTGGACAAAAGTGTGACTAAAACGATGCCGTCTTCGGAAAGGTTTTAAAAGAGTCAGTATAAGAAGGTACGTTCTCTAATGGGTCTTGGGAGAAATTCCACATCCAAGGATCGTTAATATGAAAACAATGTCCTTCATCATTCGTCATGATTCGTCATGTATTACTTTTACGAGCATCAAGTCTTGTAAGAACAGAAAACGATCTAAGGGAGTAAAAGTGAGAAGTAACACCACACAATATCAGGGGTGTCGTAAAATTGTGATAAACTTGTAGCACATTGGTGCCTAAATAGAAATGATTTTGACATTTATGCACAAATAAGGGAATGTAATTTAGCCAGGTTTAGAGTAAATGTGCACTCTCCTCACAGATCCAAAGTAAAAGGTGCGGCCAACAGTATGATGACAAGAATTTTCATTCCCAAGTATTTCTACTACGATCTATGTTTCATCTCTAAATTGCTGTATAGAAGTACAGCAATGAGGCTGCTACTGACGATAGTTTCTATTTACATTTTCAAAAATGACACCAATAATTTCTAAATAACCATACATACTTTACAACGGTTTATTATCTTTGGAAGCCAAGAAAGGTTGTGTTCTATTATCGGGTGAACAAATAAATAGAGAGTTCAGTCTTATCTAATCTCAGTTCTTTATCTTTAAGATTCTTTTATATTCGGGGATTGAAACATGAATACATTTGAAAATATACAACAAATAAAATTATAAATCAGAACGTCTGTTCTATGATTCATTGCCAGATGAACAGGGACAGTGCAAGAAAGTGCCCAGGCATCATCGGGCAGTTGGAAGAACTATTGCGTGTAGTTCAGTCTCGGATCATTTTGGTCTTCTCCCACGGTATCGCTTTTCATTCTTCTGTTACCTAGAATATATCCATTGTAATATCTTTCCTAATACTTGAGCTAATTTAAAATTTAATTATTCTAAACTAGGCACTAAATGATGAAGGAGGTCGATGGCTACGCATAAACCTGTAGATCGTTTCGAAAAGAACAGGTCTTAAGGTCCAATGGCTAGGAATAAATCTTCATATACAATGAAGCAATTTTTCTCAATTTACATTATTCAGGATAAAGAGAAATATGTCTTTTTTTCTCCAAGGGATTTCCTCCGAGGTTTCTCTCTTTTAGCTTGTAAGGAAAACAGTGTCTGAGGTTCATTTAAGTTCTCGAAGCCAGAAAATCAAGTTTTCACTTTCCTTGCCGTATGCGTGCTGGTTACTGTAAGACTGATTTCCTTATTCTAGAGGTAATCGATTCTCCCTAATAGTAGGAACAGCCATGGGCACACTTGTGGCACCCTCATACGCAAACACATCCAAGGGTAAACTTGAACAGGAGATTCTTAATTCAACCAGTTACATCTTCTCTAACACTTGGAAACGCTTTATTGACGTCATCCAATTATGTACATCCACTCCCAACAACATTTCACTGTTCCAAGCACTCATCAGCACAAGACATCCTGCAATCAAATATACATTAAATAGCTCTCAGGACAATATTCAGTTCTTAGACTTACAGATCACACAGAACAACAGACAGCTCGAAACCAAGATCTGCTCAAAACCAACTAACTCTCACTGATACCTATTGCCCATATCATGCCACCCTAACCACTTTTTTCCTAGCATACCATACAGTGAGGCTCTTAGAGTCATCCGAAATTGTTCCAACGCTGACACCACCTCTTACCACTTAAATGAACTTCAAAAACATTACAACAATAGAGTATATGATCCATCAACTGTAAGCCAGCAAATTCATCGAGCTAAGCAAACTCCGAGAAATTAATTACTGGCATATGAACCAAAAAGAAAAACAAACGCCATATTGTTTCATATTCCCGGATTTTCTCGAGGCTCCCTAGAAAATTATATAAATTTTCAAGACATTTACAAACTTCCCCTGACGTTAGGCCAATTTTCACAAAGCCACCCATGGTGACATTCAGACGGCCCGGTTCTCTCCAAGATCTCCTCGTAAGAGCAAGAGAACACATACCCTTCAGGTACAAAACAAATAGTCCCGAACCCCCCGGATTTTTCCCATGTAAATCAGGAAAATGTATAATGCACAAATATATTCATGTTACAAACAAATTCAAAAGCACGCTCACAAAAAAGGAATTAACCATAACAACGCACATTGACTGTAAAACATCTTGGGCAATCTACCTCATTACATGCACACACTGCAGTAAACTACATGTAGGCAAAACAGAAGCAACACTCTACACAAGATTCACAAACAAAAGGTAAGATATTAGTAACGTAAATGATAACACTCTAGCGAAACGTCTCCAATACACAACATATTTCAATTCAACTCATCATACAATAGACAATGTCAGGATCACCGGTATAGAATCGATTACAACATAATCAAGCAGTGCAATCCTCCACAGGGAATCATTCTGGATCAATAAACTTCGCACTCTTTACTCACTCGGAATCAATGTTGACAAATTACTTTATCAGTGATCACGACAATTCCAAGTAAACACATACATTAACCTCCCATAAGCGACAACAATGCCTAGCACGAACATCAACCTTAACATGTCAGAAATTTTTTCTTTTTCTTTTTCTTTTCTAGTAATAACTCCACATATTTATGTTTTGATCACTTTGATTTATGTAACATTAGTTCTGCTTTCATTTGTTTGATTTCTCCAGACCCTGATGAAGATCAGAGAGCCGAAAGCTTGATTGCTCATAAAAAGGTCCCTGTTAAGCCCGGTAATGTGGTTATTGAGTCGTATGTGGATCATGCGACTCATACTACTCAATACCCACTTTACAGTCCTTGAGAAAAGTCTTGTGGAAGAACGCAGTCACTTGAGCTTAAACACTGTCGAGTTGAACTTTTCATTAAGTCACAAGGGCGCGTCCCATGTAATATTATACTAAGTAGTCGCATAGATACCTTACGCCATATTTTCCTCTGACAAGGCACTTACCTTATACCGAAAGAGGACTTAAAAATGTGAATGGAAAACTTAGCGTCAAGCAGGATTAGAACCACCGACCTTCTGCACACCGAGACGATGCTCCGATAGGCGTACGAGGATCAAAATTTTTATGGGATAATTCCTGCCCGAATTTAGAGTTTTGGATCAAGTTGCCCAAATTTTGATACCGCTGTGTCTCATTTGCCCGAATAGATCCCCTATTTTGCCAAAATTGGGAGGGCATAAGCCCCCCCCCCTACCCTCAGCCTCGTACTCTTATGACTGCTCCCATCACTTAGCCATCCTATGAGGAAGAACGCCGTCAACTGTGCTTGAATACTGTCGAGTTAAGCTTTCCATTATTACGTCACAGGAGCGCGTCCCATGTAGTATTGAGTGGGTAGAGAGACGTAGCGATTTGATATGAATGAGTCGAATCAAAGATATATTAAGTAGTCGCATAGAGACCTTAGGCCATTTTTCCTCTAACAAGGCACTTGCCTTATACCGAAAGAGGATTTAAATATGTGAATGGTAAACTTAGCCTTAAGCAGGATTTGAGAGAGCGATCTCTCGCACACAGAGAGGATGCTATGAGCTATTGAGAACCAACGATCATGATCGGAACCTGGCCTGGCTGCCGAAAACCGTCTCATCATGAAACTTGGAACCCTGTCCCCACGTGGTATGAATGTTAGCCTAGAATGTCTATAAATCAGCCCTTCCTGCCTTTTGTTATCTGTGTAAACCACTTCACACAGTCTGTTTACCTAGCCAGTTTGCCCGTGCCTAATTTTATTGTGTGTTTTCCAATTTGTACGTCTGGACGTGTTAACAATCAGTTGCATTTTTGCCACCTAATGAAGGGGTCTACACCAGAAACGTCGTGGACTTTTTCAGAAACCTTTACCACTACTTAATACTTTTTGACCTACATACTTCATAAGTGCTGCGCAGTACTTTGACCTTATATGTGTATATGGAAATTCTAATAGCTCAGAAGCTCATGAATGATACTCTTTTCTTCATTTTCACATGAAAAGTTTTCAAATTCTTCTTTACACGTCTAAAAGAATGGCTTCAAATTAGAGACACTTACATCTAGAAAGACTGGTGCTCGGGGCCAGCGCTGTGATGAACAAAACGATAGTTTTTTTTTTTTTTTGCATGGGTATACGAGCCGGGAGCGAGGGACGTCAACCTTCTGAGATAACAGCAAAGCCAATTTCTCGGACAAGTTACTCGCATATGTCTTGCGTTTCGATTCGACCAAAGGAGTCAACTCCAGTTGTTTTCGAGTAAAATGGATTTCCCCTCAAAACACCAATTTAAATTATACTATTCTTAAGTGCAATACAAAAGAAGACTTTGTATAATCAGGGAGTTGTTATCCGCATGGATATAGCACGGAAAGTTCAAATTATTCTAGTACCTTAAAACCCCCCTAAGTGTGAAAGGATTACCATGTTTAGCTGGTGATAACGCTTAAAAGGACTAGGCCCTTTCTTTGATGTTTTTAATTAATTTAATATTTATCTCCCAGCGAAATCATTCACCTCTTATAATGCTTTTACCAGGTGCTTAAATAAAACAATACTTTGACGAGTAGGTTGGTGCCCCCAACATTTCAATGACAGGGCTTTTTAACTCAAACCGACCGCTTAATAGAAATTAATTACTACACAATGCCCCTACCCATGAAAAGAAACCAAATGTAAATGAGCTAAAGAGACAGAACCCTGGTTCTCTCTTCCCCTACGTTTCTTGAAATAACTGGACAAAAATGTATGTTCACAATTTCACATAAAATCAGGTGGATGTAATCAACGATACCAGGCCAAACCCCAGAGAAAACATACTTTTTCGGCCGAGTGGCAATGTCATGGAAGAGGATCAAATATCCCTAGTTCTACTGAAGATGTAGCATACGACATTGCCCCTTGTATTTACTTTCTAATTCAGCTTAGTTCTTATAGAAATCTCAACTGAAAGATAATCGGAAGATTACTACCTGACCTTCAGGGAAGTTTTGGAGAACTGTCTACACCCTGAACCCTGGTATTAATTTCCTTAGTTCTTAGAACATTATAGGATACTTCAAAATGACACAAGAACGATAAGAAATTATTGAGACATCCCATATTTTGATAATGTTTTATAAAATAAAAGACTGTTTGATATTCCGTTTTCGAAATTGAAAATAGCTCTTTCCTCAACACATTTTGTCACTGCATTTTGTAATAGACCTATTTGTTAGAAAATTTTACAATAACAATAATAAAAGTAGCATTTAAAAAAAAATCAAGCATTAAAAGGGAGCTTTAAACCACTGTATGCTATGGGTTCTGTTTTTCTACTAAACATCGGGCGGCTAATCACTTCCCAAATTAAGATGATATTTGCTTTATTTTTATTAACGTAAAAGACAACTGGTGATGTTAACGTAGACTGATTGAATAAAGAATGATCTTACGTTGATGCTGCTAGGTTTGAACTCTGAACCTCTCAGTTGTTGAGTTTATTCCATTGAAACTACTTTGATCAACTTTGGTATTGCACCTGTACGTGTGCAATCTACAATCCACCGAAAGTGCCTAAAAGTTGGACATGTGGCGTTGCAAGGAGTTGGTTATGGTGGAGAGGACAATGTGGGGTAGTGTACATTTGTCGTGTAGGATCGTGGAAATAGGTATTCCTGCGCTTCAAAATTACAGGATCTTGGAAGATGTGTGCATCTTTACCCGAAATATTCCCACTCCTCATAGTGACAGTTTCACCTCTATCAATCCAGTGTTTGGTACTGTAGGGGCCTTGTAATTGCCAACTAATTCGTGGTGGTGACTTTTTGTTGATGCAAACACCTTTGAAGTGTTGAACATTTCTTTGCAAAGACTTACACTATAGGACTTATAGCTCCATAATGTTTACAAAATTAGGATTTGTATATGTAGCGTTGCATTTAATGCACAAATCAAAATATGTGTACACATCAAGACGGCAATTTATACAACCCTATGAACTTATAGCCTTAGCATGCCTGTGGATCATGCTTGCTGTTAGTGGAAATTAAACAAAGGAATATTTGCCCTATGTTAATGCTTTTTTGCTGGATTGAAAGAGAAATTAGCATTTAAGGGATTGATTTTAATTCTCTTCCCTTTGGTAGGAACGTTTTTTCTATACTTTCATTCCAACCTTAAGGTTCAAATCATGCTTTTTTCTTTGTAGCAAGTGATAGCTGAAATTTATGCAAATGCTTAATTTTAGTCATTACACAGTTTCTACTTTTTCTCCGTTCCTGTACTGAAATATGATGAGTTTCTTCTAACGATGATGGAATTTTCATCTCTGTTAAGTAAAGGTTGCTATTATTTTGATACTGCTAGCTGATGTTCTCACCATGTCAGCCTTCGCAGTTACCGTTCAAGTTGGAATCTATGCCGAGCGTTTTTCAGCTGGAGTTGTACTCCAATGGAGTTGACAGCCAATGCTAACCAAAAATCGTCATAACATCACTCTCATCTATGCCTGTATCTTAAAACGAAAAACTTACGATAACAGGAATCAATTTCTGAAAACTAAATTCACATCTAGCAAATTCCTTCATGCCCAGACATTAAAATAACCTAAAATTGGCCCTTGTAATTGCCTTTACTCAACTGCTAACATTACATTTCAGAAAGTATGAAATGATATAAAATATCCTTACCAAAGCGCTGTAGGTTTACTCCATTTTCTTCAATATTTCTATTCCCCGCTAAACACAAAACGTTTTTAAAACGTGTAAAGTGGTGTTATAAAACGTTTTATAGCACCACTTTACACCTTTTAAAAACGTTTTGTGTTAGCGGGGTTCCACACAGCTAGATAGCACAAGTCCTGTCCACCTTACCAAGTAACATATAGGCAGAGTACACAGGTATGTAGAGGTTGTAAATTCCATCCCACATCGCAATACCAAGTTGCTGTTCTCTAATGTGTGTCATGCTGTGCGGTCAGTTGGTGAGCGAGTCCAGGTGGTTTCGATACAATGTATGTTATCTCCGATACGGTCTTCAACCCCGACAGTGTTCTCTTACTTTCTCTGTTCTTAATGATTACATATGTTTTTGTGGAAGTCTACCACAAAATTTTCGCGCGCTTCGCGCGCTATGCAGTTTCCCGATTCAGGTTCAAAAGAACGATATCAGTGCGCAACTTGGGTCTTGAAGTATTAAGTGATATTATGCAAAATATGCCTCTGCAATGGCATAGGATAGTTACGCTCCTTCAAATTCCCTTCTCACCATACACACCCTCGGCGTAGTGGGTTGTTGGAACTTGGGGTCCCTGGCATGGCCCGGCCCCCTTTTAGGAATATTTTGTCGCCACCCATGGTCGGCTTACTTATTTTGGCGTTCAAAAGAATGATTTCTGAGATAAACCCTACAATTTTCGGTACGCTTTGTCCACTCTTCTTCAGTTTCGTTACTTAAAGCTAAATATAGTCCAATATTCTCTTCGGTGTGTGTCTGAGGTACGACTAGTGACCCAAGGAGGGAAGTAAAATGTGAGTTATGTCTGATAGGGCCTACCTGCTCGAAAAATTGACCTATATAAGTTTTAAATAAGTACAGATTCTCTTTAGTGTAGGCTTACCCAAAAACAATTTCGCGCGCCTCGCGCGCTTTGCAATTTCACAGTTTAGATTCTGGATAAAAACGGCGAATCTGTGTTCCTCTAGTATATACAAATTTTATGTAATATATATCCCGCAATGGCATAGCACAGTACACGGGTTTTCTTCAAATTCTCCCTCACAAACCCCTCGGCTGCATCCTGGCTGTCTCGGGGATTCGGGTCGCTGGCTTCCCCGTAGGGGAGTCTTGGCCCCTTCGGGCAAATTCTGGCGCCGCCCCTGCGCCCCTCTAAAAGCCCCTGTGGAGAACACTGGAATCTAGTATAAAAATTTGACATCGAGACATCAAAGAAATTTCCCCTCCCCCAGGACTGTGGTCAAGAATGGGGACGATGAATCGACTTTTCCCCCTCACACCAAAAACCTGACTACGCCCCTGGTTGGACAAAAGGTAACCTTTTGTCCATTCCTGGGGCATCATTACCTGCCAAGATAAAATTAGAGGAGGAAAATAAACCTAGTGAGCAGTGCTGGAAAGGATGTGTTTTTAACATCAAACTGAATTTTAGAATATTTTATCTTGCCAATGAAAAACTGCGACATATAACCCCCCTCCCCAACAGCAAACAGGAGCTGTGTGTTTGGTCTTAGCAAATCTTGTACTCGGGGTTTCTGGTCCCAGTGCGAGTTTTCCTGATAACGACTGCAACATGTTCTAGGCCAGAGGCACCCCCTAGAACTCTCTGACCTTATATTTTTTGGAAACATTATAGTTCCCGGAACACGAAATCAGTAATAAAAGTAAATATTTTGGGTACCACTCATGTAAATAGTTGCCAAAAACAAAACGACGTCAAACATTATAAATATTTTGTATTAAATAATAACAAAGATAATCTTTAAAAAAAATATATTTGCAAACTACTCTTAACATTTGTTCATATTTTATGATGAATATTCAACATTAATTTTATAGTCAAAACCAGATGTTACAAAGCTTCGCACAAGAGTTCATGTCAACCACTATGGCGGAAGAGCACCAAAGAAGAAAAACAGGGTTAAATATTCCCACAAAAATAAGGAAATAATAAAACATAATCCATAAAGGCCAGAAAATAATCTTTATACATTTCAAGCTCTTAACTTTTTATTGAAGGTTGCACTAAAAAATTGGAGCATAAGATTTGATATTTAAGCAGAAACCCAGGCTAATTAAGATGGTGAAAACAACAAAAGGGCGGCTTTTTAATACATAAAATAAGAATTAAATAATTGTACATAAAAATAAGAAAAGTAATAACCAAAAATACTTTTGACATATGAGCCCTAAATATATGGTTAACCTCTCCAATTGATCCTTCTTGACTGTATCATTTTCTACGATGTGTTCACATTTTGACTTCTGATGACCTGACATAACCTTTGAACCCCACCAAAAATGAACAAAAATGAAAACAGCAAATGTCTCGAAAGGGATACGAATCCGGGAAGTCTGTGTGAGATTTCGAGAACGTTCCACTAGGCCATAAACGGACTCATTAGACGGATCTCATTTCCTGAATCTCCTAGAGTCACAGAATCTTTAACATGTGTTCGTAATGAGGTAATTATTTAATTATGAAAGTAACGGTTATGCTTGTAAAAAGTTAATGTTGTTCTTTACAATTTCTCTTTGGAATGGTACGAAAATTCAGTCCTAACTTTTCGTTGGTCACGAAACACCGGACGGACACAATTTGGAGGTACCGCCTACTGTCTATTTGGCTCACGAGGTTTTTGTAGTTTACCTCTGATGATCTCAGATGACCTTTGACTTTAATTCCATGGAGCTCTCTCTCTCTTAAAATGATAAATCCAAGTATGAAAAGTATCCATCATCCCTGTCTTGATATATCGTGTTTACCAATGTTTTCGGTGTTTAACTTTTGATAGCCTCAAATGACCTCTGACCACCAAAAGCAACAGAGTTCTTTCGCATAATATGATAAATTTAAACACGATGAATGAAAAGTTTCCATCGTTGCTATCTTGAGATATCGTGCTACAACAAGTTTTTAAGAATATCGTTCTCCACCTACGGTGACCTCAGATTACCTTTGATCTCTACCTTAACCAAGGGGTTCATCTTCTGACTATGATGCATTCACATGCCAAAAATAAAAAGTATCCATGCTTCATAACTAGATATATTGTGTTTAAAATGTTTTCGGCTTATGACCTTTGGTGACCTCACATGATCTTTGACCTAGGCCAAAACAATGCAAATCTTCCTCTTGATATGACAATTCCATTAACCAAGTATGAGAAGAATCCATCATTGCTATCTTGACACATATACACCTATACTTGTAAATACTGTCAAACGGGGACCCCCTCATTTTACCATTCAACAGCGGACGTCTGTACACTCTAAATGCAAAAGAGTGAAATTCACTCGAACAAAGACTGTAATTTGAGACCACTCCTTGTAAGAGTGAATTTCACACAGGCTGGAGTGAAAATTCACTCCAAGTGGTGCGATATTTCATTCCATGCCAGTGAAGTATCGCTCTATTTGGAGTGAATTTTCACTCTACCCCGGGTGGAATTCACTCTTACTAGGAGTTGTCCTAAACAACAGTCTTTGTTGGAGTGAATTTCATTCTTTTGCATTAAGAGTGTAAGGTTGTCTGCAGAAAAACCTTGAAGTATATACTGATACAAATGATGTGCTTTGGTGCAGCAAAAAAGTGGGCGCTAAAAAGGTTTCAACTGCAAACGAGGACGTAACACAGCACTACCTCAACTTGAACACTTCCTTTACTCCTTTAGGTTCAACAAACATCTTCATAGCTTCATCATTTAGCCCAAAGAGGCTATTTAAAGCTATTCTTTCAAACGGGCACGGTCCCCAATTCCAGCTGCGTCACCGAGTAGTAGGTGTGTATTCACAAAAACGTCCGCCATTGACACCAATTGTCAATGCTGGCGTGATTGCATTGATCTCTTTCGCCTTCGGCAATTTATCCAAATGGCATTTTGCTTAGTGTTAAAAAGACACATTCTTTTATGCAGCGACCCTATATTAAGTTTTATATGATCACTAACGTGCTAACTGGCCTTTGGTTAATGTGACTGCATTGAGTAGATTTGTTCTTCAATGCCGGTACATGATCGAAGTTGAAAATGACCAATTGATAGGATGCTAAGTACAATTCAAAAGAATTCTTGAGTGCTCTGAACACCAATGCTGTTTAAATAAATTAGGCCCAACGCTTGTTATAACGTATTTTAAGGGGCTACCGTTCGTTTGTTTCAAAGGTACACCCATGACCTATTTTCACTCCAGTACAGCAAGAATGCGGCAAACTGTTAAACTACCCTTGAATTGACAAGATACTTTTCTTTTTAAGACAAGCACACAATAATTAAAATAAATTAAGTGAAGAGAGTGTGCAGTAGAATATGTACTACCAACAACTCTAAATCACTACGTTCATGTGAGCAATAATGCTGCTCTTCACGTTCAATCCAGTGCACAAAACGAATCCCTTATTTTGGTTTCCTTCTGTAGGTCCAACATGCGATGCCACTTGCTATCCATAACATGAGAGGTACTTTCAGTATAAACCTTACAGCTTGCATCTTGAATTTAAAAACTCAGGAAGACTACAATTACATTGCCCATATACTGCAGAATTAGCGTATAAAACTGTGCAATAACAATAGGAATATTTTCTGTGTGCAAAAGAATGCCATTTTGGGAGAGTTTTTGTATGTTTTGTGTAAAATTAAAGATGGTTTATGATAACTGCAAGTCTACAGTACTGTAATACCCATATCAAACTAGACGGTTCGTACTTGCAAGCAAGTAAAGATCAAAGCCACTGAAAATGGTATGAAACGAAGCAGAAAAGCCCAATATGGCGCCACTTGATGCCAAGTCTCGATCAAATAAATATTATGTGCGGATAAAAAGTGACAAACTTCATACCATGCTCACCTCGCAGAGCAAAAATGTTCTGCGGCCAACTCATCTTTAACTGTTGTGTCAGAAACGTATCTTCCAGGCATGTAAACAGTTGTAAAACGTTTCTACCCAGATTTGGGCATCTACGCACGCGCAGCTTAAGCTGAGACGTGAAAACGGATTTGTAGCGGCAGACCAGCGCGTTAAGTAAGAGGGGATTTTCGATGGTGCTGTAAGTCTACTTAGCGGCTTCCAAGTCTGGGACTATTTTATGAGTGATCAAACCAAGTATAAAAAGAAAAAAAATAGAACTGTGTAACGACTTATCGCCCTTCAAAAATAATACTTCGTTTACGTCTCAAATGGGAAGACTATTCCCATTGCAACACGGTCAAGTCGGTGAAATCGGGGAAATGGTCAAAATTTCCACTTCATAAAAAAGTCAAAATAATTGTGTGGCATATGGAATGCTGTATACGTTCGTAGTGATCGTGTTCAAATAGAGAAGTATCACACTGAAAATATTCATACGCCGAGCCATTAAAGAAGGCAGTGATTCACGTGACAAACTGAGCAAATCCAATAATCGAAGCTGTAGGCTTCGATTAACAAAGATCGGGGTAAGCCATACCTTCACGTTACCAGGAAAGGTGTTATTTTGGATACGTTTACGTTACCCATGACGTAAGAATGGCTTTTTTATTAATGACCATTAAAAAAATATTTCCTGAACCAAATTTGGTAGAGTTTTGATATGTTGCTTCCTTTGACCGAATTAACCAAAACTCTCATTGTGGATACTTGGGGGTAGAGGTACAAATATACCCAAAGTTTTTATCTTATAAAAAAATGGTTTGTACGTTAGTGTAATTACACTTTAGAAAAACTAAGAACAAGCAAAAAGTATTGAATTTCTTCTACCAGTGAATGAAAAAATGACAATAACTTTTTGTATAATTTACCCTACGAGTAAGGCCGACGCCTGCCTCTTCTCAATTGTCCTCCTCTGCTGCGTATTTCCAAACTTGGACGCCAGTGTGCTAAGTTGTTAGTTCACACTCACCTTTAAATGTTTTATAAAGTTATTTTGCGAAAATCATGCCAATACACCTTGTATGCTATTCCAAAGCCTAAGATATTTTTTAAGCATTTTGAGTTTTCTTTAAAAGCCGATAAGAGGGCAGGGTCTCCCTACCTCCCTTGTATGCCGATACAATCGGATGTGACTTGGGCAGGAAAAATTTTGGAGCTGTCCGATCTCTTTGTTTCTATGGCTTGGGACGAATCCTACGAAAAAGTTAAGGGTCAGCATACACATTGAAGGAGATGTTCTTAATTTTATTTGAACGATTATATTTTACATAAATAGTCATTTCACAAGTTTATATGTTTTCTGTTTCAATTTTGAAATAATTATGGTTTTCCTACGAAGGTCGCACTTTCAGCTCTGCAAATGTAAGGTGGCAATTTCTTTGGTAGAACCAGAAGATATTCTCGGCATTTCCTCCTTTGTATTTGCCATTCAGATTGGATTGGGTACAATGCTTATGGCAGCTGCCGCTGTAATGAAAATGATGGCATCTACTCGGAAAGCACTTGGGGCACCAGTAAGTGCCATACCACCAGCCACCTGTGTGCTTTGTTGCACAGTTTAAGTTTTCACATCCATCGTTGTCTTTGTCATACGTACTGAAGGAACCTCCATCACTTCCTGTCATGCCATCCCCTGTATGAAATGGTTCAATAAAATTTAACATAGATTACCGGTAAAGATCAATTGCAAAAAATTGAGTTACCTGATAAACATAAAAAAATCAATCAGCTTGCTATGCTTCTAGTCGTTCTTGCATTTTCAGATTTTTAATAAGTTTCAGGTTTGATTGTTTCTTTTCCTGTACTTGTAAGGTACATGATTGTGTTATAATTAATCAATACTTACCACACAAGATGATTAATTAATTGTTCTAGTTATCAATTGTTTCAAGAATATTCACTACATTTTTTCCAGCTAATGGTGATGACTTTGTTTGCAACGCTGTCATTCTATACTGTTGTACACTACCATTCTAACCTCAAATCATTAAAAATCTGCCTTATAATTTTACTGTGACTGCAACTTAAGATGAGTCGACAAAGTCCAAACGTAAGCAGAACACTTTTACTGTTGGTTCAAGTGGTTTGGGAGAAATAAACCAGGCATACTGCTTGCAATCAGGTCTATGCAGATAGTGCTATTCAAAGATGAAAAGGTTCAAATTTCAAAATGCATTGACAACAATCATGCACAGTGGTGCCTCCAGGATTTGGTGATTGGTTGGGCAGAACAGACGGCTTCTTTATGCCACCTGTCTCCCCCCCCCCCCTCCAAAGTTTGAGTAAATTGTGCCCTTCTTGTGCGTCCTTGCGATTGGATACAGCAGTGTGGAATCCTTTTTGTCACTACATAAAGGTGCCATCCCGGGGGAGGAGTCTAAACTGAGAGGGTGTCTCCTCTCCTTTGTAAATTTTTTTGTAAGGTTAAGGTTGCCTAGATGCAAAATGGTGCTATCTTTGGGATGTTTTTCGATCTGATCATGTATGGCTGGAAAATATCCATAATTTAGTGAATTTTAATTTTGGTTAGGTGAAAGAGGATTGTATGTTGTCTTAGGGAAGGCTATGTTGTCAACGAACCTCCTGGAGCCCTCTTTTGGCTACTTTTATTAATGTCTTGTATTTGGGGAAGGTTTTTACGTGCGTGGAGCTCACAGAAAATTCTTGGACTATACGAAACTTTCCGTCGCTTCATTGTGGATTTTCAAATCGTATCTAAGGCTGACAGACACCGGTTTAGTGCCTCCTGGACGCTCTGCATTAATTATATAAAAGGGGCACTGATATGATGATTATTACCTGACATCCGTCTTTTGGGATCATTTTAAAATTTTCAAAAAAATTCTGAAATCGATTGGGGGCACGCACACCCCCATGCTCCTCTGTGCCGGCGCCACTGATCATGCACGTTGATTTCAAGGGCCACCCATCTATTGTAAGGAGTAACATTACGTCTTTGAAACAGAAATGTAAGAACGATGTACTTGTTGGTGCTTGCGAGCATGTATATGAGTGGTCTGATGCACAATAGCAGGTAAGAGTATACGCAAGTTCAGCTTTCTTTGTCAGAGAAGCAGAGACCACAAAGGCTTAAGGGTTTCATACGGAAAGGAGATGCATTGCCGCACTGATGTTTCAAATTTACAACTTCATAATGAAGCCTTTGTGTTTTCACTGTGTTGCAATTTTTTTCAAATTCATTGATAATAATGAGCAAATTTGTAAACCACCTGTCAAAGAGTAAGTTGCCAAAAGCTTTTCCTCTGAGATAACATGTTAGCAGTTTGACATCAATTAAGCTGTAATGTCGTCGCACCACCGAAAACCCTTCAGACACTTTAAAGTAAAATAAACTTTGTCAACTCCCTATCAAATTTGATATTCATAAAAGTCTCCCTTTTTGAGTTTTATGATTTAAGCCCTGGTGATGTCATGAGATCTTTGGCCCTCACCAACAACTATAGGTTCCTCGAAACCATTCGAGAAAGTTACATGATAAGAATGAGACTACTTGTTCTTGAGCTATGTTTTATAATATTAGCACAATTGGATCCTTGCTGACCTCACATGATCCATGACCATCACCTACAAAGATCTGAGTCTTGTAACACTTGATATGTAAAAGCATCCTCACATATACCTTCCGTGAAGTATCACATTTATGAGGTTTCCACATTTAACGACTTTCTACCCCAAACGACCTATGACGGCCGTTAAAAGCAAAAAGGTTTTAATAAGCATCATACAGCCAACGTTCGTCTTTCTGTGATATCACAATAACAGGCTTTTACAATTTGACGTTGGTCTCATTACATGACCCTTGACCTTCATCAACATCAAAACACTTATTGGACGAACTATGGGGAAGTTACATGCCAGCACGAGATCCATCAAACCTAAAATTGTTCGCGTATGACTCCCAGTTATTCTCATGAACGTTCACCTCTACCAATAGTAAAATAATTGTGAACTCATTACGACGCATCCATATGTTAAATATGATGAGATCCTCAGTGAAACTCTTCTTGAAATAGTTAACAAGAAATTCAGAAGGCTTTCGCAGTTTCACCTCCTGTAAACTCTGATCACCTTTGACTTCTAACAAAAACAACGCAATCATTTTATTGACCATGAGTCATCCACATGCCAAGATAAAAGAAATCGTGAATCGTAACTGGAGATATTATGTTTTTGAGATTTTTAAGTTTTAACCTCATGTGACCTTAAGTGACGTTTTTACCATGTTTTCGTAGTTATACATCCTTTAACTTCAGATCACCGTTGGCCGCTATCAAAATTACATGGTTCATGTGCTGATTACATAACGCATCCAAAAGATTGGTGTGATAAGGACAAATCCCTGGGTGCAATTGAACACAGTATCAAAGTCTCATTGAAAAACAGTTATTCCTTCCAACTTTTGCACAGAACAGTAAAGAAACAAACCAGTCAACACACCCAGTAGAAGGTGGCTGATAAATTCTCCAGGGGTGCAACCTTCAAAAGCTACAACAAAAAAGTATTTAACAAAGTCTGCAGACTTTTGAGCGGTTCAGGAGTAATACAACTTTTATTTTCGGTCAAATAAGGAAGGGTATATTCTCAGTCCTAAAGACCCCTTACCCAAACATCATGCTCCTTTTGATAAATTTATCCCTACGTTTGGAGCAATAAATTGGTTAAACAAAGCCTCTCTTGCAAGTAGTATAGCTGAGCACAAGACAGCCGTAGAACAAGGTAAGCTACAAGCTTCTGTTTTGGCTGAGCATGTCTGTAGTAGTATACTCACACCACAATGGGACTTTCGTCAAAGTTGATCATCGAGGTATGAGACTTTTAAGAGAAGCTGTTGAGATCAGAGAGCATGAGAAGGCAAATATAAACAGAATTGAAGGCAAAGGGATTAACCAAATGTGGAATACTTTGTTTTCATTCCATACCAGTTTTGTCTTCCCAGTTGACAAACTGACCAATCTACGAGCCAAAAAACCTAGTCAATAAGCCAACAGAGTACCGATAAATCAACCAATTAGATTGCTCATCAGACCTGAACCAACCAGTCAAAGATGCAGCACACTTTTATGCAGTCGAGCGGAAGCTTGTTGGTACTTGTTTGCTTCAGTCCTGAATAAGTCAGAACCCTTCTAATGAGAGCGATTGCCTTCCCAAGTCATCAGAGGTCGTTCTCGTAGAAAATCACCTCTTCGTATAATCACTTGTGGAAGGGCATATAAAAATTTCGAAAGAAAACAGTGCGAAAACAGTGTGAACAACCTAACGCAAGGAGACACGCTACGTTTGAAAGATTGCCACGATTGAAACTGTGTCAACTTGTCACAAATGTCAAAGCAAGCAAAGAGTGACAAACAAATGTAAACAGGGGCGTAGATTTCTTTTCAACTTTGGGGGGATGAGGTGAACTATCGCAAATGTCGAAAATGTGCACGCGAAGCGTGAACGGCGAGCGCGAAGCGCGAGCCCTTGACGAGTGGGGTCCAGGGGCCCGCCTTAGGTCCCCTGGTGGGGTCCAGGGCAAAGCCCTGGTGGGGGTCCAGGGGGCGAAGCCCCCGGAAGCTCCTGGGTTTTAATGTCTTAGAAGCGCCAGGAAAACTGTTTTAAGGGGTTATTTTCAATGGTAATGTTCACTGGTAGGCTATTGGTATATTCATTCATTTAGGAAATAGCCTACAATTTTGAGCACAAAACTCGTTGATAAGCTGCACTGGATTGAAATTGTACAAGAGCAACAATGTCCTGTTAAGCTTAAAAGGCAGGGATCAACATATAGGGTCATACCAGACAACTGGATTTTGAATTTGGAGATCATTGCAAGACCTGCAAGTTTGCTTGAGATCAGTGGCGTCGCCAGATTTTTTGTGACTGGGGGCCCATAGCTGATGTCGTAATAATACCTCAGTTCCCCCAAGTCTGCTTAAGTTACACCTTTATTTTTCATGCGTTTCTGCATTTGCATGCAGCAGTTTTGATCTTTCGTTTGTCACTACATAAAGGTGTCGTCCTAGGGAAGGGGTTCCCCCTCCCCTTTAAGAATTTTTTTAATTAATTTAAGTTTTTTTAGATGCAAAATGGTGCTATCTTTGGGATGTTTTTGGAACTGATCATATATGGCCGGAAAATGTCCATAATTTAGTGAATGTTAATTTTTGGTAAGGTAAAAGAGGAGAATATGTTGTCTATTAAGAGACAGATACGTTGTCAAAAAATCTCCTGAAGCCCCCTCCCTTCTGTCTATTTTACTGCCTTCTATTTCGGGAAAGTTTTTACACAAAAATATGTGCGTGGAGTCCACAGAAACATTCTTGAGTTATTACGAAATATGTCCTTTCCTTCATTGTGCATTGTGAAAGGGCATCTAAGGCTAGCAGATACCTGAATAGGAACTCCTGAAAGCTCTGCATTAATCATATTAATTTGGCGGGGGTGGGGGGGAATTAAATAATGCGTACACTACCTGACATCCAAATGATAATATAGAGTACGACACCGAACACTTTACGCCCATGAATGTAAAACAAAAAAGTTGGTGTGCCACACATACTCTTGTTATTCTGTACTCAACACCACATAGCCATACGTCCCAACCCATGTGCTGCACCTACCCCAGTTTGCCACATGTAACCTGTTTCAACGCGTGTTTAGGCTCCACCCACTTTTTCTCATGTTTAGCCTTTGATAATGCTGGCAAATGCATGGTACGTTGAAAATTTTTTCTACTTCTCATTTAAGACATACATTTCCATGCTAAAAATAACAGAAAATGTACCTCTTCAAATCTCTTCATGGTTAACAATATTGTAACACAATATTTCGAGTGTTTTACTGAAACTTTTGCCACGAATTTGTTTAGCAAGTGACCCTTACCTTTCCGAAGGCACTGTTATCTCATGCATTATTGAATTTTAGTGGCACTTTAAGAACTTGTTACAGCATTATAAAGAATATTTAGTTAAATGGTATCTAGGCTTCGGCCCTCGTCCCTTAATGTTAAGTACATCTCGATCCCGCTCCACCGAAAGTGATAATTTCTCCACTGGTTACTAATTTACGAAAATCAGTTTAATTCTTAATTTAGGTTTCTCCTCTTGGGGCAGTTAAACCAAATTAGGATCGCAAAAATTTAAAAGCAAACTTTTAAGAACAAAGTTAAGACAGGCATCTGCCCAAAATCAAAGGTTTGTTATTCTGTACTCAACACCACATAGCCATACGTCCCAACCCATGTGCTGCACCTACCCCAGTTTGCCACATGTAACCTGTTTCAACACGTGTTTAGGCTCCACCCACTTTTTCTCATGTTTAGCCTTTGATAATGCTGGCAAATGCATGGTACGTTGAAAATTTTTTTCTAATTCTCATTTAAGACATACATTTCCATGCTAAAAATAACAGAAAATGTACCTCTTCAAATCTCTTCATGGTTAACAATATTGTAACACAATATTTCGAGTGTTTTACTGAAACTTTTGCCACGAATTTGTTTAGCAAGTGACCCTCACCTTTATTGAATTTTAGTGGCACTTTAAGAACTTGTTACAGCATTATAAAGAATATTTAGTTAAAGTGGCCATGACACGTAAATTGGAATAACGGGAGACTAATTTAGCCTAAAGTACACAAAAAGATCTTTCCAAAACTGTTTTTATCACCCTTACAGCCTTGAGCATTAAAAAGAAATTAATGTTTCAAAAAATTGCACCAAAAAATAGACTGCTGAAAATGAGATTTCAAGCCAACAAAATGATGACGTCATTTTAGGAACACCAGCCTCCGCGGTATACCAAACCTGGCGTACAACATAGCCTATACGTACGTAAGAGATAGTAATGATTTTAATTTGCGGCATGTCTTGAATTTGAACTTTATTCTGTCTGTTTGGAGAGTGGTGTCGGTCTGTTATATTTTGGGGCTGCAGTAGGCTATTACGAATAATTACAAATACTCTTGATTCATAACCGAATAACGGAAAAACTCGGCAGTGTACTGTTCGGTTCGGTCTGCAGTAATACGTACAGTGAGTGGACTGGCAGCAGCCAGCGAAACACTCTGCACACTCGATCATAGGCTAGTTCCACGATTTCCACTGACACTTGCACGAAAGTAACCTAAAGTTCATATTTTGACTGCCTACATAAAACTTTCCAAACTAAAGTCCCTTTCAATTGCTCCAAATGCTTCTCTCATGCTCGAATTGTTGTGGTGTTGTACTTTTGCTTCACCTAGCAGTCTCAAATCGATACGGTCCTATGCGCCGTAACGAATTACTCACCCCATCTGCACCACTGACGTCTTGTTCAGTATCGCCTTCTCCTTTCTGATTTCAAATCCAAGAAAACTCACTTAACCGACAGTCCAACATTCCTGTCCGATCAGGGAGTTGCCATTAGAGAGCAACTCCCTGGCTCACATCCGCCATTCCAAAGAAAGTATTAAATTTGATTTCACATGGTACCTACTACGAAACAGTGCTGGTGATACATTGTGTAGTATCAGGTATGTTGTGTACTGTACCCATGGAAAGAGAACTTTCATGCTGTACCCATGCTGTTGCGTTGTGAATGTTCGCACAGCTGCAGCTACTTATCATGACACCAAGACGAAAACCCTGCGTGAAATGCATTTAATTGACTAAAACAACTGGTAAGCACGAGAAAAGGGATAACAATTCCAAAATTTACAACTTCTCACGCAGGTTTTACATTGTATCGACCTTGGTAACCGGTACAATGGAATGCAAACACTGTATCAAATGTCCGAAGGATACCACGGCAAACAACGATCAGTTCCTAAAGTGACGTCACATGACGTAACAAGATTTTGAAAATTTTCAGGAAGACTAACTTTTCAAGGCTGGAAGAGGGTGTATTTTTTCTCAATTTTCGAGCGAAAAAACAAGTTGTAAACAAACTGAATGGTTGATTTTCGTTGTAGGAAAAGTATTCCTAAAGATACCAAAGGGTTTAAACCGTTAATTTACACGTGGCATAGCCACTTTAAATGGTATCTAGGCTTCGGCCCTCGTCCCTTAATGTTAAGTACATCTCGATCCCGCTCCACCGAAAGTGATAATTTCGCCACTGGTTACTAATTTACGAAAATCAGTTTAATTCTTAATTTAGGTTTCTCCTCCTAAGACAGTTAAACCAAATTAGGATAGCAAAAATTTAAAAGTAAACTTTTAAGAACAAAGTAAAGACAGACATCTGCCCAAAACCAAAGGTTTCCTACCAGCCTAGATAATGCTCATACGACAAGACCAATATTAAATGTATCTGCATTCGCTTTAAGGATGTAATCATTATTTTTGTTGAGCTAAGCTAGCTGTAAAGTGATTATTATGCCGTGCTTAGAGATGGGCTACCGTCCATAATTTGGCACTCTCCCTTTTGAAAAGACCGTGTTAAGACAACGGAAGAAGTTTGGGAAACAATAAACACTCGTATCAGAAAGTGCCTTTAATAAGGAAATTAAAGAGCGGACACTGTGGAAAACAGCTGTACTATTTGTATTTTGGAGGAAAGACCTTAACCGTCATTCGTGTTTCTCCCTGGCGAAACCTATGTTTTTGTCAGTTTCATGCAAGTTCAATTATTGACACTATCTTTACAACGTAAGTCCCAAGTCCCTTGCAAGACACCTTCATAACCCGCAAACTACTTCAAGCCTCCATAAGGCAAGGGCCGTGCGGCAAAATCTTGAAGATTAATTCGTAAAATAGAAAAGGGAAACTTGATATTTGTATGACAAAGTATTGAAGTGACTGATCATGTAGTTGATTGAATTTCTTATTTCTCCCAGGTAATATCAAATGTTCCATGGTTTGTCGTATCTTCCTCTAACACTTACCTGCAGTACCAAAATACCCGCGAATGCTTAGTCTGTACTGGGTGCTTTCATTGTTGATTTGAAAGTGGTCAAACTGTGCGTATTTTGAAATACTATCATAGGTAATGATGTCCACTCGCAGTGTGTAATTCTTTTGACTGGTAATGTAGTGGAGGTTTTCGTTTCCTAACCAAAAATCGTAACCTGGATTAACAAATCCAAAGCCGTGTTTGTAACTTTTCCAGGGATGATCGAAGTTTGCCACCCCGTCAGTGCGTCGCTGGAAGAGCTATTAAGGGAGGAGATATAGTAAATGACGACTTACAACCCGGACAACATGACAATTCAATACATATGGCCCAAAATATGTTGCACACCGCTGAAATTACATACTGCATTACTTTAAAAAATTACATTTTCAACCCATCACCGTTAACGGCGCATTTACTAGAATATCAAACAAAACTCCTTGTGAAGACAGACGCTGAAAACATATACGTACACGTCGACTGCTTCTTTCAGATCAGATAGATTCAATCGCAATAATTAAATTTATTTTAAGAACCTTTGCATTTATCACATAGAATAACCCTCTTCGGACAAGCACACTTACAAAGGAATAAGTTAGTTTGTGGGGCGGAGAATTTCCGTACATTTAAAGACATCATTTTGTTATGTAAAGATAAAAATAATATTTAGAACAAAATTATTCAGACATTTCTTCCCCACTTTACTCCAAAATCTTTTTTCAATACAATATTTGCTTTACTTTACTATTAATATTAAGTTTTAGATAACTTACTTATTTGTCTGTGGCATGTTATTTTAGGAAAGTACCTGCATCTTGAAGGGTCAAGAAAAAAGGTTCAATTTGTTTATCCATATCCAGATCAATCGAAACAAACCCCAATATGGCTTTCGTTAATTCGAGGTGTTTACTACACCAGAATTGCAGATAAGATAATAAATTTGGAGAACTTACAGTCCATCCTCCACCAGTCATATCACAATATACATTAAATGGTGTCCCAGGCCATCCTATCGGTAGAATAGTGTAGACGTCATCATGTCTGTGACCAGTAAGATATGCATCATAACAGTCTGTGTACATTATACACAGTTCACCGTCCCCTATAAAGCCATCGTTACAATTACATTGACGAACACCATTTTTATCTGTGCATGATGCATTGTTGCTGCATGTGTAACTATAATCACAGTTCAGCACACCATTTTCACAAGCACACTTCTTGGAGCAGTCATCGTTCACATACGTCTCATTCATCTGGAATGAAAAAACGGAAGATCAGATAACTTGAACCTTTATACTGTGAGCTGTTTAGTCTATGGAAGTAAAAGGCAGTTTGATCAAAGTAATGAGATCACACACAAACCTGATGAGTCACAAACCTGGACATAAGTGCTTTAAACTTAGTTTGTCTCTGGAAACAAGTAGAGTGATTTAATTGGGAAAATACACGTGAAAATTGTTGCATATTTTAGTCAATAAACACACAGTAACTCACCGATAATACACCTTCCTCTTGAATGAAACATTCACATTGCTCCTCCGGTACACAGTCATATTCTTTGAACAAAAACCCATCATGACAAACGCAGGTTTCTGGTTTGGTGCAATTTCTAATACATCCGTCAGGATCACCACATGTACCCTGACATGTGGTACAGTTTGCATACACCATGTTAGGTGGGCACAACTGTGTAGTAATGACAGCGTTATGTGTTGTTTCATGAGAAATAGTCACTTGATCAGCTGTTCCATGACTCGTGGCTACTTGGTTGACTTGGTTTGAAACATGATGGCTATGACTGGATTGTTCTGTAATGAGTGAATTCGGTGATGGTCCTCTGCTGGTTACCTCTTTAGGACATACTGTAATATAAGCCATTACGGTTTGTGATTGATAGTGCCTTCATGAAATGTCACACGAGATTAAAAATTCCAGGTTTAAATTACTCACAACTATGAGTTACAATTTGACTTTGGTTATTACAAATTTATTGTAAACACATTTATTGAGAAGCTTTATTTCCCTACCATTCTAAAGCTGTATAATAATGAATATGTCAGGCAATTTTTACCATTGACATTTTAAGAAGAAGAAACTTGCTTGACTTACAAGATCAGCAAAGTTGAATTAAATTAAATATGTATTAGTGAATTGTAAAAAGTGGTACTGTTCTGAATTTACCTTTAAAACTCAATAAACATGAGTACATTTAGCAGTGACAAATAATTTTTAGTCTGTTGTGGGCCAGAGTCAGATATATAGAAAAGAAAGAAATGCACTCACCAATTTTGTGAGGATAATGACCCGTTCTTAACATTTAAAAGAAAAAGGAAAATTTAGGGATTTTTGCCTGTTGCATTTTATATTTAGGTGTCAATAACGGACTCTAGTTCCGCTACCAAGAATCCCCCACTGATTATTTTAAAGTCCATGTCTATCAAACCGAAGAAATAAGCCACTTTTGAAATAATCATAGTTTTACAAGAGAACCAAGCAACCACCCTATTTTAAAATTGATCGAATCCCAAATTTTGACAAACTGCATGACAATAATCATCTTGTGCTTAGTTATTGCTTGGTGAAGGTCCTCATTACCACAAATTAGGATGCATAGTAGTTTGGATATAATGTTATGTCATTAAGGTACAAGAACCTGAGCACTTTCCATGAATTATGTATAAGATACATTGCATGGAGGCTGCACAGTTCAGTACAAGTATATAAGCAATTGACCGTATTTGATAGTAAACATTTTTATGTGTGAAACTTAACACAATTTAATTGAATTGAGCGAGGAAATCCAAAGACCTTACTTCAAGAGAGAAGGAGTCACTTAAACCAGGGAGGTGATATCACCTTCCTGCTTAAATGGGGTGCAGCATTCAGAAAACTACGGTCACCAAAAGATTTTTTACGTGACATTGGAGCGTAAAGCTGAACTTGATGGTGCTAATGTACTGGTCTAGTATTAGCTTGCCGATGTGATGTAATAAGGCATTGAGGTAGGTCTGGGTACCTGTTTTAATAGCCCGAAATCTAGAATGAGGATTTTGTAGTCGATACAGTCTGATAGTTAGCCAAATTAATAGACACAACTTCACCTATTCCGTTGTTGTGTCAAACGTTTAGTCTCGACCTGCAAAGCTAGGACTACAGCTTCTTCCTGAATTCAATAAACTTGTTTTTCTGCTGTATGAAACAGATTTGTGTGTGCTATTTGTTCAATATTTCGATAAGGGCTGAGATAAGTTTGCTCGTAATCAATGAAACTGCTGTTTGTTATATTAAATACCAGTTAAGTATAGAAAGCGTACTTTGACCTGGTAATCCTTGTGCTCAGATCCTGTAGTTATGATACAATTAATTAAAAGGGCAAAACCGGCGTTTACGAAGGATAAGAATTAATCTTTACCTTTACAGGAAGACCTATCTTCAAAGTCACATAGCCCTGTTTGATACAAAATCAAAATTGATTGTTATTAAATTATGCTGCATACTGATTTACAAAAGTTGAGTTTACCTTGTAAAACAAAATTTTATTACCCCACTCAGGCTGTACCTGTGGAAGGGGATCGTGTTTTTTTTTTTTTTTTTTTTTTTGTTGTTGTTGTTGTTGTTGTTGTTGTTGAAAATTCCACCATCAAACAAATCTTTTCGTGAATCCCGTAAGACAATATTACAGTTACTTTGACAGCATATTCAAGTTAACATTTCTGGAACATGTTAATATATGACGCTCACTTAAAGTGAAACCCAAAATTAACACAGTATCATGGCTTCAGATTTCTTGATCTTAATACCCAACAAAGAGTTGATGCTGCACTATGTTTAATTTCCCTAACTATACATAATGTCTACTAATCAGGGTAAATACTGACGCGAATGCTTAGAGGATAGGCAAAAATGCTCACTACTTAAAAAATTGTATTGCTGGCGTGATTCAACGCATTAAAATTATGACCATATGAATTGTGTTTCTGAAGTATCGGAAGATGGCAGCTTGCGTTAAACGTCCAACAAGGCTTGGTTTTATGAACTGAATAATAATTTGAATAAATTTGTAATGGTAAAATGTAGATAATATCTACATTTTACCATTACAAATTTTATCCAAAACACTGCTGCATTAGAAACTTTAAATCTGTAATCGAAAGTCCCAATGGGCCCATTTAACTTTTACTGTCGGTGATTTCTAACTTAATGAAAACAGAACAATCCAGACATAATGGTTTCTTTCGCTGAAATCTAAGCCAGAAGATGCTTCTTTACAGTGGCACTGACACAAGTTTATAATATCTACAAATTAAGAAGACCACTAATTTTTTTCATTAGGGGTTCCTTTTTCGACAGTGTGGAGATTTCATGTAATTAAGGCGGAAAAACCCCCCGTGCATCTCTCACGCAGTTCCCTAGCCAGACAAGGTACTGAAGGTGGCGAAATAGCTTTCATGGGGGAATTTCGGGGAGAGAAGATATACTAAACTGCATGGAGGCAATTGTAATTTTCATCTTGTAGGGCACGAAAATTTTCCGAGGGCTTCTCCCCATTCCCCCGTCCCCTGACCCTGCATGCTTTGGGCTATCTTTACGCTATGGGCTTGCTCCCAGGACCGAATCCCAAAACATTCTATCCAGCTTCTTAATAAGGTACTTTGGATGAAAAATAATCATTTGAAGAGCAATTAAAACCTCAGATAATTCCTAACTTCTTTCGTTGCCAACAAGGAGTCATATTTCAATGGACAACGAGAGAAATTATATTCAATGATGGGGATCTCTTAAGTAGCTAGGGAGAAGTGTTGGTAACTTTTTATAACATCTCAAGACATAAACCGGATTAGTTCACCATACCATTTACACATACATTAAACGTTATCATTAAAAAAATGGGTCTCACACTCACCGATTGCTTTAATGCTAGGGTAGCACTCAGTTATGATAAGAATATGAAGAACAAGTCTGAACAAATGCATGTCATGTTTAGCAGTCTTTGAAATATATTTACCCATGGATACACAGCAATACATCGTTGCTAAGCTTTCCCCTTTTGGAGAGATATCGCCAAAGTAAATTTGTACTCCACAGAAACACTAAACTTTTTAAAAAAATAAAAAGAAACGTTTAGAAATCGATAATCCTCTTAAGTAATATCCTTTCCACATCCAAGCAGTATCATTATAAAATTATACACGAGCAACGTATGTCATGAATAAAGATATTTTCTGGTTATGGTTATGTAAGGTTTTTAAGAAACGTTTCTTCTGCAACTGTAATACAAGCAGTATTTGCATGTTTATGTCCGTCATGACGTAACCAGTGAACAATCCTATCAAAAGACTACAGGTAGTCATTGTTGTAAAACCACTTGGTTGCAATTTCAATGCCATCTCTGCAACCTTTATTTTCTGTTTTAATTTTGGTATCGAATGCTGGAGGGAATATTAAAATTCGACAAAAGGAAAGTGCGCCTAACCTTTCTTAAATTTGAATAAAGGGGCTGAAAGAGAATATATGGTTTGGAACATATTAATAAAATCATTGGTGAGTATTAGTAGGGGAAGTAACTGGTAAAAACATAGTTGTCATTGCAAATAGTTATTTAAAATTTTACCCCTTCTTTCCTTTGATTCAGTCAGTTCGAGGGCAATTGACGTATGTGGCTTGTGTCAGTTTCTTCATGTTTGCAGTGCTTTTTGGCAGTGTGAAGTTTCAGTGCATTAAGTTACTATTTTGTATTCTTTGCAAAAGATTGTGATTTCCTGACAGTTGGTCTGTAGTTTATATAGTTCACACGTAAACTTTTGTCATTCCAGGGTTTGATCTACAGGGGTTATGACCAGGGCCGGATTTAAGAAAGTGGAGCCTCTGGGCACGAACCTATGTTGGGGCCCCTCGGACAGTCATTTGGCTCTTTGAAAAAAAGAACTGATATGATAGATTGGGCTATGCGCGTAAACTAACCTCTTCAGCGGCTGGGCGCTTATATACAGACGATAAATGTTCAACAATTTTAGGCTAAAAGCCGGATTTATCATCGCAGTGGCGAATCCAGGATTTTCCTGAGAAGAGGGGGAAGATTTTAGATTGTCAATAGCTATCGATGCAGGGTAGTGGCCTGAGGGTGAAGTTTTTACTTTTTCAGAAAAAAACTAACAAGGTACAATTTGGTGCATTTTAGCTGTTGGAGTTAATTACTTTGTATTACAGAACCGTTAGGAAAGTAACAAGTATAACTGAAACTAAGCTGGACTTAACCATAAGGCGTTTGGGGCGATTTTATTTCAGAAAAACAGTCTGAATTTTTGAGATTTGTCGAAAAGGAATTGGGTGTGGGTAAAGTCCGGGACCAATTGGCATAAGAATTCAGGCTTGGATCTATGTTTTGGGCGAAGAGGAACACCTTTGTGACTTCGGTAAGCAATGGAGAACATTACAGTACGTAAGCGGAGTGCCACCGATGGTTGGCGCGAAGCGCTTAAGAAAATTTTGGATGAAAACACCTCCTAAATTACCTGAATTGGCGCTTCCCAGGCACTATTTGCCTCAGTATGGAACGACATCACAGGCTTATATATTACTGATTTTTTTCCCTCGGTAGGCCAAGAAGAGGTTCATATGTCCACATGGTTGCCTGCCTAGCCCTATTAACCCGTGCAGCTAACTGTTCGAGGAGCGTGCCCAATTTTCTGTCTTATTGTTTGTTTATAAGAGAAATTTGAACTTCGTCGGGTAAGTTTAAAGCGATTAGGACTACAATTTTACGATTAGGAGATAATTCATAAAAAATACAAATTTGAATTTTTGTCTTCACTATGCCAACAACGGCATTCTGAATATAGCCAAGGTTTTCACCATTTTCAACGATGTCCAGAAGCTACAGTCAATTGAACCTGATGGTTTGAATTGTATGTGGTTTTTGAACACAATATTTTGACTCTCGGGTTATTCCGCTCCATCAAGACTTACCCGGGCAGAGCGCATGAAATTCCAACTACCAAATTAGTGATACCTGGCCAGAGTGAAACCGGGAATTAAGCTAAATTTATTAATTTGTGTAAAAATATCGATTTTGAGCTCTACAATAATGTTCGTCTGTTTTCCTTTCGGTTTCATCCGGTTAATTTTCTGCCAGTATATTTAGTCCCCGAAAATTTTAGCCATATACTTTTCCCCAACTTCTTCGATGAAATTAAAAGTAAACTATTTTATGAGCAATCTGAGAACAATTCCCTCCCCTTCAAGTTCGTCTCTCTTCACACCCTCCCAACAGTGCACAACATTTGGGGGCTAATGTTTGAGGATGTTTAAATTTCAGCTGAACGGCGTCTTCAGATGACCCTAAAAAATATGATAACCTAGTTTATGGGGACCCCTTAGTGTGGGGCTCCTGGGTACGTGCCCCACTGGCCCATGCCCAAATCCGGCCCTGGTCATGACTTGGCTTAATTGTGACTCACGAGACAGAAAAATTATACTTGCGGCTGAATTCATTCTTCCCCACTTAGTAGTAACTTAGTACTGTTTAGTACTGGCTTCCGCATTTAAACATAGTTTTAGTTGTTTCTTTTCACATTTGAGCATATTCTTTGGCATTCAGAATCATCAATACCAACAAAATACAAAATGATATATACATATATGTATATATATATATATATATATATATATATATATATATATATGTATATATATATATATATATGTTGTATGTATGTCAACGGATATTATATATAGCAACAGTGCTACAAGAATGAATGGCTGGATCGCGAAAGAGCCAACAACACCAGTAGAGGCTTGAAATTTGGTAAAATAAACAGCCATAACAGGTTGTTACAAAGCTTGCGAGCAATATTAGGGCTTCTTCAGTGCTTAATTACGAGTGATTGACATATGTGTGTGTGTGTATATATATATATATATATATATATATATATATATATATATATATATATATATACATACATATATATATATATATATATATATATATATATATATATATATATATATATATATATATATATATATATATATATACATATATATATATGTGTGTGTGTGTGTGTGTGTAAGAAGTACGTTTTAAAGATGAGAAAGGCGTCACTTTATGTCTTTAACTATTTAATAACATGCTTTCGGCCCCAAGGCCTTCTTTGGGTTCTGGAAAAATCAAACAAATGAAATCAGAACTAGTGTTACATAAACTAAAATGTCCAGAAACAAAAGTACGTAGAGGAATTATTAGAAAAATAAAAATAAAAATATCTTACATGTTAAGGTTGATGTGATGTTCGTAATGGGAGGTTGGGGTATGTGTTTAGTGGGGTATGTCGTGGTCAAATAATGAGATTATTTGTCAACATTGATTCCGTGTGGTTAGAGTGTGTGAAGTTTATTAATCCGGAATGATTCCCTATCGAGGATGGCACTGAGTGATTGTTTGTTATTGATTCTATACCGGTGATCCTGATATTGTCTATTGTATGATGGGTTGAATTGAAATGTGTTGTGTATGGGAGGGGTTTCGCTTGACTGTTAAAATTAAAATTATTAATTTCTGACCCAGCGTTATTAAATAAAGCAACAATGCGGGTAGGAGGCGGGGGCTGGGGGCTGCAGCCACCCCCAACCAAATATTTTTGTGAAAAAAGGGCAATATGCTGAGAATTTTTGCAATGATGCAATGGTGTAGCTAAAGGTAATTAATAGTTTCATAAAATTCCTTGGTGATTAAAATAAAGTTCTGATTTGAAATGCACCGGCACCTATAAATTCGGTATTAATTCACCAGTGTGTTTTTTAATGGTAAAACTTATATTATGATTATCAGTGGTGTATTCAGGGGGCCACTGGGCCATCCCCACCTCACTGAAGCCGATTTTTTAAGTACCTACATTACGTAATTTTTTTAACAGAAATTTTACTTAGGTAGCATATGTGGAACCGGATTGCATGTAAGGACACCTATTTTTCAAGGACACCCCTCCCCTTAGACCCCTCCCCCAGGCCGGCGATCACACCACATAATGCATGCCCCACCCCATGAGAGAAATCCCAAAATTATAATATGGAAGGTAAGTAACACGGCAAGGTTAGTAACGCTGTGTAATAACCGATACATGCCTATACTATACATTAACATGTTGACCCATATAAAACATTAAATGTTGAACGCGCGCGGAAATTTTTGGCTATGTTTTTCGGGCAAGTCGTAACACCCCCCCCCCCCCCATGAAAGCGACATAAAGCAACGTCCTTCTCATCTTTTAAAAGTACTTCTTACACATATACTATGAAGGAGAACCGATTATTCTAGGACAAATGGAGGTCCTTATTCGTCTGGACCTCCTGATGAACGCACTAGCGTGAAACTCTGAGCAGAGGTTTATCTTTTATGCCAGAATGATGATCGTAATTCAGCTTCTGAGCAAGAAAATTCTGATTTTTCCACAGCTTCCAAACAAATGTTATCCTTCTTTGAAAACGTCAGTATCCCACAAAATTCCTCTCTGAAGCTCTATATAGAATCCAAGGAACCCACAGAGAGGAGGTGTTCAACAAAAAGACCAACACGCCTACCAATGTACGTATTCCTTTGGTCATTTCCTATCACTCATTAATACGTCCTATCATACGTGCCATAAACAAGAACGTAGAGAACCTTCGGCAAGATCCTTCAACCCTTGACCTTTTCCCTGAACCCCTCATCACGGCCTTCGGAGTTGAAAAGAATATTTCGAATCATTTAGTTCGGGCTTACCATCCACTACAGCTCACGAAAAACACTCCAGAAACATTCCCCTGTAACCGTGGTAGATTCAGCACATGCCCAGTGGTTGGCAAGAACACCCTCATCAACATTTTGGGTCCAAACGGCAACAGATTTACTGTTAACCAACATTTTACCTGTACTTCCACGAATGTGGTTTACATTTTAGTTTGTGCACGTTGCAACTGTCTGTACGTGGGAGGGGCCAAACGTCGCCTTGCGGACCGAGTCACTGAACACCTTAGGTCCATCAAACAAAACCTTCAAGGTTATCCGGTAGCCAAACATTTTAATCCCCCATCACTGTGCTCCATAAAGGACTTGGTCGTTTCCGCAGCTATAATGTGCAGAGGTTCTGACCGTGATCGTCTAACCGCCGAGAACCGGCTTATCATGAAGCTCGGAACCCTCTCTCCCCACGGTCTTAACGTTAGGATGGACCTTTTTAACTCCCCCTTTTGAATTCACCTTTTAAAGGTCTTATTCAGAGGCAAAGTGCATTTTCGTTTCATTGGGAGTGAGCAGAAACTGCTGTTTGTCCTGACCCCAACAGACCTCGAATTTTTAGAGTACCCCTTGGCATTGCTGAGAAAATACGTTCTAAAAATACGATATAACGGCTAAAAATCGTGATTTCAAATGATTAAATGAAAACGGGGGCGTGGCTAAGGTCAAGCCTATGACGTCACTGGCCGGAATCGTGTTGACATGAATAGGAATAACGATATATACAAACGTAGTCATAGGCATATATGAGCATATATGATCATACTTTCAGCACAAACCAGTTAAGAATTGACAGACAAATATTTCTTGAAAGAGATACAATGAAGTTTTTAAAGCTTTCGCCTGAACATACTACATGATCGGGTTTTCTTCCTTAAAAACAACAGTTCATCGACTAGTTGGTAAACGTCATAGAGTGATTCACCAACTTAACCTTCCCTTCACTTTATTTTGCTTCTTTTCTTCTGAAAAGAGACTTCGGTTAGATGGACTGAGATTTTTGGAAGGAATTGCTGACCGATATGGAAAGAAAAAACTCGTATATGCTTTTACCCCCTCCTCCCCCTCCCCAAAACGGATTATAAACACCTAAATACAGTAAAAAAGAACAACAATCTAGAACAGATACTGTGTAATATTTACCAGGACATTGTCTATTTGAGATTCAGCCAATCAGTACTTAGAACTGTAGCTATTTTTTTTCACGCCCAAATAGTTGCATATAATTAAAAGTAAGCTACGAGGTCAACTGTCATTCTCGTATCGTAGTCATACTAGCGTAGTATTGTAACACACAGACTGAATGGGTTTAATACTAGATATTTATATATATATATATATATATATATATATATATATATATATATATATATATATATATATTTCTCTAATTCGGCACTTAGGGGGAAAGTTGTTGTTGAAAAGTCGACCTTAAGGGGAAAAAAAAAATTCGGGTGAAATATAAGTTTCGCCTTAACGTTTCCACACACTTTTTCTATAGGAATACGTAAACTTACAAGGGCGCCCTCTTAGATTTACAAACTAGATGCCATTACTTCAAAGTTGTCAAATTTACGGACACCTAGCTGTTAACACGAACGGATGGCTGCCCATTGAAATAACGTTAATTATATTTTTAGACGTTAAGGCGAATTTATTTCTTATGTATTTTATTATCTTTTTTTCGCCCTATTACAAGCAGATATAACAATTTCCCCTTAAGGTGGGAATTAGCGTTATATATATATATATATATATATATATATATATATATATATATATATATATATATATACATATATATATATATATATATATATACCTGGATATTCATATACTAAAACCTGCCTTATACCGAAAGTCACCACACATCTCTGAAGAAGAGAAAGTAACTTGTGGTGATTCTTCTAAAAGCAGAAAATTTCAAGGGCCTACAACTTGCTGTTGATAGCCCAGCAATTATCTTCAAGCCACAACCATTGGCCAGACTTCCGAATTTTCCGTTGCTCCGAGGAGTTCACTGATCGAGTTTTAACGTTACAAGTTTGAGATTCTTTGAGCAAGGGGTTTGCAAAGTTGTCAGCCTGCCGAGGGAAACATTGAAAAGAATTGATTTCGGAAGGCGAAGAGAGGCCGTTAGACAAACTTCCCATGTCCATCACTCATGAATTTGAAGGGTAAAGACAAGTTGAGGCACCAGAAAGCCCAAGACGAAGACCTGGCGTAGCCTGCAAAGAAAACCTGATAGGCTACAAACCAAACAGCTCTCTTTTTCGGGCTAATAATTTCTTCCGAAAGAGCGGCTTCTTTCATCTGCAAACATGCTTAAAATGTAAGATACTCTAACATACGTTAAGTTGTTTTTTCTTTTTGGAACTCGGCTCGAACCTAATGCTAAACCGTAAACGTTAGAGCTAACGAGTAACGTTACTCGGCCTAGGCCTATAGCTAACTAGCCTGCTCTCCGCCTAGGCTAGTACTAGTAGGACGTATACCAGGCCTACTCTAAAACCTTCCTACCTACGTTGACTAAAAAGCTTAAATTTAATTTGATCATAACAAGAATACATCTTTACTACTATGCTGTGCAATTTTTCGCAATTTCCGATTACCAAGTGTAACTAAGGCTACTTGAGTAGCCTATGTTACTATCCTACTATGACTAGTACTAACTTTACTATATACACTGCTTGCATCACTGGTACGGTACATGCTGGCTAGCTGTGTGCGCTCGCGTTAGCTCGACCCGACAGCCCGACTCCGGCCGGTGACGTCATAGTTTGACCTTTCGAAGAAATCACGTGATGCTATCGTTGCAGTACGGGCCAAAAACAAAAAAGTTTACAGAAAATGATCAAAAATAGAAAACGCTAATTTTTGCATTGTTCTTCCTGTAAAAAAATAATATAAAATTCTAGTTTACCTAAAATTATGCTTCTGAGTCGATTGCATGACCCTTTTTTGCCTCTGAATAAGACCTTTAACAGTTTTACTCAGCCTCCATATCGCAGTTTTACCACCGTGTTTTTTTTTTTATAACCGGTTTTTAGTGCCTTCTTTTAACGTCTATTTTCTCTACTTTTGTTCAGTTGCATTTTTGCAACCTGATGAAGAGTATTTACCCGAAAAGTCATGGAATTTTCCGCAAACCTTCTGTTACCACCTTTATCGACACACACACACACACACCCACACATATATATATATATATATATATATATACATGTGTGTATAATTAAAGAAAGGGGGCCGAGAGGGAATGAGAACGAGAGGAGGAAGAGGTGTAGAAAGCTGTATAGATACAAGTATATCTATTGTGTAATCTTCCAAAACCATTGTTCATTGTTCATTGTTCACTATGCAAGTATAGGGAGAATGGAACAATGATATGACTTTAACAGGCCCCAAATCTGCAAGCATAGTTCATTTCTACTTTGAATACCACTCTTTTGTTTCATGTTTTCATAGAAGACTACCTTTCATTTTTTGGGTGATGCAGGTATTACTAATGTGCAAGAGTATACCGTTACAGTATTTAAAGTTTAACAAAAGACCTACGGTCTCAACACGGCGAGAACCTTTGGAGAATTTTTAAGTAATCTGAAAAATCAAGTGAATCTTTCGAGCCATTTTTAATATTTCCTCCACTCGCACATGTTAAATATAAACAGTGGTTAAAAAACATAGTCCGCAGTCGATTTCACTGGCATTTCACGTAGCAACTGCAATACAAAGTGAAGAAGTAATGACAAGTGAAAATGTTTTGAAGCATAGCTAATATGTAATAACTGTATATGAATAAAATGAAGAAAAGGAATTGTTCGATATGCTCTTTCAAACCTGGGGTCTAATTGCAATGTATGACATTATTGGAAGAGACCGAATCAAATCTGAAGATGTAAATAGGACTGTCAAATCAAACAAAAAGATGAATCGTACACACCAGTTTCTGCTAAATGAAAAGGTACACGTATCTAGGGTACATATTTGATCTGTTATAGGTTATTGTACTTTAATCATTCCCCTTATTTATTGATTGCCCTCGATGTGTTACACACGCACATATATGAGATATACAACCATATGAAATCAAATTAAATGCACCAACAGTGGTTTTAACATGTTTTTATCTTGCACGTGGCATGAAGAGCCAAGAAAAATAAAAGCGCCCTTATCTTTCAACAACACCGTCTTTTTCAATACAGCAGCCTCCGAAGGATGACAGAGGACCCTTTAAGGAGTTTGTAACTTACGCTTTCCTACAGGTGGCTTCTAAATAAACATGTTAACTTAAAGCAGGGGCTAACTCCCTGCTCAAAGTCAGCATTTGTACCATTGTTGTTGACAACTTCACACCATTAGACTAATCATACACGACAAGAGGAGGGGTTCCGACACCAATATTGTCAGTTCACTACGTTCCTCGTGATCGTTACATACAAACCGGGTTGAGTTTCATTTGAAATAGACCTTCATCCCACGAAATTTTAAAATCAAAGGTCATACATGGCAGTGAGGATATCGCTGCTAGTCATCTAATTCCTTTTATTTCATCTTTCTGTGAGGAAGATGAGATACCTTTAGTAGTTACTTCACCAGTGTAGCTATATATGACAATGCCAGTTGTAATAGCAACCTTTACTAACCTGAGGGCCTAACCCATGGTGAAATATCCCAAAGTGACCTGAAGTTCATGACTGGAGGGCAAATTAAACGTGTCCGTCTGTGTGTGGGTAATTTCTTGTGGTTGTGTGCCCAATTCTGTTTTACAAACATCTCTTTAACGAGAATTCTGGTTGTCTTCAAACTTGGTGGGAAAGTACCTTAGGTAGAACCCTGTGCATGGCCTGCTACCGGAAGTAAAGGTCAAAGGTCAGATGTAATAATGGTTTGGGGCTATTTTTCCATTAGTAACATTGCTTTGACATAAACCATCACACATATAATTGAGATGACTAGTTTTACCACAATATGTTTTTGCCATGTCAAAGGCCACTTGATGGAAAGTCAAATGCTTTCTTTAAATAAAGATTCCTCCCAGTGGGCTGGACTGATTCTCTTTGATCTTGGTGGGAAGGTGTCCCGGGTGAAGAAATGGGTCCCGCAGACCCGGAAGTTGAGGGTAAGATCATAGGTCAAAGTTCAAATTGTATAAAAATCGTTTTGGCTGTAAATCCAAGAAAGAGTACTGCTCTGATATGAAGCTTCTCCCGCATGATGTGAAAGTGTAGTACTACCGAAATATGCGGTTGCCATGGAAACCGAGGTCACATGTCACAGGAGGGTCAGGTTGGGAAATTGCGTCACAAAACCCGGGGGAAGCAAAGGTCAGAGGTCAAAAGTCACATTGTGTAGAAATTTCATCAGACTGAAAAACGATTTGATAATGAAAATATTACACCTGTACCTCCTATGCCTCTTTTGTCATTAAATGATTAAATCCTTTAGAAGGTATGAAAATATGCCGCAGAAAACATTATTTTTCAAACCAGCTAGCTATCTGGCCTTAAAATTTGATACAATTCCAATGTTTGGATAGCACTGGGGTAGACGTATAAGACTTTAATGGGTACACACTTGTGTAAATAATAAAAAAATATAAACTCAATGTCATTTTAATCTGCTTATTAAAAATAAAGTTAGGCCTTTCTCATCTAGCACGGCATTCCTGAAAATTATTTTCTCTCGTAACATGCAAATTTTTATAGTCAGCTTTTAACATTTAAAAATAAGTTATGTAATTCTCCATTCAATATCTGCCCACTGATCTCGCACTATGCCCTTTATATCTGGCGACATAATAGTACTTAAGACGCGATCAAAATGAGTTTATTTTTCATTAGTAATTAATAGTTTTCTTTCATTTCTGCCTTGCACAAACTGATTGTGTGCTTTTGAGATAATAGCGAAGAAAAAATTTCATTCAAAATTATCCTTCATACAAGACGAGACGTAACTTTGAAGTCAAAATTCCTTAAAATTCATTGTAACCATTTAATAAAAAACAGACACTACATCGAAAAATCAGTGTTTTTGTCAAGGACACGGGTCCCGAGACTATCCTCCGAGGCCACGTACAAAAGTCTTAGCTTAACCTTTCTCATTTTGTTATAGCCTGTATAGCCGGGTGGTGTCAGGGTTTGCCTAATGGGAGTGAGGTAGCTTCCCCGACAGGGAGGGAGGATGAAATTTTATGCCACATTAGTCACGAATATGGTCACTTCAACATTTGACCAATCAGTTCCCAATATCTGTATGGCCGGGGGCGTGCTCTGCCGTCGGCAAGTGTCAAGTGGCTTAGCCCCAATTTTTTTATCAGGAGACAAGGACCAAATGTTTTCGGCAAATTCCTGTCTTCAAATAACACTTTTGCTTTGCAACCTCTTTTGATTTGGCCTAAACCTTTCGGTGTCGTCTTGGAAGGTTAGGGGGTGAGAAAATCCGCTCCCTTTTGGAAATTATAAGGAAAACGTAGCGCTAAGGTACAAAGAGGTTTTATATTTTTCGATATTCTAGGGTAATGTGAACATTTGAAAACATGTTTTACTTCTGCGTGAGGGTGGGGTATACTAGAGAAATGAAATGTTATTGTGGGTTTTCCATACACACGCGTGACCACGAACTGGGCGTCCGTACATACAGGTTGTCATACAGCTATTGACAAACGATTTTCAGCAGAGGCTATATCTCGTTTTGTTGTTGTTGTTTGAAAGAGAGCACCGAAGGCAGAGTGTCTGGAAGTCGTGAAAGAGAATTTTTCTTCAACCGGTGATTTTTGTGGCTCTCCCCGGACCATACCTTGGAAAAGTCCTTTGGTTTGCATTAATTATACGAAATGAAATTGTTTGACAGACGATGGCTGCAAATTAGGTGCCGACGGTGGACCTTCATTGCTATTGCGAAAGTTCTGCTGGAGCGCTACGCACTTCCCTCGCTGGATCGTAACCTAGGGTCTACCATAAAGGTAGGTTCCAGGTATACAAGATGAACGTAAATTGTGAAACAGCTGCCTATCGTTTACACTGGGTGCACGCGCAGCGCCCTGACAAAATTTCTTATTGGGACTGGGTGTACGGGTAGGTTTCAGAGTTGTGTATACAAGGACCAGTATGTATTACATTACCATCGACGAGCATACGTTGCAAAAACTGGTAGGTGGCAAATATTTCTGATTGAGACTTCGGAGGCTTTGTAGGAAAGGGGTAATTTCCCGCTTGTCACTCTTCCAACCCCGCCGCTGAAGTTACCTAAGATTGGGCGTGAACCATGCAAATTCCAAGTGGAATTCTCTAAAGTATTTTGACGTTATGAGACCCTGATATCTTCAAACTGAATGTAATTTTGTGAATGTGACGGGTCTGGTATAATGTAATCTACTTCCTTTTGCACTTAAGTCGTATTTCTTACATACAGAAGACCCTCAGACTCACATTTTTAAAATGTACAAAAGATCCGAGAGTTTTGTGAGTGATCATGTTTTCAAATGAGTTTCAAATTAGAGAACAATTGTTTAGGAAGAAATACTTGCATTTCGGAGGACTTTTCAGGGGATGATTTTTAAGGAGGAGTTTTACTGTACTAAAGCGGACCTCAGTGCCCCCCCCCCGTTAAAGGGGCTGAAATACCTCCCCCCCCCCCCCGTTAAAGGGGCTGAAATAGGGAAATTTCGCAGTACTCACACTCGACATGATGACATGGAAGGAAGTTGCGTCCAAACCACAAATTTCTCACTACAGCGTTCTTCATCTACGATGTATCAGGTAGTAGGTAACAGGGCTGGAGTCGATTCCACCCAATCGGAGTCCGAGTCCTTGGTATCCGAGTCCGAGTCCGACTCCTTAGGCCCGAGTCCTTGTCCCCGAGTCCCTGTGTAAATTGAACTTGTTTTGTTTTGAGTGCAAACGGATGAGAACTACATTGAGTAAGTTGTATAATGCTCTAAATAATAACGAATCTTGTGTTGGCATTTTTCTAGACCTGTCAAAAGCATTTGACACTTTTAACCATGAAATTCTGTTACATAAACTTACTCTTTACGGTGTGAGGGGCATAGCCCGTGACTGGTTTTATAGTTATTTAAGTGATAGATCTCAATTTGTAAATTACAATGATGTTACTTCTGACCTTTGTAATATTGATTGTGGGGTACCTCAAGGTTCGATTTTAGGACCTCTCCTTTTTATTATTCATACAAATGATATTTGCCGGGTCTCCAACAAGTCAACAGTAGTTCTTTTTGCTGATGATACAAATATTTTTTACAAAGGTACCGATCCCCAAACTTTACATGAAACGATCTTGTCAGACCTGAATTTGTATGTTGATTGGTTTGGTGCCAACAAACTGTCCTTAAATATTGGTAAAACTAATTATATGATTTTTGGTCCCGTTAGCAACATCTGGAACATCCAGTTATATTTGAATAAAACGATCATTGAACGTGTTCATTCCACAAAGCTTTTAGGAATTTACATAGATAGTAAGCTCTGTTGGGCGCCCCACGTTGATTATATTATAAGCAATGTATCAAGAGGTGTCGGAATACTGTCAAGATTAAAACATCTTACCAACTAGAGTTCTGAAGTCAATATATCAAACCCTCATTTTACCCCATTTTACTTATTGTTGTACCATTTGGTCTGCTGTAAATAAGACTTTATTTCACAAATTGGAGGTATTGCAGAAGCGTGCTATTCTACATATTGTCCGAGCTGATTACAATGAGCATACTAGCCGTCTTTTCTTAAATCTGAAGCTACTTAAGCTTAGTGATGTCATTGCCGTGAATTTAATTTCTTTGTCTACCGTGCCTTAAACCATCAACTACCATCTTCTTTTGATAATTTCTTTCGAACAAATAATGAGATCCACAGTCACTTCACACGCCAATCCTATAATATTCATTGTCCACCTTGTCATTCAGCCACTGTCCTGAAAAATCCAAGCAATACTGCTATTGCTTTGTGGAATTCTCTTCCACATCACATTAGAGATTGTAAATCTTTACAACAACTTAGAAATAGTCTTAATAAAAATTTCTTTGATAAGTACTAGTCCCGTGTGATTAGTGGTGGGAGAGGGGGGTTACAGTTTATAGTTCGTCCACTTTTTCCGTGTTTGGGAGGGATATCTAATGTTTTCTTTCTTGTTTTAGGGCCTATCATTCATCTTTTTTAGCTAGGGAGCACTTACCTTAGTTAAGCTCATATGAGTTTTTTGTATGTGCTTCCCTTACAGCTTCGACCTGCTTATTTTTTACTTTGTTGATAATGATATAAATATTCTATATATTACCATTTTCTGTTAAAATGTCACATTATATATATGTATTATTATTATTGAAGTTGTGAAAATCAAATAAATGAACTGAACTGAACTGAACTAAATAGTCTTATTCTAACTTTTGTCCCTTATCCTAATATTAAAGATAGCCATAGATCTAAACAATAGATAAACTTAACAAAACAAAAGACCATTGATTTTCCTGTAATGAACATAGAAGGATAAGACACGTGTTACACATGACCCACGCGATTCACCAGGACACCTGAAAATGAGGAGAGGGTGAGGGACTGTCTTTTGGCTAAGGTAATTGGTGTCAGGAACTTGTTATTTTTTCTTTTCATAACTCACCAAGTGTACGAGGCCATGAACAGATCTGTACACAGTGGCGGATTTAGGAGGGGGCGGACCCGGCGCCCCCCCCCCCTAAAATTTTCCAAAACTTATATTTTACTTTCACTAAATAGATCATTTAGCCTACTTGTTTCTACATAATGTTGCATTATCTAATACTTTTTAAACTATGTAATTATAATTGTTACAAACTAATAGCAATTTAGAGCACACAGTTTCAAGTTTTCCGATAAATTGTCAATAGAGTGATATCGAAGGTCTCAACCCTATTTCGGACCACGCTTTATGTAGAACACTAAACTTTTTCTTACAATCCATCTGCTATTTGGGTTCATCAGATGTGGAGTTTTTTAATCAACGGAAATCCTCGTTAATGTTATCATACACTCGTCACGGAAAAACAAAAGAACCGTGAAAATGTTCATAGGCTATGCACCATGGATAATGGAAGTTCAAACTGAATGTAAATGAAAATTATGCTATCAGTTGCAATCCCATTCCTTTCAAGGTAATTACGAGGAATTCGGGAAAATTGGTCAATTTCGGGAAATGTAGAATAGTGACAAAATTTCTGGAAATTCTCTGTATAAACTCAAGACATAGTAAAGATCATGTAAAAAGTGATATAAACTACTCGAATTAGCTGTACACATAGGATGGAGGAGAACTGAGTAGATTAACGAGGGCGTCACACCTATTTCTCGAAATGGTCAAACGCGGATTTCAGGAGATGCGAGAGCACGTTTCGGAAATATGTGGAAACACTCTGCAAAGCGTTTAACAATGTTTATCTCTCATGCACATGACAATAAAGTGGTATATTTCATCAAGCAAAAGACTTTAAAAGATACTGCGATCTCAAATATGAATCTTACAGCAGTGCATCGTATTCTTGGTCAGATATTTTCACCATCGTCTTCGAAGCTGTTGGAGACCCCAAAATTCAATTCTTTCAGTTTTTTTTTACGTTCATAGAATTATAGGTTGTAACGAATTTTTATTCAAAATTAGAAAGGAAAGATTCTCCTCTCTGTACCTTGTGTGAGGATCCCCCCTTATCTTAAGACCACTTTTCCGGACCTATAACATTACGACATATTTTTGGAAAGATATTTCATCAAAAGTGTTTAAAGAGTGATCTTAGCTTTAATCAAGATCAAGTAAATTTTGGTTTAGTTTATGAAGCAAGTTTTTGCAATTTTCTCACTTTTACTTGAAGGGAACATTTTTTTGGCAAACAGAAGCTCAAAGTAACGACTACTGAGATTCTAATTACAAGCCTGGGAAATGCCATTTCCGGCTACCTTAGGGGTCGCGATTTTTCAAAATTTTCTGTACGCTCCGCGCCAACCAGTGGTGGCGCTCCGCTTAGATTTTCGTTCGGGCAGATGATCGACCGTCAGCGCCCCCCCCCCCCCAACGAAAAATCCGAGATCCGCCCCTGGTACATTAACTGTGCAGAACAGCCCTTAACTGTACGTTATGCTATGTGTAGCAACGTAACACTGTACCAATATACCGTGGAGATCAATACATTTAACTTTTACGCATAAGGGGATCCCCCTTATTTGAAATAACTAAATATGGTCATGCTCATAACACTGCATAATTATGGATTACCCTAATTCATAACTATTGCGCATGATCAGACTATATCAAACCACACACGTAGGCAAGCACTGTTTTCACGCTACGACGAAGCTCACTGAGCGAACAACCTGAAAGACTGACATTACGGTCTGACCCATGTCAAGATCTAGCTAGGAAATCGCAGTCCTGGTCTTTCGACCCATACTTGCAATTAAAATGTGAAATCTGAACATTTATCTCAAACATGTCCATGTCAAAACTAACGAAATATATTATCATTAAGAGAAATGCGATACTACCTCTTTCTGAGTCCAGACGACAGACTGGGCGATATCAACCACTTTCATGACCTGAGCCTAACGTCATACAATACATACCACAAGGATACTTCTTATACTACTAACCTCCGTTTCGTAGCACAATGAAGCAGAGAATCAATCACAATCAAAATTCCAGGAGTTGTGATATATTTTAGAAACTATTTGTACCATTCTTTTCATGCAAATCATGAAATTTATTCGAGTAGAAATGCTTGTTCTGAATGAGAACGATGTTCGCACAGAATCAAGTCGACAACAATGTTTATCTGTTCAGCATAGATATTGAAGTTAGAGAATGGTCACTGTTCATACTTCACACTGACTAATGCACTTTACGTAGCATGTAACGACGATATTGTACGTATACTGTATACATAATGTACGTAATGATATTTTCAGCAAAGATGTTTTTTCGAGCATCCTTCCGACCTGAGTTTTACATTCGTGGGGAAAAATAGTCGGTCTCGCACCTGGTCTCGGCCCAGTTCTCGAGTCATTTCGGTCGAGTCCGAGTCCGAGTCCTGAACGCACAAGTCCGAGTCCGAGTCACGAGTCACGACAATCAGGACTCGGGACCGAGACCGGCCTCGAGTCATCCATCCCTGGTAGGTAATAGCAAAAAATCGAAACTCCGACACACCACAATAATGCAGAAACTCCCATAACAAAACAAGAATACTTACTAACTTCCTATATGAGTGGGATTGCTAGCACTTGGGAAAATATTTGGTGCTTCAACCAAGAACGCAATTCTAGTTATGGCGAAAATATTGAAACGGCCTTACGGCATCGAAGGTGCCATTGGGCACAAAGAGGCCACCGGCAGCAGGTAGCACACTGCTCAGCATATACCAGAAGCCTGCATGATAGGCTGAAGTTTAGGTATAGCTAAGATTGTATAACAATCCATATATATATATATATATATATATATATATATATATATATATATATATATATATATATATATATTGGCATTGAGAGTTACCTCTCAGATCGTCAGAGATTACCCTCCTACTGAAAAAGATGTCGATAATTGTCACGCTTTGGTGCATTTGCTCAACTAGGCCTACACATATAATAAGACCCAACCTTGTAAATGGACTAAAATGGCACTCAAAGCAGATAGGTGAAGTTATGCTTTAAAGCTGATAAGGGTACCAAAATTCAGATCTCAAAAAGAGCTCTAACTATGAAGAAACTCCGCCATTAAATGATATGTTGAAGACTTGCCGGGTTTCTGTGAAATTATTTCATAACTGACATGGTCACTGCGTAGTTATAGTGCTTTCAATACTAAATCTGACTCATTGAAGGCAATAGCATGTTTTCTGGATTTCTGAAACTTGGGTCTTTATTTAGTTTGTCTTATTTGTAAAAATCTTAATGCAAGCTAGAAAGTGTCGTACAGCTGTTGGCGCTTGACTGCTCAAATGTTAAAGTAAAGTTGAAGTTAGTAGCCTACTTGATTTTTCTGTAGTAATCATCAGATTTTTCATTTCTTGCTAATTTGAACTATAATAACGCGTCTAACAAATAGAATACATCATTACATTGTATTGTAGAATTAAAACTAAGAACAGTTTGTGGTGAGGCCTAGGTAGAGATAAACTAAAGATCGTGTATTGTTGCAAGCCATAAAATTTTCTAATTTTTGTGTAGGCTACAATGAAAATTTGGCAGAAATGTCTATTGAGTGCAAACGGCGCAAGTGATTTCATATCCATCGACGTAAGGTCCACATGGCAGCCCACCCCCACTCGATATACACCTACCCTCTACCAAGTTGAGTGCCGCTCGATCTCCATTATGCCCGTGAGTGTGTGGCTTACTTTGCAGTTCACGGTCAACACAGATATACATGGAACGCTTATGATTCGGATGACTTCTCTCTGTCATAAGGTAGCCGCTGTACTCGAGAGTCCACTCACCGGAAGGACAAGTTTGTTTTCCCGGTACCATTAATTGAGCAAACCGTGATGGAGATTTACACACCGCGCACGATACATCTTTCCAACTGTGAGATTGGAGTGCTGGAAAGCTGTCGATTTGATATTCAAGGCTGTAGAGAAAGGCTCGACTTGTACCAACTCCGGCAACAGGGTTGTCATAGATGGGATTTTCTGGGAGACACAACTGGTTGGCACCATTCCCTGCTGCGTTGTGATTAGGCCCCGCCGCTGTGCCTTCAAAATGAAAAAAAAAAATGATCAAACGTAAATCTCAGCACGTCCATGGCCAGGCTGGGGCACAGTTTGCACCGTGACCTCTCCAAAACCCGCAAGTGCATACAACTATGTACTCAATTTGCCAAATGGATCGCAAAAGATTTTTTACGAACTATGAACGGTGCCGCCCTTGGGTGGGTATGAGGCTCATGTTTTAAAGCAAATGGACTTCAAATTGAGATAAGCCTGAAGATGTCTAAAAATGTCTATAGAGAATGGAGTGAGTCGTTTCGTCGAATGGCTGATTGTCGCATCTTGTTTAATTTTATATCCTTCATATGAACTACTAAAATTATGAAGCTCGCCTCCCGATTTCATCTTCAGTACTATTTTCCTTCAACGTTGGTTCAAACTAGCTGTCTTTATTCAAGTTTTTGCAACAAATATTCTTCAATGCAGGCGTTATTATCAAGAAACACAGAATTATAAAGATACGAGGAGGGTGGTTCTTTTCGCTTTATACTCTACCTTCAAGTAGATGCTCTCTTCAGACCCCCCCCCCCCCATCGTGAGAGTAAATTCATTTTTATAAAGTGTCTAAGTGCGGAGCCTTCGTGCAACTTTTTAGCATGCTTAATTCAAGCACAATATTCCACTGTTCACTCTCTATGCCTGGTTCACACTCATCCGGACAATGATAGACTAGTAATACTTTGGCGAGAAACTACTTATACACCTTTAACCGCTTTAGAGGTCTGGCATCGGGAGGAGTTGGGTCAACATTTTAATATTTTAAGCAACACTGCTGAAAGTGATTTGAAGTTTTACCAGTTACGCCAACTTGTTCAAAGTATGATTATTTTGATCGGTCAATAGTGACTGCAATATGCATCTTAAACACGTAACGTTGTAAATGGTTTGCGTTATTTCCGCACTTTTAAGTCCTCTTCTCCTTTGGTTTTACCTACACATCTCTGGCTCATTTATTTGTAACCTGTTAGCGGAAACTTTTGTTCTAAAGTTGATACAAGTGTGATTTAAGTGAAGACCTTTGCAGGTCCGTAGCCAGGAATTGTGACATAGGCGGAACAGGCACAACAGGGGTCACCAAACACGACTATTTTTTGTAGCTGCAGGTACCACCAGAAATGACGGCAGTTTGCCGGAGCAAAAGCAAAGATATTATAAGCAACGCTTCCAAACTTTAATTGGCGCGTTGACTCCCCATGGGAGCCAAAATATCGGGGCGGAAGTGCTGATCACTGTTCAGTCGTTTTGAAAAACAAAAAGGTAAATGAATGTCTTACAAAAGTATTTATATTTGTTATTCCAAAATATTAAAGTATCACTCCTCAATAAATACAACTTAAAAGACGAAGTTATTTCTTCCTCGCGGCATTTCACATAAATACATTTGAACATGAACGCACAATGACTGGTTTGAAGTTCATGGACTTATTCATTGGTCAGTTCTATGGTATCTTCAAGTGATGCACTTTTATCGGCTCGTTCAATTTGTTACGCTCTGGCAACGGGAAAGCAACTAGCGCGTTCGTTTTCCGAGCCCCCCAGAAATATGCTTCAACTAGCATTACCGGATAATACACAGAGAAATTTATTCCGAGCGTATAGTAAGCGTTGTAAAAGCGCACGCACGCTAACCTCCTTTAACGATGGAATTTTCTCAAACGCGCTCTTCTTGTTTGTACACAGATCGCCGAACAGAACGGTGCGCATGTCAAATTGACACTTCCGCCCCGATATTTGCGTCTCCATGAGGAGTCACTGAGCGTAACAGTGTAGGTATAGGAGTTTGAAATCTATGTTTGTGATATCTTTGACCCACAGGGGATGATTTCTCAAGCCCACCACAAAAAGCTTAAAGGAAGCGCTTCTACTTGTGCACATGCACTAGAAGCGAGAGAAGATTTCTCTTTTCAATTGACAGTTTTACCCTACTCTTGGACAGACGTGGAAAGTCTCCACAAGTGAACGGAACAAGGCTATGGTCATGCATGGTGATGCTTTTGAGCTCTGCGCGCGAAGGTGGAGAGCTAAGTGCTTTGCAAACGGTGAGGGGACCATGGGTTGCCATAAGACCACTTCCTGGTCCAGTATAGTTTTGTTGGGATGAAGAGGAAAAATCTCCCTAAAGTCTGAGGTATTTACAAAGTGGACACACTGGCATGGAGCTCCGAATGACACTGGCAATTATTGTATTTTTACTTTTGAACGAAAATTGCATGAACAGCTTGTAACAGAATGGGCAAGAATGAAGAAGGTGAAATCAAAGTAGAAGATCATTAAATAATTATGATTTAGAATGAGTATTCCTTGTAAATGTGTTAAATAAAAATGTAGAGCCACTATGTAGCTGTAAAGCCCTTTTTAAATAAATTTGTGATGCAAGTAAATGTAACTTTAGACCGTATAGCTATCACGTAAAGAATTTTACTCAAGACATTTGATTGCAACATGAAAACCCCTAGATGTCCGGTTTTCTGCCCTGTGGACGTGTATTACTCATGCACCTATACTGGAAAAGGACGGTAAGATGCCCGGTCTCTAACTATGAGTGTAAAAAATAGTTGTTGCTAGGATCTTTCACAGGTATTGTTATACTAATAAAGTCCATAGGTGATGCAACTACGATTGTGAGGACTGCGCGCGAGGCGCGGAAAACAATTGACCATCTTAAGTAAAACATGCAAGTTCAGCCAAGGGTAGTGCCAGGATTTGCCTTACAGGGGTCAAGCGCAGCGACGAGGGCCAGCAACCTGAACCCCGACGGATGCAAAGGGTTCTTGAAAGATGGAAAGCCCGGAAAATATCGTCCCGCGAATTGCGCACAGAAAATTTGGGGATGTATGAAGGAAAATTAAATAGTTTTAAACAGTTGTGCTTTTTATGAAGGAATGTTTTTATTGAAGAAGCTGTCCTCCCTAAGAGTAAAAGCAAGAAACTCGTCAAGGTAACTGGTCCTCGTAAGCCTTCTCAAATGATGGACCATGCCCAATGCCCCCCACCTCCACTTGGTGTCACCTCTGGTTCAGCATTGAGACAACTTTGATTTCTAACAAAATATGTTTGCCACTATGACGAGTCTGAGTTAAGAATCTTCTAAAAGGTATGGAAAGAGGACAGAAGTTTGCATCGATGCAACTTTCTGCTTCTCCAGAATTACACCTATGAACGGGAGAACAATAACTAGCGGAACCTTTACCGTTGAATAAAACCAACCTGTTTGAAACCAAGGGTGTTTAAGCAAAATAGTACCGAAGACGAAAGCGCCTCCTTGACCAACTTCTCTTCACTTGTGGATACTCTCTTGTCCATTTTATCGCAAAAGAAGGGTAAATTACCCCTAAGGAAGGGATTCTTTGCTCGCTTCGCGGTCAGGTGCATTTTTAATAACATAGCTGTATGGGATGATGAGTTTAAGATCCCTCGTGGTTCCTCCAAATTGAAATGTCCTGTCGACACAACTGACTATAAAGAATACTCCACTCCGGTCATCTCCCCTGTTCAAGTGTGGATACCCCTTGTGTCGTAATTTCTTGCTACGGAAGTGGATTTCAGCGACTTTACTTTTCTTTTCACTGATTCCCTACTTATTTGCAAGATATTTTAGGGCCCTGTTCGAGCGTACTAATGGTAATGGTTGATATTATGAATATACCGATCAACCCCATGTTCCTGCCGTGCTGGCATTTTATTTCGTGCGCTATCATGATACTTAGCAAAATCCTAAATATCACAGCGTTCAGTGTGTGAAGTTACTAACTGTCATTTATTTTAACTCAGGTCTTCTTGGTTAATTATCTTTAATTTCTGCTGTCTTATCTTCAAACGCTATGCATCACAGTGGGGCTTCAAAGGAGTTAGTTGTACACTGAAGAAAGACAACAGAAGAAGGACTTGCTAAGTCGCAAGAAATGTCTGTAAACAAGTATCGAAGTAACTTTAGTGGACATATCATAACTTTACCAGCTTGGGATAGCATACCAAATGAAAACTGACAAACACTTTCACACCCTACTTTACATACCTAAGTAACGGTTTAGCTGTAGACATGACTGACATGTACATGGTTTAAATGGCAAACCCACTAACTTTATTTAAAGAGGGACTAGGCATTTCCTGGATAGCGTTAAACTGTCCTGGGGATTTTCTTTTTTAATGTGAGCACATAATTTGCAAGACTTACAAGGATCGATTGCATAGTGCCATTGTTTTCGAATTAAAAAACCTGTGAGAATGTCTTGTTCTCGTTTGATACACTAGTGTTTCTCTCATTGAACAAGTACGTTATTCATTTTGCGCTTAGTTTTCTTTTGTACAAGGTATCTTCTATTTAAGTATTTACATTATTTTTCTCACTACAGATGTTGCGATATTGGATTCAAACATTCCTTTCAAATAACTTCAAATATCCTCTGCACAAAGTTCGTAACTTTACTTTATTCCGTTTAAGTATTTTTCACCAATTATTGCTCACCTGAATATATTAACGTCGAATGGCTGGGACATTCGGTGTGCCCCCATCTTATATAAACAGTACCACTAGTTGTCCTTGGAGAGTCATTGCCACTGTCTCCGATGTTCCCACAGTTCTCGGCTGAGGTGGCCAAAGCTGAAAATGTGTATTCAAGGGTAAGCACTATTCTCCAGCTTAAGATAGTGTAGAATTGTATATTTCATTGATCAGCCAGTAAACAAACCGGAAATTGAGACAAGTACGATTATTTGTATCACTAGCACTTACACATGTAGAATAAGAATCGTTTGTAAAATGACATAACAATATTGTGAGTCCCGTAGGACAATGATTTTCTCTCACGGAAAAGAACGATAGCACTGCATTACCGATCAATTTATTTCTAGAATTTGGATTTTATGTTACTTAGTGCAATTTGTCATCCTTACTTTATTGTTACCAGAATCCATTTATCAAAATCTCTCTAATTGTAGGAAATTGACCGTTTATAATAGTTACCCCTCGCCCTACGCTACCTGAAATGGTGAACCTGAATACTTACGTACGGAATCTCTACCATCCCTTCCGTCTCTTCCAGGTGTTCCTGGTGGACCTGGAAACCCACGTGGTCCCTCAGGACACAGAATACAGGAACCACCAACAGAGTAAGGTATTACCGATAAAGGACATCCGAAGTTACCTGGTATGCATCCTGAGAAATACGTGACAATAGAATAACGATCAATCATTCCATAGTTTTTTTTATTTATGCACTAGTCTCGACTATTTGGACGTTAAGGAAGGTCGGACGTAAACGGGATTAAATTACCAAAAACCATCTCCAAATCGTACTTTTCTAATGCAACATACATTTTTAACACCGTATTAATTTATAAAATTCGATATTGCAACAGTTTCACACTGTCTTATAACTTCACCCGTAGTTCTTTAAATCTTAAGAAAGGATTAAAGATGATAAGACATAGGTTTCCAGCCCTCACGTACAACACTTGCTTGTAAAGTATTTCTTCAAGGTGAAGAATACACAGTTCATTAGAAGTATAACCATTTTGATGAGTGGACCCTTTAGTTTAGAAGTATGCTGTTTTTTGAAGAGAACCAACAATTAACGTTAAATAATTACTAGGAGGAGGTGAGTGATGATTTTTTCTGTGTGTGTTGCAATGAATAACCTGTGTTTTCATTTCTTTATACAATTTAGGCTCTGCGGCGAAAAGAGCAAACTACTGTTTCTTTACACCAAACATTATCCTGAGAAGACGTCACAAATATCATAATTTTTGTAGAAAGGGTGGATATTACACTTTAGAAATTTGCTTGACCAACGCTTTCATGACTTAAAAATCATTTTGTAAAATATTTTGAATAACCATTTGTACGGTCCTTTATATGTCAGGAAAGCAATATACATGTTCTCCTTGTTCCAGTTTGTGATATCTTGCATTTAAGTTAAGTAAGTATATCAGTGTTACCATTCTGGTTTGGCAAAGTTGTCAGAGGGTCTCCTTCTACATCTCTTCGAGTTCGTTTTTTCTTCTCAATGGGAGCCAAATTTTTTCGTTCACCATTAAACAAAGTGTTTATTTTGCCCTAAGAAAATAAAATTTGATTAAAACAAAATAACTCATACCAAATAAGGACATCAGAGTAACTGTTACACTCCATATACAGACACTCACTTCTGTGTAATGTACCCTGTAGTCAATCTACTAATCTTCTTCGAGGATACCAATCGGAAGAAATATGAAGTGTTTGGAATTTGATATGAAGTGAAACACTGTTAAAGTAACTCAAATAGCTTCAAAATAACATATTTAATTTCCCTTCACATTATTAAATTGTTTTATTAGATATAAAACGATGACGTTGAGTCTTTGGATAAAGCGAGGGGGAGTTTTCGTTCATTTAAATTCTTAATTCCATGCAAAAATCCAAAGCAACATCCTGCTTTTCATATACCTTGTTTTATGCTAGCTTTTCAATCTTGATTCAAGCAAGGGGAACTAGCCTATAACTTTCAAGAAGAAAAATCATTTTATTTGTGAGATATACGTTTGGAACTGCGACTCCTGGGATTGGATTAAATATGCAATCAGAGTACTTCTTATATACTGATATCGCACTTTATCAGGAACTTTCTAACAGTCTCTTTTCCAAACATCAACAATACAATAAAACAAACTATTAATGTTCACAATTCTTGCATGTCCCACTTTCTTTAGTCGTCCCCCCCCCCATTGTGATTTTCTAATGTTCTATTATTACTTTTGTTTGTTTGGGGAGCACACATTTATCAAACCACGTTAATGATATCCAGGGCCTTAGCTAGGGTCATACGTTTGGGGGGGGGGGGATGTGAAGGTCCCAAATTCCGACTGGATGGATATTTTTTTCCAGCTGAATGGTGGCGCTTAAATTGCACCATTTTTTATGCGCCCTGCGTTTACATACAGCAGTGGAGTTCCTTCCTTTGTCACTCCATAAAGGTGCCGTCGGGGGGAACGGGTCTAAGGGGAGGGGTGACCCCTACCCTTTGAGAAATTTTTCTTAATTTAAGGTAGCTTAGATGCAAAATGGAGCTATCTTTGGGATATTTTTGGAGTTGATCATACATGGCTAGAAAATGTCCATAATTAAATGAATTCTAATTTTTCCAATTGGTTTGATTCTTTTTCGAAATGAGTGGTGTCCCGTAAATTGCATCTTCGTTTTTATGTGCGTTACGTTTGTATGATACAGCAGTGGGGATCCTTCCTTTGTCATTTCATAAAGGTGCCGTCCTGGGGGAGGGATCTAAGGGGAGAGGGTTTCCCCTCCCCTTTGAGAAATTTTTGTTAAGGTAAGGTTGCTTAGATGCAAAATGGTGCTATCTTGGGATACTTTGGGAACTGATCATATATGACAGGAAAATGTCCATAATTTGGTGAATACTATGATTTGGTTAGGTGAAAGTAGAAAGTATGTTGTCTAAGAGAAGAATACGTTGTCAACAAACCTCCTGAAGCCCCCCCCCCCTTCTTGACTACTTTAATGCCTTCTATTCTGGCATCTAATGCTAGCATATACCTGTATAGGGCCTCCTGGAAGCTCTGGATCAATTATATAAAATGGGGCAATGACATAATGCTTATTACCTGGCATCTAAATAATAATATAGAGTATGACGCCAAGCACTTTACATCTATTATACTTTTACTAATCTTGAACGAAAATCTAGACGAACAGCTTCCAGCAATGGGGAATGGGCGGGAGGGAGAGTATACGTGCAGAAAAATGATATTAGACCTCCCAGACAGGTATAGCAAAAAGAGGTTTAGGACTAACAAGCGCGTTTTAAGAAAGTACAACTAGTTTATGCTATAAACGTTCACTGGTACGTTTGTGCTCATAATGTTCATAGGTGATACAACGTGGATTGTGAGGATTGCGCGCGAAGCGCGCCGAAATTTGGGGGTATACTTCAATGCCAAAATGAAAAACCTGCACGCAGGCTCAGCCAGGGGTGGTGCTTTGATTTGCAGTTATGGGGGGGGGGAGCGCCCTGAATGTGGGCCAGCTACTTTAAGTCCCGACAGATGCAATGGGTGGCCGAACTCAAACTATAAGGCGCGCGAAACGGGCCGAAAAATTTGGGGTTATATTGAAAAAAGATTTCACATTTTTGTTTTCATTAAGGAAAGTTGAAAAAGATTGGGTTTTTATTGAAGAATCTGGACAAAACCAAGAAATTTGTTCGGGTGACTGCATGGTCGTCGTTGGGGATTACATTCTTCATCTTACCATTAAGGATCCCCTTCGAAACTGAAAAATCTTTTTTCTTACAAAATATGTTTGCCAAGAAAGAAGAAAGGATCTTCCAAAAGTTAGGAAAAAGAGGAAAGAACTTCGCGACGATGCATTTTCGTGTCTTTCTAGAATCACGCCTACACGGAAGAACAACATTTGTGGAAACGCTGAAATCCAATATGTTTGAAACGGTGGCGTTACCACTAGATAGAACTATATATGTAGCATAGCGCGAGAAAATTTTTTGAAGTTATAGAAAGACTCGTTACAGAACATGCTGGCTACGGGCCTGATAAATAGACGTTTGGAATATTTTCTGAGTATATCTATGTCTTCACCAATATACGTGTATTTAAAATTTTGCGCAATTTTGTGGGGCTCGGAAAAATTTTGGGGGGGGGGGACTAAGGCGCCCTAGCTCCCATAGATTGTGTCTGGTATAATCACCTTAATAATGTTCATGAGATTGATTGTAAACCTTGTCGCATGCGCGCGAAGCGCGCCCAAATATTCATTAAATAAGATTTCCATAATAAAACCTGCATTCATAATCTGAATCGAGATACTTTCAATTGCACAACAAACTAACATGCCACTCAAAAAGTCAGTCTTTTACATGGTAATTTTTAAACAGCTTTCAGCTTCTGCTGTTGTGCTTCTCCGAAAGTTGCTATCGGAAGATGTTGATAATAAGAACGACACTGAGGTAAGGTTTGAAGCCCGCGAAGCGCGCGAAAATTTTGAGAATTTGAGAGGAATTTGCGAAAAAGGACAGTTTTGATTTGATTTTACGTGAGAAAAATAACGCTTGGTAATATTCTCACTTGGTCTAGTTGGAAAATATATACATAGTTGATATAGGCTCAGTCGGAAAAATGTGCTAGACTGAGATACCAGAAATTCCAAATGGCATTTCAGATTTTCCGACTATCGTCGCTCTGACAAACTTTGGAGGTGAGACACCCCCACCCCCCCCCCGGTCGCGACGGCCCTGATGATATTAGTCGTGCATAAGTTGTTGTTTTCTTCTTTTTTGTAAGAAGCCGGCTGTGGCTACTTTGTGCATTGGACGTGCAAAACGTCATCCGTTTGTTATATTTTCCCCAGGAACGTATCTATTGGAAATTTATCACACATAGTTGGCCTTGATAAGACGTTATCATAATACCAAGAAACACATAATGATAGTCGTTTGTGGAGATAAAGTAAACATTCTAAGAAGTTAAGGGTTATTTTCAGCCTACTACATGCATAGAGGGAATTTTCGAGATACCAACTATTTTAGAAGGACTGAAATGATTTTGCACATTTATTATAAGGATTAAACGTATTTCTCCTTTCTCCGACCAAGACGAAAGGTAAATACATACTCTCATTGCAAAACACGTCATGATGATTTACAGCAGTTAATTACTGTAGAAACAAGATAATGATTGTCTTAAAGGGGCGATCATACTTCATAATAAAAACTGCAAGCCAGTTGAAAAATTTGTATCAGATGATGTATAAGAAAGCTAGTTGCAGGGAATAAAGAAAAGCACTAGAAAAGTACAGGATACGATCACGTTGTATAAAAATATCATGACAAAGATAATCACCAGTGACAAAGTCGCTAATCGTTTAAGTGCAACCCCGTAATGTCAAGCAAAAGGATATAACAAGTTTTCTTATCCTATCACAGGAGGTCATTAAAGCATAGAGGAAGCTTATCTACCCTAAATGATCCATCAACTTGTATATTAGAAGATGAAACAGTTGATAATGAATTCGGTTTCCAGCAATCACTGATCTTGGTCTCTTGTGCAAAAATAGTAACCGCACATAAATGATAGGAAATACGTTCACCATGCATTTTAATATGGCATTCAGGAACCATATTTGCTATCTTCGGGCAATACATATCTTGTTTTGAGGAGAAAATTGTAACATTTTGGCATTTAGTTTCGGGAAATGCCCCCACCCCCACCCCCACCCCCCCCCCCACCCCCATCGAAATTAGTCCCCTACGATTAGGCTTACATTCATGCAAATGTTTTTATAAAGCAAAAAATAGTAATTTATTGAATCTTTTCAAGTTAAGAAATGTTAGTATGAGTGTCGTTGTAACTTGAAACACATCATTTAAAAATAAAACTTTGGACCATAAGTTTACAAAGCAGATGGTTACATAGTTATCTGTTTCTGTTTATCTGGGTTGAGAGGGTACTTCTTAAAGATTTTGTAGATGAATGAGAACTGTATTGACGATTTCGTTGATATATATTGTTGCAAATAATTCCCTTCTCCTGGATATCCAGTAAACTATTTTAAGCCATATATTTTAAAGATTCGATAGGAATGTTACTCCTTCAAAGATCAGGCAAAAAGTTTGGAATGTCAACATTTTTACTGTTTGACATATCAAATGTTTCATTTTACCCGCATGCTGTGTAAACTAAACCTGCTGGAAAATACAAAAAAATTAATGGTAGTTTTGTGGTGACTTCTTAGTAAAAAAAATTATCTAGTTACATCTAGGTGTGTCAGTGTTTTATATTGTGTTACTGGAATAAAAAAGTTTGAAGTCCTCTTGGGGGAGGCTACTTTTGTCCTACTGACAAGCTCCTCATTATAATTTATATGGGTGTAAACGAAAATACAAGCTGAAGTCAGTTGACCTTTAATTGAACATGTTACGACCTATACCTGCAATCAACTGGACGAAATCAGACTGCCAAAAATACTACTTGTTTTAGGGGCAGGTTTACAATGTTATCCAAATGGTCAGTGTTTTAAGTGTAAGTATTGCTGAGTATTATCTAACACAAACGTAACGTACCATAAGAATAGACTTGGTCTCTTGAACTGCTTGAAGACTCTTCTGGAATTCTGAGATTTGTTTAGTAACGACTTTTGATGAAAATGAGTTCAGTTGTATCATCACATCAGATGGTACATTCTTCCCACTTTCCGTGGTGTCAACGACGTTTGCAAGAACTAAGAGAAAATGAACAAAAAGATTTATAACAAGGAATGGAAGCAACATCATGTCTTCCATTTGTCGGCGATACAACAGATTCCAATGACATGACCACTATACCACTAGCGACCAATTGTAAGATGTTCTTATCGTAAGATGTTTTTTGAAATTGGCCGTTCGTTGCATATTACAGTCACTAAAGGTTGGTAATCCCTAAAAACGATGGCGCTGTCTTTTCAGTTTCTATACCATACTGATGCTCAAAATCATTGCTCACGTCTATCGAATATACACAGCACATAACTTTGTATTTAGTACTGAGAAATTATTGTTACATTTACATTAAAACTGGACAGCTCAAAGTTTTATTGATTACTTGTCGGAAGGTGATGCTTTGTTGAAGTGAGGTTCATCTATCAAATTTATCCGTCTTGAGATATATCATGTTTCACGATGTGTTCACAATTCAACCTCTGCTGACTCCACTTGACCATTGAACTCAACCCCAAATTGAATGACTAAAATAAAAAAAGGGAGTGTGTTAGAATGGGCTCAAACTAGGGCCGTCTGTGTTGGAAACCGAGCTACGCCATCAATGACCTCGATATACATATGGTATTTCTAATCCTCTTATATTCAAGGCATATCTCACACGTGTTAATAATTAGGCAATTGAAATTAGACTTACCAATTTCTTTAACATGCTTTCGAAAATATAAATGTTCTTCATAAGTTAATCTTTGGAATGGTTCAAAAGTCCATTCCTAATTTTTCGGTGGTCACGAAACGACACAATTTGAAAGTATCTCCCACTGTCTATTTAGTTTACGAGGTTCCCATGGTTTCTCCTCTGATGACCTCATATGACCTTTGACCAGGACAAAACCCATGGGGTTTTCTCTATCTAAGTAAAAATCTAAATATCGAGTATGAAAAGTATTCATTACCTCTGTATAAAATATCGTGTTTTTCAAGGTTTTCAGTTCCTTCCTGTTAATAAAATAGGGTTCTTCCTCTAATTACAATAGGGTTCTTCCTCTTAATATGATATATTACTTACCAATTATGAAAAGTTTTTTATCATTGCTATCGTGAGATATCGTAGTTACAAACAGTGTTTAAGGATATCATACTCACTTCCGGTGACCTCAAATAACCTCTGCCAAAGAGAATAGGATTCCTTTTCTGACTGAAATGCATCTACATGCCAAATATGAAAAGTATCCATGCTTTCTACCTAGAAATACCGTGTTTTCGGCTTATGACCTCTGGTGATCTCACATTACCATTGAAAACTTCAAACACAGCAGGGAGTTTTCTCTTTTTATGATAATTCTATATACCACTTATGAGAAGTTTCCACGATTGTTCTTTTTGAGATATCGTGTTTACAAGCCCAGTGTGACAAAGACACACACATGCTTACACACACATAAATACTTATACTAGGTGTGATTGCATAGATTCGTTTCGCCTTCTGCAAGGAATCTATTAGCTCTTCATGCGACTATTCAATACACCTTGATTCACTCATTCGTAAAAAAAGTCGCTACGCCACTCTACCTACTCAATATTGGGACGCGTTCCTATGACGTAACAATGGAAAACTTAACCGCATCAGTACTTAAAGTTGACCGCGCTTTGTCACATAGGCCTCAATGGCTCAGTGGTTAGAGCATCCGCCTCGAATGCGGGATGTCGCTGGTTCGATTCCTGCTTGAGGCTAGGTTTCAGTATCGTTAGTGATGGAAACGTTACCTTAAAGAATTTGTAATGACAAAATAAGCTGGTAAAGTGTGGTCACTTTTCTTTGTTCGACGGTTCGACGGTTCTTTGTACGACGGTTATGTCAACAGTTTTGCCGTTTTATCTTTAGATAGATCCCAAAATGGCTCCAAATGAACCCCGTAGGACACCAAATCGTTTTGGGGATATTCAAATCCTTTAACTGAACACTTTGAGGAGAGGATTGAAGTTGTTGGGAATTCCACTTTCCAAATAGACTATCATTAAATACTGTTTGCTTGTGTAACATTTTAACTGCCATGCATATGCCAAGAATTTGCATCTAAAATTGTTTAATTAATTTATTTTGCCGGAGAGGCACACACAGAATCCCTTTTGGCTTCTTCCCTCTGATTGCTGGGTAAATGCTTAACCACCCTTACACAAATTTATCCCCATTTTTGTTTAAATTCTGGAATCGTGCTTGACTGCCCGCCAAATACGTGTGATCGAATTGTTTTGTTCTAGGAACTTGCACAAGGCTGAGTATGTGAGAGAAAGTGGTTAAAAACACATACTAGTTTTGCAAACATGACTGGGGGAGTTCACTCGTATAGGTGATCTAAGAAAATATGTTTAGACACACTGGCTTTGAAAGTTTCGAGGCATTAGGTAAATACTTCAATAGAGAGCCCTAAACTGAACACCATCTTCGTCCCCTTCACCCCCTCTGACAGATTACTCTTTGCTACACTACCGGTTGCGGGGCACATCACTGCATTTCGATATTCAGTAAAGAGTACGGTTCAAGTCAGTGATCCAATTAATGATAATTGTTTTCAGGCTCGGTGATAAACGCATTGAAACAGAAAGAATCCTGTGGTACACTGTCCTGGTATCCCTCTGCATGTCCGACTGCAGTGGTCAAGTGGTTAGAGCATCCGACTTGTGTTACGGCTTGTGGTCGCAAGTCAAACCAATAACAGCGAAAGATCACAGAAGAACGAGATTAAAATTCAACAACTTAATGATTATTTACAATTTCCTTATCTCACTTAAATTTACAATAATTAATTAGACTTACTCACAATCCTTTACTTAATATTTCTGGTCTGGTCCAAGGGCTGGTAGTGCATGCACGTTGACGGTGGTATAGTAGTAGACCTGCAGCGTGCTGTAGCGTAGGAACTGGTTCCACGAGCGACTAATGACAAGGCTAGGCAGGCGATGGATGATAACAACCTCAATACACAGTGTAGAAACGGCGTAAGGCAATTTGTCACAAGTGTGAAGTGTCAGTGGCTGGCCTCATATGATTCGGTCAACAAACGGACAGCAGAATAACGTCTGGACTCGATGGTGTCTCTCATCGTTAACAGTTGTTGAACTGCCTTTTATATGCTAGGCTTTTATTCGAGAACTCTCCAGAATTTAACAGAAACTTCTAGTGTACACAGTCCAGTAATTACGAGAACGTTCCTTAATAGAAACTTCTAGAACACACAGTAGTTGAATAACGACAATTGCAGCTTCTTCGAAGTGTTGCCAGGTCGCTGCTATAATTGGGACATAACGTAAACAGTTCTCACTTCTAGACAGTTCTAGAAAGGCTTCGTTGAAGTTGAATTCTCTGGAACTTTCCATTCGCTCGTCGATGGATTCAATCCGGTGTTCCTGACGGGTCGTCTTGTAACACTCCCCCCCCCCTTGAAAAAGTTTTGGACGTCTCGGACAAAACTTAAGTTACAATATTTACAATGTATAACTTTACAGTAATAACTACAGTATGTACAGCATGTAGTCCAATATTTAATGGAAGCTATAATCATAACATACAACTTGCCTTGCAAGGTGATGATAATACATGAATACAGTAACATCATCAATACACATTGTGCCATAGTTAACACAAAATTTCAAAACTTACAGTGATATTTTCAACATACTGCATCAGATCAAATTCTTGACAAAGAGTCTGGTACAACATTGTCTTTCCCTTTAATGTGTTTAATATCTACATTATATGATTGCAGAAATAAACTCCACCTCATCAATCTTTGATTCTTATTCTTCATCTTAGATAAAAATGTCAAGGGTTATGATCAGTGTATACAGTGATAGGGAAACTAGTAGTTCCCAAATAAACATCAAAGTGTTGAAGACCAAGTATCAAAGCTAATGTCTCGTTTTCAATTGTTGAATAATTTTTCTGGTGTTTGTCAAATTTCTTAGAATAATAACAAACAGGGTGATCAACACCATGCTCATCAGCTTGAAGCAAAATTGCTCCTATGCCATTGTCACTGGCATCTACTGCCAACTTAAATTGCTTCTCAAAATCTGGAGCAATCAACACTGGTGAACTCATTAGTGCCTTTTTCAATAATTCAAATGCTGCTTGACAATCATCTGTCCAATCAAACTTTTCATTTTTCTTTAACAATTTTGTCAGTGGTGAAGCAATGTCAGAGAAATTCGGACAAAAACGTCTGTAGTAACCAGCCATGCCTAGGAAGCGCATGAGCTGCCTTTTATCAGTTGGGGCAGGGAATTTGTCAATGCCCTCAACTTTAGCCTTAATTGGTCTAACTTTACCCCGACCAACCACATGCCCTAAGTACACCACATGGGCACAAGCAATCTCACTTTTGACCAAATTGACAGTCAAATTAGCTTTGGCAAGCTTGTCAAATAATGTCTTAACATGTTGTACATGTTCATCCCACGAGTTGCTGTACACAATAAGGTCATCAACATATACTTCACAATTTTCTAAATTTGACGTAAGATTATTTACTAAGCGCTGAAACGTCATCGGTGAGTTTTTCATACCAAACGGCATAACCTTATACTGAAATAACCCATCTGGCGTCACGAATGCTGAGATTTTCCGAGCCCTCTCAGTGAGTGGTATCTCCCAGTACCCCTTTAGTAAGTCAAACTTTGACACATACGTAGCTTTCCCAATCCTATCAATGCAATCATCGATACGGGGTATCGGATAGGAATCCGTTCTTGTGACTGCATTCACCTTTCGGTAATCAGTACAAAATCTGTACCCACCGTCTGGCTTGGGGACCAATATACAAGGCGAAGACCATTCACTATTACTAGGTTCTATAATGTCATGGTCCAACATGTACCGAACCTCATCCCTGAGATGTTGTCGTTTTCGAGGGTTAACTCGGTAAGGATGCTGCTTGATTGGTGTGGCATCTCCCACATCAACATCATGTTCAATCAAATTTGTCCTAGTAGGATCATCTGAGAACAAGCATGCATATTCATAGATTAATGATTTCATTTCTGACTTTTCTTTGTGATCCAGATGACTTAATTTCTGGTCAAGACTTTTCAACACATCAGAATTTTGTAACTTAATACACATGTCAGGAACATTATTAGCTTTGATCTCATCATTACTGAGTTCATGATCAGCATTGATAACACACACTTGATCACCTGTATCATTATTGTTACTATTTACATCATGTACACTTTCATCCTTAGAAATGCCACAATCTTCTCTTTCATAATATTTCTTCATCATATTAATATGACATACTCTTCTAGATTTACGCTTGTCAGGTGTCAAAATGACGTAATCTGTGTCACAGACCTTTCTCTCAATGACATAAGGTCCTTGAAAGCGAGCTTGAAGTGGCTGACCAGAAACAGGCAAAAACACTAGCACCTTATCACCAGGCTTAAACTCTCTTTTCACAGTGGTCTTGTCGTACCACGCTTTCATTTTCTTCTGAGAGTGCCTCAGATTTTCCTGAGCAAGTTCACATGCTCCATGAAGACAAGCTTTAAAGCGGGATACATAATCAAGTAGATGTATGTCTTCACCTGGATCTGATAACCACTTCTCCTTTAACAATTTCAATGGTCCACGAACTGTGTGTCCAAAGACAAGTTCAAATGGACTGAACCCAAGTGACTCTTGTATAGACTCCCTGGCAGCAAACATTACAAATGGAATGCCTTCATCCCAATCTCTCTCGTTATCATGACAATATGTCTTTAACATATTCTTCAATGTTTGGTGAAACCTTTCTAAAGCCCCTTGGCTTTCAGGATGATAAGCCGAAGACTTAATTTGGTCTATGCCTAACTCATACAACATCTGTTGGAATACAGTTGACATGAAATTAGACCCTTGATCTGATTGGATCTCTTTCGGCAACCCAAACAATGTGAAAAATTTAAGTAAAGCTTGTAAGACTGTCCGAGCCTTAATATTTCTCAGTGGTATTGCCTCTGGAAACCTTGTAGAAGCACACATAATGGTTAATATATACTGATGCCCTGCCCTACTCTTAGGTAAGGGACCTACACAATCAATGATGACTCTACTAAACGGCTCTTCAAAAGCAGGAATTGGCTTTAAGGGTGCAGCCGGAATATTCTGATTCGGCTTCCCAACCATTTGACATGAGTGACAGGTCTTACAAAATTTGGCCACATCACTTTTAAGTTTTGGCCAATAAAAGTGATTTAAAATTCTGTGGTAAGTCTTATTGACTCCTAGGTGCCCTGCAAATGGCATTTCATGAGCAATACTCAGTATTTCCCTTCTATAGGTCCTAGGTACCACAATTTGATGGTAAATTATCCACTCTTCATCTAATAGTGCATCAGGTGGTCGCCATTTACCCATCAAAATATTGTTTTTCAAATAAAAGCAGACTGGGACGTCTTTCGATTCATCCTCAGTGAGTGCACCAGCTATTAATGGCTGAAGTTCTTCATCATGTTGTTGTTGGACTGACAACTGGTCTCTGTGGAGTGTGTCAGACATTTTTGATTTTTCCTGTTCTACCCCCTCACTATGTGTGGGGCCAGGAGACTCACAATCCTGACTATCATTAAGATTAGTCATAAAAGATTGGCTGAGATCATACCAAGAATCTTCACTTTCATGAATATTTTTACTGGAATCTTTTCCAGATTCTGACTCCTCTTTTGGGAGTGTTGTTCCATTTTTAGGAACTAATTCCTCAATTTTAGAGGGTGGATGATTAAGTTTATCATCCTTATTTTCAGAAATCATACCCTCATTTTTAGAGAGTGGATGTTCAAGATTATCATCCTTACATGATTCCCTACTTATTCCACTTTTGGGAACTGTATCCTCACTTTTGGAGGGTGGATGTTTAAATTTATCATCCATGGCGAGCTTTTGTGACATAGCTCTAGTGACAGCACAGGCAGGGAATAAATTTGGAAATTCCTTTTCTAATTGCTCTGTGTTGTTATAATCACATGGTTTATCTGTCAAAATTGCATTGGCTACTGCCTTTCCACCAGCTAGGTCATTGCCTAGCAACAGAGATACCCCTTTACAGGTAGAGTAGGTCTGACCCCTACTATGACCGACCCAGAAACTAAATCTGACTTCAAATTAATTTTGTGGAGAGGGACAGAAATAAATCCACACTCAACCCCCTGAATTAGTACATTTGCCCCTGTGGAAGTAGAGTCCGATAATGGCAAAACTCCATCAAGAAGCAACGACTGAGTTGCGCCTGTGTCACGCAAAATTTTAATTTTGACGGGTGGATGAGCTGAATTCCCCTCTAGGGAAATAAACCCCTCAGACACGAATGGAAGGTATTCTTCCTTAATTTGGTCATTAGAATTAGGCCGTAAAGTCACGACTACCTCAGAAGAGTTCTCTACATTGGCTAAGGCATTTGGAGCTGTTTCAGTCTCCTTTAATTTTGCCAATTTGAAGCAATTTGCCGTTGTGTGGCCCTTTTTGTGACAGAAACCACAAGTTATGTCTTTAAAGGCAGCTTTGTTTGAGCTGACCTGGTCGTTCTTTTGACGACTTGAATCTGGTTGTTTTTTTACCAGAATTTGTTGGAGAGATAGAACCAGACTGAGATCCACTGTTACCTGTTGTGCCACTACTATTGCCATATTTTTTATTTGGCCTACTAAACTGACCCTTGTTTTGAGTCTGACCCACTTTACCAAACTTATGGGTAAGTGCATACTGATCAGCCAAATTTGCCACTTCCTTTAAGTTGTCAGCCTTATTTTCCTCAAGGTGAGTCTTAATGTCATCATTCACACACCGTTTGAATTCCTCAACCAGCATCAGTTGTCTTAAAGTGTCAAATGTGGAGACCTTTTTGGAAGCACACCATCTATCGAAATGCCTTTCTTTTTGATAAGCAAACTCTACGTATGTTTGTGTATCCGCCTTACGATACTTTCTAAATTTTTGGCGATAAGCTTCGGACACTAATTCATAGGCTTGTAATATGGCCTTTTTAACCTTATCATAATCCATGCTGTCCTCTATTGACAGAGCGGAGTACACTTCTTGAGCCTTGCCTGTGAAATTACTCTGGATGAGTGTGGACCATTTATCTCTTGGCCACTTTAGTTGCTCACCCAGCTTTTCGAAATGATTAAAGAATTTCTCCACATTATCCTCCTGAAATTTTGGGACAAATTTTACGTGCTTAGAAACATCGAATAATCCCCCAGTATCCAAGCCTATTTTAGGGTCTGAGCCTTTTATGACCCCTAACTCTAGTTGCTTCAACCTAAATTCATGTTCTCTTGCCTTTTCCTCTTTTTCCCTTTGCATTTGCATTTCTCTTTCCTCTTTTTCCAATTCTTTCAATCTAATCTCCTTATTCATTTCCATTTCAAGCCTTTTCAATTCAAATGTGTTGTCAGTTGGTACAGTGATAGCTGTTTCCAATACTGTACTAGGCAGGATACTTTCATCCACTAGATATTCTAGAACATATCTTTTAATCTCGTCTTTCCGCATTAAAGGCTGAAATTCAATGCCATAATGTTTTGCGACCTTTACAATCTCAGATTTCTTTAATGAATCCAGTTCCTCGACCGAGGGACTAGCCACGAATTCATCTAAGTTGAATGGCATTTTGAAGTTTTATCAAGCGTTCAACAAACAACTAAGTAGTCTGGGCAAACACAGTTGCTTACGATTCACAACAGAATTTCTCGAATTTTCTAGTATTTTTCGTTCCCGGATGTTAGGCTACCAATTATGTTACGGCTTGTGGTCGCAAGTCAAACCAATAACAGCGAAAGATCACAGAAGAACGAGATTAAAATTCAACAACTTAATGATTATTTACAATTTCCTTATCTCACTTAAATTTACAATAATTAATTAGACTTACTCACAATCCTTTACTTAATATTTCTGGTCTGGTCCAAGGGCTGGTAGTGCATGCACGTTGACGGTGGTATAGTAGTAGACCTGCAGCGTGCTGTAGCGTAGGAACTGGTTCCACGAGCGACTAATGACAAGGCTAGGTAGGCGATGGATGATAACAACCTTAATACACAGTGTAGAAACGGCGTAAGGCAATTTGTCACAAGTGTGAAGTGTCAGTGGCTGGCCTCATATGATTCGGTCAACAAACGGACAGCAGAATAACGTCTGGACTCAATGGTGTCTCTCATCGTTAACAGTTGTTGAACTGCCTTTTATATGCTAGGCTTTTATTCGAGAACTCTCCAGAATTTAACAGAAACTTCTAGTGTACACAGTCCAGTAATTACGAGAACGTTCCTTAATAGAAACTTCTAGAACACACAGTAGTTGAATAACGACAATTGCAGCTTCTTCGAAGTGTTGCCAGGTCGCTGCTATAATTGGGACATAACGTAAACAGTTCTCACTTCTAGACAGTTCTAGAAAGGCTGTGTTGAAGTTGAATTCTCTGGAACTTTCCATTCGCTCGTCGATGGATTCAATCCGGTGTTCCTGACGGGTCGTCTTGTAACACTTGCAGCCGGAAAGTCTAGGGTTCAAATCCTGGCCGGGTCATACCAAAGACTTTAAAAATGGAACCTACTGCCTTTGTGCTTGGTGCTCAGCATAAACAATGGAGTAGGGAAAACAAGCCAGTGAGCCACAACTGGAAAAAAGGCCGTGGTCGTCTCGACTTGAACCAATTGGTTGGAAACTGGGACGTTAAACCTCATCTAACCTAACCCTCTGCATGTCATGAATATTCTGTTCCTTTGTTCAGGCCAAATAGGTATTTATAGAAAGTATACTAGTCCTAGTAATTTATTTACATGCGTTGTGCTGTATTTTGGTGGTAAACTCAGTCACCTATTTTTAGGCTAAGAATTCCCTTCATTACTGCTTGTGTGTATGTTCTGCAAATATGTAGCTTCTGTTTACCGTTGCTTGTGGTCTAGCTGGAGGAGACCAGCGCTCCTCCTACAGGTCGCTGAGTGACTTGACTTGTCACATAAGTGTTTGTGACCACAGAGACGTGATGGTTCTATTCAGCCAGTCAAGAACGGGACCACTGTCGGGTTGGTCAGTTTAGTCAAAGTTGTCCCTTGGTGACGTTGCTCCTTCAGGGAGCAGAACAACTTCGGGAGTAATGTGTGGTTTCGCCCTTGGCTCTTCGCCAGAGAGTCGAGGGGACTTTTGAAAAAGTAATGACTTGACCATATGGTTTGCTTTGGCCAAATAAAGTCTTTTACTTATGTAGCCTCAACAACTGATGTCTGTGTCTTCTCTACCTGGTCACGTTACAGTATCCCTTTAAAATGTCGGAATGATTTCCCTTCCGCTGCCTGAACTTGCATTAAAAATCTCCAGATTGGTAAATGTGAAATTGTTCCATATACAAGTTACGGTTAAGGTCCAATTTGATGCTTTAACTTTAATTTTCTATTTTCTGTTTAAAACTTAAGATGGGGCAACTGAAAATGAAGAATGTTTAAAGGCCACTCTACAATTCCCCCACCCCCCCCCCCCCCCACCCCCCCCCCCCCCCACCCCCCCCCCCCCCCACCCCCCCCCCCCCCCACCCCCCCCCCCCCCCACCCCCCCCCCAGATTATGAGCCAAACTTAAAACTCTCTGCGTAACTTTGTAAATTTAGTACAGTGTTGTGAGCTATGCCATCTCTCACTAATTTTGTTAGTTATAAAGTGTCTTCGAAGTTAATAATTCATAGAAATGAAACACTGGTGACGTAGAAATAGAGACCGATTCTAATATTCTTTCTCCTTCATAAAACTCCTGAATCAGCAGGTGGGACTTTCTAAAACACTGTTTTTGTAGTTAAATTTCACACGTTTAATAATTTTTCTTTTCTAAACATTCAGATTAAAGGTGCGGTGGCACTTTATAAGGAAACATGATTTTTCTCATAGTCATTTCAAGTTACATCAGGGACAGACAGAGATTCCCGGATGTGCCGTTTGAACAATACGGGTACAGCACAAGAATTTTATCAAAGCTAGCCAAACTTCAACTTTATTGAAACGTTACATTTTAAACTGTAAAATCTAAATTTTGAAGTCGTTATCATAGGTTCTACCCTACCTAGTTGCAAATCTTACAGATACGTTACCTAAAATCATTGATGCAAAAAACAAACGAGAAGGAAAAAAAACCCATAGAAAATATTTTAAGCTGTCATCTAATTTTTATGGTCCAATTAAGCTCATTCGTGCAGACGTAGAATTCAACTTAGTAAGTTCTGTTATAGATCTATGGTTTTATGGGATCGTATCAAAGTTGACAGGCCATTTTATCGGTACTTTTGCAAGTTACATATGATTGCCTAACCTGTACCTTGTTTTTTGCAGTTAAATTTAAAACTGGATTGCATGGTAAGGATTGGAATGGAGATTTGCTACCGGTATACTGTCAGAAATAGATAGCGGTCAATATGTTCTGGTCCAGCCAAACGATAAAGGACATATTTCTGGTGGTAGTTGCAGTGAGGGGGACGCTTCCCCCCGTTTCCCCATGATCCACGCTCATGCTTGCATGCATGCTAAAGACAGTAGGGCCAAAAACGTTTGGCAAACTAAAGTTGAGCTAAAATTCTTCAACTTTAGGAGAAAGTATCCTTTACACGTGCGTATACTATTATGCCAGATGCGTTAAGCAATTGCATATTGCCCAGAAAGCACGGCACAAACTGCCACCACTCAACTCGCGATGCAGACACTCGACCGCTTGATGTCATCGAAATCTAATCTCGGAAGTTACGAAAAAGTGTATAAATATGAAAAATCTTAAACTAAAACTACGTAATAAATGCTTTTGAAATCACTCAAGTTAGACATCAGCTGCAGTCTATTGCCTAACGTTAAAAATAGGTAGCTTAAACTTAAATACGTTATTTTGTCACATATGTATAACTATACGCTGTAGTATGATAGTACTCATAATAACATGGATGCAGTGTACAACCCCCATGGATGGGCTTGCTAAGTTACTTCGATCTAGTGTTAGTTAGTTAGATGAGGTTTAACGTCCCAGTTTCCAACCAATTGGTTCAAGTCGAGACTACCACGGCACCTTCGATCTAATGAACATACCTGTTAGCTAACGTTAGTGATGTCGGCAGTGATGCTAAAAATTACACTGAAATGTGTAAGGTCTATAAAGTTAGATTATAATTTTGGCAGTTGCATATAGCCTCAGGCAAGCCGTATAGGTGTAGTATGTCAGTAGTAGCCAAAAGTGGGTGGTTCAGTGTCTGCATTTCAAGGGGTTCAAAGTCTAATGTGCTGACTACCACATACAAATTAAAGTGATGCCGTGAGTTTGCAAAAAGGAAAAAACATTAAAACATCGAGTTTAAAATTTTAGTCATTTGTTTGAGTGACCATATGAATAGGAAGGGAGAAAACAATAAGGCCTGTTGTGCGAATTCCGGCAACAGCCTTGAAGTTTTCGTAAAAATAACGACGAAACTCGAGGAAATAAAAAATGTGCTACGGACAAACACTATTCAGTCTCTTAACGAACATCAGTTGAGTAGACCAATGAGAACGAATTACTAATGCATATTCACTAGGTGTAAACAGCTGATCGATTTAGCACAACAAGTGAACAAGATCTTATGAGTGGATCTTTAAGAGGTAACGTTGATATTGCATGTACACTAGTACATGGTAATATCACTAGGCTATACTATCCCGTTTTACTGTAGAAGCCTAACCCAGGCTACAGTATACTGGTTTAGTGGTACCTCTGCGTAAATTAAGCCTAACTTAGGCTAACGCTAGATGCTCTGCCTTTTATTTGCACTTACCATCGTGTTTGACTTTCTTACTGAGTCTAATGGCGATAAAAGAGATAGTATTGGTGTAACTTTCGTTGTAAACCTGTAACGTTCAAATTCAGATCGGTACTGTAACGCGTACCAAAGAGTGAAGGACTGTGGCCTGTAATTACGTAGTAAGAGAAAGCTACATATTGAGTGTATACAAGTAAGTGTCATCAAGCAATTAGCAAGAACACGCATTCTCTGGTCGTTAGCGAATAGCTGTACCGTAGAGCTAGTCAGGCTTGAGTGGTATAGTGCGTTTTGTGTAACTTGGTGACACCTATGGGCTTGGATCATGGGGGGACGGGGGGGGGACGCGTCCCCCTCACTTTTTTGGAAGGGAGGACTTCTCCAAAAAGTCCCCCTCACTTTTTCAAAAATGTTGAAAACTAAAACTGTGAAGAAGATCAAGTATAAACATAGATTTCAAAAACTGACCATACATTTTAAAAGCACTGTGCCCAAACATATCGAGCACCATTTGCCAACTAGACACATTCCAATTTCCATTTTTTCAAAGACGTAGGGTCCCAACCACCGATTTCCATGTTTGTGGTCTTGACTCATTGCTCGGAAATGTAGAGACAGCCAATGATAAAAGCAATTTAAAAAAAATAATTGCTAACCGCCGACGTGGTCAAAAAAGGGCTGTTGATCCCATGTAGTTTGCCTGTGTCGGTGTTCTGTTGCCACAAAACTTCCACTCTGTTACTATTAAGTAAAACTTTCTAAAAACTGAACTTTATGCTAGTAAAGGTTAAAAGAAAATATTGGAAAGGTTCGTTTTGAGAGTCGGGACTACCATGCAAGGAATAGGTGATACCACAGTGGAGTAAGATTTCTACCAGTATCACCGCTTTCAATACTTTCCAAAAAGCTCGTAAATGCTACAGTCCTGATCACTTCAATTCCAAATTTTGTCAGATATGAGTACAAGTGCTAATGGTAGGGGCGTAAATACAGGGATTGTGCCCCCAGTGAAAACCAAAAGTCGGTCTATGGTGGCGACAAAAAAGGTCGGTCTCAAATCCAGTTGTGGCATGCTTTTGTAACAATAGACCAGACATAAACACACATTTCGAAGTGCATAAGATTGACCGAAGTGTCTACTGAGTTGACGAAATATTTGATCGAATGCCTAAAATGTTTACAAAAATTTTCGCGCGCATTTCGCGCGCATGTAGTGGTTATAGTGAAATCCAGCTAACAGTATGACTTTTTTCAACAGTACACAGACAGTGTGTCCTTAGGCTGAGGGGGTCCCCGTGTGGCATGAGATGTCCCCTAAGTTTTCCTCTTCATATTATTGAAGTACACCATGTGGCACATCAAAAATGGTTGGGTAGACTTTTGGTACATAACCCGGCAATAATCGAGAAAATGACGTCATAAGCCACGCCCATTGAACGCTCCTAATATTGGACCAAAAATTTAGGGGTAGGGGAAACATAAATCACTGTATCTTTTAGAAAGTGTAAGTCACCAGAACAACAAAATACCCCTTAAACATGTTTGTAATTTAAGTACTCTATTCATTCAAACAATCATTTTGCAAATTAGTATGTTAATGAGGTCACCAAAGGTCAAAAGGTTCACGAAAATCGGGGTACAAGTTGAAAAAAATTTGGACCGTTGACCTCCAAAAATAACCTGTCAAATTCATGGGATTCATTTATTTTGATATTTGGTGATGCATGGAAATGTTAGGAAAAGATGCTACTATTGTTTTTGATATGCATTTCAGGCCATTTAATGCCTAACAACATATCATAATATCCAACTGAAAAAAAAATTCCATTAATCTAGAAAATTGGGTATTGTGCACTCAAGCATATAGTATGCTGTGGTTATGCAGGAGGTAGTACCCACACATTACATTTAGCCATGAGCAATTTTGACAACGTGTTTTATGACTTTCTTTCCATTACAGGAAGAGAAACGTTTCTCTTACTATGGTCAGTTTGTTTAATTTATCCTTACTGGCCTTTGGAAGGTAGCTGGACAGCCTCATGAAGCTGTTCATCCCGCCCCCCCCCCCCCCCCCAAATAAATTACGACAGTAAAAAATGTACGTACGTCGGCCTGGCCAAGGCTGGTTCTAGGCACTTCGAGGGTCATACTGTATGAATAATATATATAATTTCCAAGGTACGTTTCTGCGTGGCCCTGTGACATCCAACGGTGCATAGCACGCGGCACTCATACACCACATCAATATAGTACTATAGCCAAACCAATATCGATAGTTGATCGACCGCTCGCGGACATTCATGAATCAAATGTCACAGTATTGATGCATCATACAATTAAATGATCCAGCTGTGCATGTAGAAAATGTTCACTGAGCTAAATCTTTTTTAACAGTTGATCATAATGTCCACTAATGGTCATAAATTAGTCAACTTTTATATAACACCTTATTAATTTCTCTACATCTGATCGGAAGATTGGTGGTCACATGCCATGCGTGATTCGGCACTATCATCAAGATTGCGGTGCTCGACCGTTGGTTAGTACATACTAACCCACGGTCGTTGGTTAGTATATATTATATAACACCTTATTTATTTCTCTACATTTGATTGGAGGATTGGTGGTCACATGCCATTGGTGATTCGGCGCTATCATCACGGTCGTGTGTTATCCATCGTGCAATAGTCTAGTATAACACACGGTCGTGCAATAGTCTAGTATAACACACGGCTGTGACGTCACAATCACTGCGCGTACGAACAAACTATGCCGCAACTCAATAGATCAACGCAGCTTTGGGGATCGCACATTGCATACCGTACGTAGTAGACGCGTAGATAGCAAACGACAAACCATGGAGCTGCCGCACGGACAAACGCCACTTTGAAGCACAACTTTACTGGTAACCAACGACTAGGTAAAGGTAACGTTAGATAGTTATAAGATGTTATATAAAACAAATAATGAATGTTTTTCATTCGTGCGATAGTATGAATAATTTCATTCGTTGAAAGATTTAACGTTCTATTCAACTCGGCTTCGCCTCGTTGAATAGAACGTTCAATCTTTCAACTCATGAAATAATTCATACTATCGCACTCATAAACATTCATTATTTGTATACTAACCCACGGCAATGAGTCAGCGATGCATTGAGCGCGCTACGCACAAGCTATGCCGCGTCTCAATAAATCACTGCAGCACTCGGGATCGTACATTTTTTCACCGACGCCAAGTGATCGCGCGTCTCTTTGGTTTTGAAGGAGATTGAAGCGTCCATTGTGCAGTTGTGTCACAGAAGTATCTATGGTAGTGCCGTGCGCGTGTGCTATAAATACGCTTACTGCGTATGTGTGTTTTGCCGTCTTCAGTGCCTGAGAATCCAACGCGCTTGACGTCACAAAGAATCCCTCAATATCAGGCAGGCCTACAAAAACGCGCAGTTAGAAAACGACAAACCATGGAGCTACTACACGGACAAACTCGAATCCATAGTGACCGCCAAAACACAAATTTAACCAGCAACTAGCAAAATTATAAGGTGTTATATAAAACAAATAATGAATGTTCTTCATTCGTGCGATAGTATGAATAATTTCATTCGTTGAAAGCTTTAACGTTCTATTCAACTCGGCTTCGCCTCGTTGAATAGAACGTTCAATCTTTCAACTCATGAAATTATTCATACTATTGCACTCATAAACATTCATTATTTGTATATTACCCACACAGAAACCACACTTACGCCTTGTGCACAGCAGGATCGTTTTGGGCAAGATTTAGGACCTAATTTTAAACACAATGGTGAACTTGTGAAAACTGAGAGTAGATTTCATACACAAAAATTGTTCATTATGTAGTAGTGTATTGATATCAAATTTACCCCTTCCTTTTTCACACATTTCCTCCACTAATTTTGCCTCAAAACAACCTTTTTCTTGATTCATATATATATATATATATATATATATATATATATATATATATATATATATATATACACCACATGTAATTTTAAGGCCTTTTGACCTGGGGAGTAGCTAGGAATTTGTCAAGGGGGCGAATCCCATAGACACACTGTCAGCGCTCAGCGCCACTATGAGTTGGCGCGAAGCGCAAGAAAATTTTGACACAAAATGCCTCCCAGGTCGCTGGGAATGGCACTTCCCAGGCCTATTTTCCTCATATAAATATCGGAAACACTAGCAATATTGTAAAAATAAACATTAAAAAATACCAAAAATATGCTCAAGGGGGGCAGCCGCCCCCTTCGCTACGCGCGTACTTTTGACAAATTAAAGACACTGTGAGCAATGGCGCCGGAAAATTTTTTGAAAATGATCCCCAAAGGTGTTTAAGCTATAGATGAAAATGAAACACAAATGAAAAACAATGAAAGTGTCTCGATGCAGAGCATGAATGCAGGTTTTGTCATGGTTATCTCATTTAATGAAAAATTTCAGCACGCTTGGCCAAGGCTGGTTCTAAGCACTTCAAGGGTCATACTGTATGAATAATATATATATTTCCAGGGTACGTTTCTGCATGCCCTGTGGCCAAGTAAAGTCCCTTAATGGAATATGCTCCCTACGGTGGCGTAGCCATGGTTATTCAACAGGGGGACCAAACATAAAGGATCATCTAAGTGATTGGGGAGGCAGAACAGATGAAGTAGTTAGATGAGGTTTTACGGCTCAGTTTCTAACCAATTGGTTTAAGTCGGGCTGGCCACGGCCATTTTTCCAGTTGTGGCTCACTGGCTTGTTTTCCCTTCTTCATTGCTTATGCTAAGCACTAAGCACAATGGCAGTAGGTTCCTTTTTTAAAGTCTTTGGTATGACCCGGCCAGGAGTCGAACCTCAGAACAGATGAAGTACGTCGTAATGCCACCTCAGTGTAAATCTGTGTAAGTCTGTGTAAACTGTACCTTTTTGTGCGCCCCTGCGATTGTAAACAGCAGTGTGGAATCCTTTTTTGTCACTACATAACGGTGCCGTCCTGGGGGAGGGATGTACCCCTCCCTTTTGAGAAATTTTTGTTAATTTAAGGTTGCCTAGATGCAAAATGGTGCTATTTTTGGTATATTTTGGAACTGACCATATATGGCTGGAAAGTGCAGTATCCATAATTTAGTGAATTCCAATTTTTGCTTAGGTGAAAGAGGAGAGCATATTGTCTTAGAGAAGGGTATGTTGTCAACAACCCTCCTGAAGCCCCCCCCCCCCATTTGGCTACTTCAAGGCCTTCTATTCAGGGAAAGTGTTTACGTAAAAATACGTGAGTGAAGTCCACAGAAACTGGGATTCGCCCCCTTGACAAATTCCTAGCTACTCCCCAGGTCAAAAGGCCTTAAAATTACATGTGGTGTATATATATATATATATATATATATATATATATATATATATATGAATCAAGAAAAAGGTTGTTTTGAGGCAAAATTAGTGGAGGAAATGTGTGAAAAAGGAAGGGGTAAATTTGATATGAATACACTACTACATAATGAACAATTTTTGGGTATGAAATCTACTCTCAGTTTTCACAAGTTCACCATTGTGTTTAAAATTAGGTCCTAAATCTTGCCCAAAACGATCCTGCTTTGCACAAGGCATAAGTGTGGTTTCTGTGTGGGTAACAGTTGACTAATTTATGACCATTAGTGGACATTATGATCAACTGTTAAAAAAGATTTAGCTCAGTGAACATTTTCTACATGCACAGCTGGATCAATTCATTGTATGATGCATCAATACTGTGACATTTGATTCATGAATGTCCGCGAGCGGTCGATCAACTATCGATATTGGTTTGGCTATAGTACTATATTGATGTGGTGTATGAGTGCCGCGTGCATGCACCGTTGGATGTCACAGGGCATGCAGAAACGTACCTTGGAAATATATATATTATTCATACAGTATGACCCTCGAAGTGCCTAGAACCAGCCTTGGCCAGGCCGACGTACGTACATTTTTACTGTCGTAATTTATTTGGGGGGGGGGGGGGCGGGATGAACAGTTCATGAGCTGTCCAGCTACCTTCCAAAGGCCCAGTAAGGATAAATTAAACAAACTGACCATTAAGAAACTTCTCTTCTGTATGGAAAGCATAAAAACATTGTCAAATATTGCTCAACTAATGTATTTGTGGGTACTACCTGCATACACAGCATACTATATGCTTGAGTGCACAATACCCAATTTCTAGATTAATGGAATTTTTCAGTTGATATTATGATATGTTGTTAGGCATTAAATGGCCTGAAATGCATATCAAAACAATTAGTAGCATCTTTTCTAACATTTCCATGCATCACAAATATCAAAATAAATGAATCCATGATTTGACAGGTTATTTTTGGAGCAACGGTCAAATTTTCACTTGTACCCGATTTTCGTAACCTTTTGACCTTTGGTGACCTCATTAACATACTAATTTGCAAAATGATTGTTTGAATGAATAGAGTACTTAAATACAAACATGTTAAGGGGTATTTTGTTGTTCTGTGACTTACACTTCTAAAGATACAGTGATTTATGTTTCCCCTACCCCTAAATTTTGGTTCCAATAGAGCGTCAATGGGCGTGGCTTATGACGTCATTTTCTCGATTATTGCCGGGTTACCAAAAGTCTACCCAAACTTTTTTGATGTGCCACATGGTGTACTTCAATAATATGAAGAGGAACTTAGGGGACCTCTCATGCACACGGGGACCCCCTCAGCCTAAGGACTATTGATTATTTCTGCCGTCCTATAAATTGTAATATAAATTGTCGTACAACTACGGTATGTCAATGGGAGTCGGTCTCCAAGAAATGTAGCTGGTCCCAACATAGTTCACACCCCCTGCAAATGCAGGTTTTTAAGCACTGGCTAATAGTACATGTAGTCTAACGATGTACTGTTCATTTACTTCACACAGTGTGGTCTTGATTTACCCCAAGAACTAAGTTAAACATTCATATAAGCAAGGAAGATGAAAAAAAAAAGAACTTCCTAAAAAAAGGAGAAATTCTTGGTGATATATCCAATCCAAATTTAGCACCAAATGTAGCACCAGTTTGCATCCAGGCCACCTTACGTGAGCAAAAATTTTCCAAAGGGGGAGGGGCACACCCCTCCCCTTAGACCCCTCCCCCAGGACGGTGATTCGCAAATGGCGAAAAGTCCCCCCATCTTTGGAGATGGATCCACGCCCTTGGTGACACCTCAATAACATTGTATATTCAACATCAGCTTCGTAGTAGGCGTGGTCTAATGCCGTATAATAAGGACCGTTTTTGAAAAAGGCCTTCAAAAATTTACCGATTTTATGCTGTTTAGGTTACTTCCCGAAACTATCACTATCAGTTGAGCTTTCAAATTGTATTCTTCAACTCTGAAAAGCACTCGTGGCATTTTGAAGAATAAACTGAGAAAGACATAAGAAGAAGCTAAAGCTTATGCTTTTCCTTTTTGCAAACTCACGGCATCACTTTGATGTGCACATTTACACTAGTCAAAGAAAAGTAGTCTGAGGAATTGATTTGAATCCGAAAAATACATGGAAATTATTTTTTTAAATAAAAGTTACACTTATTTGAGCTAGGCCTATAACCATGTTATTTGAAGTATATGGACATATTTCATGTAGTATGCTCACTCAGCAGGAATTGCCCAGATTAGCCTTCTAATAGTTTATGATCAATCACCTCATTACTGTATGATAATAATGGTTCCCAAGCAGAGCTATAGCCAGGATGTCAGATCAGGGAGTCCGCGGATAGGGGCATGGGGATGGTCAAAGGGGGAGGTAAGGTGCCCCCTTCCCTTTGCCGAAAAATGTTGATTTTGACTCTTTTTAAGTGCAAAATGGTGCAAAATTTGACTCATTTGGTACCTGCACCCATGACCCCAACATAAGGGTCATTGTAATGGACATTTTGTCAAAAATTCAAGGACACAGTAATAAATATATATATAATTAAAGTGATATTACAGTAGTACACTTTTACAATGCCCATCGTATACTGCGCATTCCATCAGCATCTGTGAAGAAACAGGTGTGATACGTTTTTTGCTGTTTTGGATTGGCTAGTAAGTTCATCTCATACGAATGTCAAAAGAACGAGAAAATTTATCTTGTTGCGCATGTCAGGGTTAGCGCCAGTTCAGAAATTGGGGGGTGTCCTTCCTTTGTCTAAAATTCGGGGGATATGTGAATCTTGGAGGGGGGATTCTGGCCATTTCAAATCATAAAAAACTTGACACCTACCTGCTAGGGTACAAATTTACAAATCAAAAGTGATGTAACCATACCCCACCCCCACCTCTGCCTATATTTTTAAGTTGGCCATAGTGTTGCCTATTTACTATTTATAAGTTAATCCTAACCATCATAACCAGGCCTTAACTATCAGCACTTGAAGTCACTGATTCTTTAGGAAAGCTCCTGTCTTCTGTACTATTGCATTAGCAACTAACGCCGTTACATGGATTTTCAAAAAATTTCATTTTGTCAGTCTGAAAAAGTTTGCCATTTTCTTGCTTTGTGCAGGATTTCAGCATGCAAATATATTTATACAAAATAGAGTCCTCTATACACTTTCCCCTTGTGGGTCAGAAATAAGAGAAATTATTAACATGTGTCCAATAGATGGGTCTCTGAAAACCCTTTTAACCCTAAAGAGAAGAAATAATGGCAAACTGTTGGCAATAGATTTAATTACTAAAAATTTAAATAATGAAGGTAACATTCCTTTCAGAGGGTTATTATTTCATGCAAAGTACAGAAATTCTACTTGATTTACAACATGAAACTTAAACACATGTCCTAATAGACATTTGTGAAAGACGAAATTGAAATATCGTGATAAAGCTCCTAATTTTGAAAATTTTCCATCAAATCTTAATATTCTTGCCAACCTCCCTCATAGACAATTTCTAATATTTTCTTACCGTCGGCTTTCCTATAACAATTAAATATATTTTGGGGTGAAACAATAAATCTTTTTTTGCTTTGAATTAAATCACACTGTAGCTGCTAAGCGGGATGAAATCAAAGTACAGTACCTTCATACACAAATCATATGACAAAGGGTGCAGTTAGTATACGAAGCACAGTAACAAGGTAAGGTCGCCGTCCCTACTAGAGGCCAAATTGAAACACCATAGAAGCCACCCCTTCACACAGGTGTAAACACAAGTTGTCTTTTTCCGTTTTATGGAAGCTGCCCTCACTCTGAGGGACCGAATCTATCCACCCTCACACACAAAGCTTTCAATACGTTTCACACATTACTATATGGGGACCTACACAAAAGCAAGTTTGGTAACGGACATCGTTATTATTGTAAAATTTCTGTGGGGCAAAATTGAGAAACCCTCATAGGAAACTTTTCCAATAATCCTTTCATCTTAACGTGAACTCGCACCACGGCACTCCACATACTACAATAGATTATCTAAATTTCTGTGCGGGTTCACTCAGGTGTGAGAACTTTTCCAGAAACAGAAAGTCTTCATCCTGATCTACCTCTGCCCATGGAGCAACTAGCTCCATACTCTCCCCTACATAGACATATATTGACTTCTTTGGGCTTTGGTTTTACAAAAAATAAGAAGAGAAAAACGTAAAAGGATCTATGTGACAGACTAAGGAATAACTGATTGTTGAAAACCGTGCGGATGAAACAATACATTTTGTTCAGGATCTAGGAAAGGCAAGCATCATAATTTATTCAATTTAATGTCGAACGCAGCCGGTTTGGCCTTTGGATATGTCATCCAGGGAGCTGCAAGTGATGTGGTATTTGCTTCCTTAGTCGACCTGTCATTGTGTCACATCTACCGTACGGTATAGGCTGAAAGCGAAATTTTGGCATGTCCACTCCGTCAACACTTCGGTGTTAGAACTGTGTTGAATTTGAACTTCATCTGCCCGCAGGTGATAACATAACTTTGGTATTTAATGGTACAACCTCCACCTTGAATCATCATTTCTCAGGAGACACAAAACACAAAAATATCATACGGAAATGTCTCCATGTAAAGCAAGAAAGTAAGTCCGTGGAGCCCTCCACATTGGCATCCAATTTGGCCGCAGTCTTCCGTATGAACAGATCCAGGCCGGTTAGGGTGTCCGGTACTCTGCCTCTGTTAATGTCAACCTCGACTACAGTCAATAACCCTCGTACCGTTGCTCTCCTTACGAAAGCGGATGTTAAAGGATCTGTTTCAATTAGCCGGATTTCAAGTTACCTTCAGGTGGCTCGTAACCTATCATATGAGGGGGGGGGGGGTGGCTCTATGAGTAAAATTCTTTGTGATATTATTTGTGGGTGGGACTAATATGTGACACTATCTAAGTGGAGCGCGAACACCGTCGGCTGATTAGCGTCTAGCCTACTGAGAAGTTTTTGGACAAAGTGCCGATGCCAGTAAATTACCAGAAATGCCACTTCCAGGCCTGTCAATTGGCATAAGACTGGAGAGGACGATTGCCCTGCCCCCTACGCTACGTGTCTGTCCCACGGTCAGAAATGGAGCTTCCCGTGACTTACAAATAACGTCTAAAGATTATTTTGGAATCTCGGAATTTAACACAGATCGATTCGATAAAAATTGGCTTTAAGCATTTCGAGGGAGGGGCATTGACACTGCCCCACTGGGTGGGGCCATGAGCATAACTATGACTGTGGGTCCTCTCCTGGAATTAAAGACTGTCAGCCGTGAATTTCTTTCTTATGGAAATTATGGTACGCAAAATGCATTGCATTGCATCTCTTCATGGTACTTCCAATTCTTTTAAATTGTCAAGTGACTAGCAATTAACGTGAAGATCATGTGCAGGTCAATTTAAACAAAACAAAACAAAACAAAAAAAAAAAGTCAAGGCAATTCATCGATCGGAATTCAGGACTCCTTACACAATCACACCAATCCACATTCCTCCTCAGTTGGCCCAAGGTTTCTGTGACCTGACTAAGAAGCACTGTCCTAACCGAAGGGTCACCATAATTATCGCGAAGCGCTTGGAATATTTTGGGCGAAACTATCTCCTTCATTGTCGGAAATAAACCTTCCCCCTAGTTTAAGTGCAGATAATGATCACCTTTTGAGTATTTTGTTAATACGGCCTCAACAATAACTTGGGCGATTCTGAGATCCTGTTAAATAAATTAAAAATGTCAATAATACAGCGTATATGAAAGAGAAGAAACGAACGTCTAGAACAGGCATGTATAACCACTTGGCAGTGTTAATACGATATCATACTCAACGACAATGCGTCATAACCCATATGACATGCTTCATAGTAGATTTATTGGTGTAAACTATCAGTAACTTTAACGAAATTCCTGCCAGGTAACATTATAGATCAGAAAATGGAGACTAGATTTTCAGAAGCTATATTTTGGTAAACAGAAAGGTAAGGATTTTTGTTTCAACTCAGAAGCAGATTTGAAAACTAAGCTAAAAGGGTAACTTGTTTATGAAAATTTCCGGGGCCCCCTGAAAGCCAAAATAACGGGGGGGGGGGGGCTCAACCTACAGGTTACCTCGATTACTGGGTAAATCCGGCTATGCTCTTTCTAATGTTACTACAGGGTATGACCAAAACTCCAGGCTAATTCACACTAAGCTGGTATACAGTCCACTAACTTCAAGGTAGCCATAGGCCCTGGCTATGCCAAGTAATTTGAGGGTAAAAGTACAAACAGATACATGTTTATTACACATTCTTGGTCACTGAAACAGAAAATCCTGTTCCACCAACTACGTGATACCGTCTTCGAAACTGAAAAGGCAGTTTCACCACGGAGGTGTTAAAAACACGAAGAGTTTTCTCTTCTCTACCACTGATCGGTCCGTAAGTAAATAATCTGTTTTTAAATCCGATTAAGCTAAGCGGCGTGCTAGTTTTTTTCGTAGGATGAAAATGGAAAATTCGGTTTTTCAAAATTGTTTGTGTTTCAAAATCATGGTTAGGGTTAAATTTTAGGTTAGGGTTATGAGCATAAGGGATATTTGACCTGTTCTTTCATAATCTGGTGTCAGAATTACAAAAAAAATGGTGGAAAAGCTGTTATTTTGGACTTAGGGGTGTGGCCAAATTCCAAGAAGCTGATTCGTCCATTGGCATGATTCTTCCATTTCCATCCTACGAAAAAAACAAGCGCAACAATGTTGCCGAAGCTCAGCTTTTCCTGTTGACCTAAAAGTCTGCAGTCAATATTTTGGATGAGTCTGTAACTCATGTTGATCATACGTACGTTAGAAAACAAAGAGATAAATATAAATGCAATGAAATATGTATTGAACTCCCGACTGCAGTGGTCAAGTGGTTAGAGCATCCGACTTGCAGCCGGAAGGTCTAGGGTTCAAATCCTGGCCGGGTCATACCAAAGACTTTAAAAATGGAACCTACTGCCTTTGTGCTTGGTGCTCAGCATAAACAATGGAGTAGGGAAAACAAGCCAGTGAGCCACAACTGGAAAAAAGGCCGTGGTCGTCTCGACTTGAACCAATTGGTTGGAAACTGGGACGTTAAACCTCATCTAACCTAACCTGAAGTCTCTGAAAGACTAAATCTGGTACACAAAGTTAACTTTATATACTGCACAGATGTTAGTATACAAATAACGAATGTTTATGAGTGTGCTGCTTTGTAGACCTCATTTGTTTTCCATAATTAGACCCAGATAGTAACTTCCGATAAAGATATTTTACAAATGGTTAAAGGTCTTAAAAGCGATATTTTGCCCCAGAGTTATTCCTTGAACTTGTCCAGGGACAGAAGTTCAAATGAGTGTTGCCACTATGATTTGGAAAAACCAAAACTGCTCAATTGCTCAATATAAAGGGATAATTTCTAAATTAAATTCTTTACGCGCCTCGAATTCTGAGTACTCTTTAGTTCCGTTTTCCCCTACAAAATTATTTTACTGCATAACATTTTTATGATTGGGATCTACCAGGTATATAAATCGTCGATCGCTTTTAGGACCCGTGAATGTGTCGCAACAGGCCGGAGGGTAACTACAGTTCGTAGAGAGCGTTGGGAAAATATGCACACTTATACTAAGTCTAAGGCTATTGAAATATCATCCCCCATGGCTTCCCCATAACAACTTGGTGGGGCTTTCGGCAACGGAGAACAAGACTGGGGCGGTTCCTGCAGTGTCGACGCCCATGTGACTGCACCAGGCTTGTAGCCTGACAAGGTACTGAATGGGGGCAAAATTGCTTCCAGGGACTAAAAAGTTTTTAAGGGGGCCAAATGTATACAAATGCCATTAAGCCAATGGCAACTTGAAAACTTGCTAGAGGGTGAACAAATTTCAAAGAGGGATTCGCCCCCTTGGCCCGCTTGACTAGAAGCCTGAGCTACACAATTCCTGCAGGCTCCGAGACTGACTTATGGCACACGCCTTCAAAAAGCACGTTTTCCTTTTCAAACCGAAAATTGTTTTTTGGAATGTTAGCACAACCGTTAAGGTTAAGCCATATGAAGCTTTGTACTTTCAATCAACGTGCTATGTTCTTTGTTTAAAAGAAAGGGGTGGGTTCCTCTTTCCTCTTACGACATTTCCTAGACAACATTCACCCTAGTAACTTTAAATAGTGTACCCCGAGCCGGTATCCCAATTCAAGAGTAGCTTCTTTCCTTCATGCGACAATATAAACTAATTTGCTACTAAGGAGGATAAGTCATTTGTTTACCTTTCATACAGGCTAAATATTTTTGTCCAGAAATGTTAAGAAGAATGTTTGTAAAGGAGATACAAGAAAATTTGAAAGATTAAGGTAATGTTTACAAATAACTTGAAACTTGAGGCGACTGGATATATTCTCTTTAAACTTTAAGCCAAACTCCAAAAACCATTCAGATATCCGGGCTAAGCTGAATACTTGTTTCTGTCGCCTAGCTTATACCACCAGCCTATGTTTCGCACAAGGCCACATATTCGCAAGAACTTGCATAATTTTCAAACGTCCGGTATTTCTTTTCGAGTAGGCCTAACCATGATCCAACCAATGTAGCTAGTCTATTATAAAAACGCCTGAATGAGATCAGCACCACATGTTCATGACGTAACGCCTCCATAGTAGGCTGTACGGTATATTCCTTATTCATGTCATATCCCTGGTTTGGAAAGCAAAGAGCTGAGCAAACATAGTCTGACATAGTGGGGTAGCCCACGTACGGTATTCAAAAGTCGATACACTGTACTTTGCGTAAACACTTCCAAACGATTAAGCACGAGACGTCCTGTTCATTTATATATGTTCAGTATACGTTTGTACTTCGTTTCGTTGCACAGTCTTTTATGATAACAACTGGGATTCTCGACGTATTCCCGAACATGGGGACTTCGCCAGAATTTGTTTCACAAAGTGATGTTTTCATGCCTTTAATGATTGCAGAAACGAAAAAAAAAATTAACTTTTGTTCAGCACAAATTGAACTATCTATATGAAACATATTATCAAGATTGGTGCAAAACTGAAAGACAAGTAGGGAATTTTACGTTTTCAAACAAAGCCTCCTCCCGAGGTCAAATAGCGGACAAATTAATCGAAAAGAGTCGCAGCATACTGATACTACTTTTGCTAAAATCTCTACTGAATTTCAGCCAAATCTAACGAAAAACAGCCAAATGTCAGGCACTTAAACGCAAATGTTATGGTGACAGACGTTTGCCGTGACGTAGAAGTTTTGCCGTGCATGACAGCAATAGCTCAGCTGAAAGCTTTCAGCTGAGCTAAAAAGAGGGCCAACCAGGGATAAGAACGCTCATCTCATATGAATATCCATATAGTTTCAAATTTGTAACCAATGGAGAACGTGGATGGAAAATCTTCTCAAGTTGTACCACAACAACGTATCTTTTTCGTTTGATCCAATCCTTACCGAGAAGTCAAGAACATGAAAGGATGATAGCATTTGCTCCGTACCTTTCTGAGAGTCTCACTCCTACTTCATCGTAGATAAACATTGAAAATGTTCCGGATCCGTTTGTTACGGCAAAACTTGACGTCTATGGTGCGCCTACCGTGCCATTAGTCCTGAAATCGACATATGTCGATTTAAATTGACACATGTCAATTTCTCGTGATCTGATTGGATAAATTCGTCATATCTGGAGGAAATCGGCATATGTCGAATTAAATCGACAAATGCCAGTTTCTCGTCTTCTCATTGGTCTACCACCGTCACATGTTGCTTCCTAGCCCTATGATTGGAGGAAATCGGCATATGTCGAATTTCTCGTCTTGTCGCTGGTCTAAAACCGTCACATGTTGCTTCCTAGCCCTATGGCTGGAGGAAATCGGCATATGTCGATTGTCCATTTCAGGACTTATGGCACGGTAGGCGCACCATATACGTCACTGTTCACTGTGATCCAAACCTTGTACGATGTCAGTGTTCTTGGTAGGACACTTCAAGTGACCAATAGCGATGGCGCTTCCCATAAACATGTAGATAACGACGGCGGAGCTCACCGGCGGAGGCCGTTCTATTCAGCCAGTCTAGAACGAGACTTCGCACGTCAGGTAGTTTGGTAGTTCTGGTTGAGTTGAGTTGAGTTGTCCTTTGGGGACTTACAGCTACTTCGGGGAGCAGAACTCCTTCGGGGGTATTGTTTGGTTTTAGCCCCTGACTCTTCGCCAGAGAGTTGAGGGGACTTTTGAAAAAAGCTCCACCTACAGTTCAGTTCAGGTCGCCAAGAGAGCGGACGTGCTTGATGGTTGGTGCCTCACCGGGCTCGTTCGATCTCTTCGGACTTTGTTTCGTTTTTTTTTTGTTTTTTGTTTATTTTTTTTGGTTGGGTGTAAATAGTGACCATATATTGTAAATAAGTGTAAATACGGTAGTCCTAAAGTTTTTCCCTTCGGGGTTGTGGCCCTTCTGTGCAGTTTCTTGTTGTTTGGTCAGGTGTATTTTCGTTTCAAGTGTCTGTGGCTGTTCGGGAGCTGTGATGGTTGTTCAGTTTTGTTTGTGAGGGTGTTGTTAGAGTTTGGGTTTTTGGTTGTTGGCCATAGGCTATGTAATCCTTTCGCCGGTCTGGCCGTGTCCGTTTTTCAGCACGTAAAAAAGCACCGCTCCACCTTCACTGGAACTGAAAATCAGTACAAAATTATCCCTGACGTCGGGGAATCAAAATGCAAAATGCAAACACGTTCCTGGTGGTACCGGGGGACAATCATTGCGTTCAAGTTCAACCAGGGTTACTCTGACTAGACTTTGTGTGTTGACAAGTGATGTAGATTTGTAGTACCAGTCAATTATGTTTGAAAATTTTTACATGAACTTTGAACGGTGGTATTAGCTTTGGTGAACAGTTGTTTTGACTGGTGCAAAGAAGGTTGTTAAAGTAACTTTCATTGCTTTGGTATATGCTAAGGTTGAAGACAGGTGCAGGTACTCTTGCTCTATCCCTTGCGTGTAGACAGGGGCGGGGCCAGGGTTTTTCGATAGGGGTGGCAAAGCATGCTGGGTCGGACCCAGCTTTATTGTTTGGAGGGGTGCAGGCATTAAAGACTTCCGAGCCTCACCCTACACCCCCCCCCCCGTGTCAGAACCTGCGTTTTTGCATTTTCTTGGACTTCATTTTTCTCTAAAGAAAACTTTTTGTCTGAAATAAATACGAACTGTGAGAAGGGTTGTTTGTCTGTCAGTGAAAATCGGCCCCTCACTGAATGAGACGCTTCAACTATGCAGCAAACGCGGCGGAACGACAAAATATTGGGGGGGGGGGGCTGAGTGCAGGAAGACTATCTAAGCGGAGCGCCACCATCGGTTGGCGCGGAGCGTACAAGAAAATTTTGGGCTTTACAAACCCTCCAGATGGCCGGAAATGGCACTTCCCGAGTGTTCTAAGCTGCATGTACCCAGCCTTGAAATATGGATCATATGTCTGCAATTTCTCAATTAAGGAGAAAAAATAAATCTATGAAAAATGGTAATACATATTTCTAAGCGGAGCGCCACCATCAGTTGGCGCGGAGCGTTCAAGAAAATTTTTGACTTTGCAAACCCTCCATGGCCGGAAACGGCACTTCCCGAGTGTTCTAAACTGTATGTATTCATCCTTGAAATATGGATCTCATGTCTGCAATTTCTTAATTAATGAGAAAAAATTAATCCTCATTATGTGATTTTTTCTTGCTTATAGAAAGCCGAATCACTGAGGAAGAGTTATACGCAAAATTGAATTTTATAAAAGTGAGAGGAATCATAACTCTTATGAGATAACATTAAACTTATACCTATAGTTTTTCGAGTTTTTGAACCAATGATGTAACCAAATTTGCAAGCTAAAGTAAACTTTACGCAAACAGGAGTGACGCTATTTCATCACATTAATAGACTGAATTATGTGTATCGTTAAATTTAAATCCGATTTAGTGTCCTTCATAATCGTATGGTATCATTACGTAATATGCATAGGAGATATTGAAATTTTGCAAATTGCACCCTTAAGGGTCTGTAAGCCAAAACGATTGAAAGGCACAGAAAAGGGAGAACTGCTCGTCAATGTGAGAATGTGAAATCACTCCAGCTTGCTTTGAGTTCACTTTGCTTTGAAAATACATTTTTGTGGTCTACAAAGAACTGCCAAATTTTTAGCTAAATTTAAAGTGTACCTAAAGGCTAAAAATTCAAAAACATAGGCTGTGTTACAAAGCTTGAAAAATGAATCCAAATGGTCTAACTGCCATCTTTACAGGAATTCTGAGCTGAGATATATAAAATGTTGGTGCTTATTCAATTTAAAATGGTAGATGGCGCAATAATTTGTAATGTCATTCTTGTACTACTCAAATTACATTCTTTGTTTTCTTTATTTTTTCGAAAGCCTCTGCACCTTGTGCCAAAATGTGATCACTTTCTCACTGTTATAGGGTGACTTGACTATACAAAACCTCTCCGTACAACAGTAATTTTTGCAAGGTTATATAAACATTTCAATTTCAAAAGGAAACAAAAGCAGGTAATGTGAGTTTTACAAGAAGATCATCACAAATTATTGCGCAATCGACTATTTCAAATAAAATGAATAAATTTTAACTTTTCATATCTCAGCAACAGGGTGAGCTATGAAAATGAGAGTTGGATGAGTGAAATTCGTTTCCAACGTCTAAAATATATATTCTTATAATTCTACACTTTAGGTCCACTTTGAACTCCTAAAATGAAACGTGCATGTATGGGATAAGAGACAAAACTGATTGCAATTTGTTTTATTGCAGTATTATTTATGTAAAATTTGGACTTAAATCTTAAGAATGAATTCACAGGCAGAGGTGTAAATAATTGGTTGGGATGGCGTCACCAGGGAGGGAGAGGGGGGAGGGAGGGAGAGGGGGGAAGAAGGGAGAGGGGGAGGGAGGGAGATACCGTACCATAACACACGTCAGTCTTTAAGCGCCTGTCACACCTCACCGGATTGCAATAACGGAGAGGAAACGAAGACCCAAACTGTCACTTCGTTGATGTACTTTAATATCCGTTTAGTCTCCTGTTCTCCTCCGCCGACTTCGTTTCATGACCGGGAACGTCCGGTATGAACGGCGAGAGATTTTGAACATGCACAAAGCTTGGACCAGACGTCGACCGAAAAAGGTCCCCCTTACGTATTCGTTACTTATCCGCTAAGCTTCCGTTTTATCATTTTCTCGTGCGTTTCTCATACTGGACTTCTCCGTTAGTATCCGTTCGTCTCCAGTGATTGCTATTGCTCACCGGATCATTACCGGACAACAAACGGATGAAACGTAAAAGTACAGTACCTGTACCGAATGTTCGACGGATACTAACGCATATAGTAACGGAAGCGTAAAGGAATAGAACTGACAATGAACGGATAGGTAACGTACGTTTAACTGAAGAAACTAAAAAACACAGGCAAAGAAACGTATAGGGGACGGACATAGACCGAAGATGCAGCGTACTTACATCCTGTCCCCTCCTCATACTATAGCTTAACAAACGTTTTTGCCGTTTTTTCTTGAATTTTTTGGGTGCGACTGATTCCTTTCCCCTGCATCCGCCCCAGGCATGAGATGAGTGATCGCGGTTCTGAGGGAGGGGTTAAGGGGAGGGGTTGTGAAAGATTTTTCGACTACCGGGAAGCCTTAGACGCAATCTGGTACAATATTTTGCATCTTTTGAAGTCATATTTTTTCTCGAGATATCTAGTTTCTAGGTAAGTAATCCAACGTTCTTCACTTTTGGCCGACTACAGTTTTCTAACTTTGTTGCACTTATTGTCGACGATTACATAGCAAACGGGCAAGGGCGGCGATTTGTGTTGGCTATTGGGGGAGGGGCGCAGAATGGAAGTTGCCATCGAAGCGGAGCCATCATAGTTTTGTGCGAAGCGTACAAGAGAATCTTCGCCCTACAGACCCCCCAGACTGCATGAAATGGCACTTCTCGGGATCTTGGAGGCATTTTTGAACCGTACGATACCGGTACTTGATAAGTGACGACTGACAGGCATGAGCGTGTGAACGGGTTTGGTTGCGTTGGTATAGAAGCGTAGCGCCACTAACGTTTTTAAAATGTTGCCAAAATGGCTTCTATATCGCAATTAAATGGTCCTTCTCAGACCTTTCAAATTGCACTGAAGCCATCTTGATATGTGGCATGATTTCTATTGGCCGGCGCGGACTGCGCCGATAAAATTTTTGCCAAAACAGCTCCCATATCGCAAGAAATGGCCCTTCCCAGATCTTTCAAATTGCAATGAAGACATCTAGATATGTTAAACGCCTCATATATATTTTCCCACTTTCACGGAACTGCTCCCTCTGGTATAACCTTCCCTGCGTACCAATTTAACCATTTTGTGATTGTTGTGACATGATTGAACAATGTACACGGAAGTGAAAATCCTACCCCCCTCCTCCACTAATTGGATACGATACTGCACTACAGACATGTCACTGCATGTGTAGGGCAAGTGTACAACTAGAGCTGGTAGGTCCATGCGTACTGGATTTACACACTAAAATATGATGTAGGCCTACTTCTCCGTGAGCCACGATCGTGAAGGTAGCCATGGAATTCAAAATAGATACCACATTCACGCTTAGTCCGAGAATTTACAGAATATTGATAAATACGTCGGTCAAATACGGATTTGAATTAACTTTTAATCACTCAAATCAGTCAGTTTAGTGTTGAATACTATGTTTTGCTTCTTTTCAAATAAACAGCGATTTTCACAGAATCTCGCTAGGGGATATACAGTATTTTTGCCCCCCCCCCCTATTGTTTACGCTACTAGGTATTAACCCTTAAACGACAAAAAAAAAAAAAAAAAAAAAAAAACTCAGAGATAAATTCAATCATGGGTCTTCTGGAATGTAGAAGGGGCCTAAGTGTAAGCTCTGCGGTGGATGCAGTAACGGACGAATGTACAATGAGTTAGACAGAGAAGACAACGCGCGCGAAGCGCGCAAAATTTTCGAGGATTTACACCGAAAATGTCCTATATGCGACGGATAATGTATCACAATACTTTATTCCATGATACTGTTACACCTCACCCCACCCCCTACAAAATTATGTGTCTTAAAACGTTATTTACACGATTTTATTTTTTGGGTCAAAAACCATAGGGGGGGCAAATGCCTGCCCTGCCCCCCCTGTGGCGCCGCCCCTGCGTGTAGACCTATGTGTTAGGGTAAGTGATATATACAAAAGGGTTCGGAGGAGGGTATAGACATAAATAATAACTTCCACATGTTTGTTTATCACTATTAACAACATTTATTTTGTCGCGAAGTGACTGTTACTGGAGAGAAATTACGATCCGTCAAAGAAATGTAACATGACGACGAAATTTCATGAAACCTGCGGTGGTACGGGGGCAATCATCGAGTGCCCCCTCCCTACACACACACCCGTTATGCCAATAAAAATTTTAAACAAACTTTAAAAGGAACACCAATCAAGCCGTTGAAGAGGCCTCTGTTTTCACCATAAGCGCCATCACAGGACTATAGTGGTAGCAATTAACTGGGGTGTGAAAGCTCTTGCCCCACATTTTAATTCGCTCGAAAAAATGTTTTGTTTGTAAAACCTGAGCAAACATTTTTCCTGACCAGCCCTCTGACTCCCAAAGTCCCGTCTCCTAGGGCCCAAATTGCTTTCCCCTGCAGTTCTATTCTTGCATGGGTATCGGATCTCAAAGATGTTCGGGTTATTCAACGGTACTGTTTGCAGGCTGTTACAACCAATAATGCAGTAAAAATTGACCGATAATGTATCACTAACCGATAATGTAGTAAAACTTGATCGATAATGTAGTAACTTTTTAACGGATAATGTATCACTCATCTCAAAACCGATAATGAAATGCAAAATCTTTAACCGATAATGTATTACCATTTGACCGATAATGTAATAAAAGTTACTACATTATCGGTCAATTTTTACTACATTATCAGATAGTGATACATTATCGGTCAATTACTACATTATCGGTTGTAACAGAGGCCCGCACATTTGTACATGGGGAGGGCTGTTGCCAAATGCTTCGCTCAACCCCTCTCGCATGGTACCAAATCCCTTTTCAAAGTTTCAGGTCGAACTAAATTTGGTTCGTAATCACGTCAGTATGATTTTTGCCAACTCATAACAATATAGATATTGCGAGAGATTTTTACAAATTACTTGCATTGCATTTGGTTTATAGGATACGGCATTGTAACCGTACTAAACGTTTTTAGTACTTAATCTCACGACCTCAGGTTTTTCAACTGGCTTCGTGAGCCTTGTGTGTAGGCTACATTTTCCTTCTTGTACCCTCAGGGAGCTGTTACGGAAAGAGATAAAGCACCTCATCCAATTTCATCTATCAGACAATGTGTATTGAGAGTACTTTAATCTTTTTATGGGAAAAGACTTTGATTGACAGGTCCTTTAGTTCCTCTTCTAAGTTTCTTTGACTGAACCCTCCTAATGAGATTTTGATCATTTCATTAACGTAATCCGTGTTTGTGTAATCAACCATAGAGCACAAGGGACAGAGCCGTGTGACCCACTCCCTATCAGCGATGTACACACTAAACAGACTATTGCAGTAAATAAACTACCGCTAGTTGCTGCGTGGCACTACGATTTGCCTTGGAGAAGGCAAATTATTCGAGATGGATTTTTCATAAATTTTCACCTACTTCTAAATGCAGGTCCATAGACGGACAAGGTACTGAAGCCGGCGAGATAACTTCCAGTACGGACAAAATATATTTTTTAGAGGCCGAACACTTGTACTAAAGTGCACTATAATAAGGCAATGGTAATTTTTAATTTTTAGGGGGCGAAAAATTTTCAGAGGGGCTCCGCCAGTGCTCCTCCACCCCCCGGCTAAGGGCTTGTCTAAAGATAAATTTGTCGAAAGAAAATAACAGTGTTCGAGTTCAAATTGTAATTTCTTACAGTATAGGCAAAGGCATATTTGTGGCATTTCACGGGAATATTCTCAAGGTTATTTCTTAATAGACGAGTTGGGAAACTTCGAGATACAATGCATGCTGGGAAGGAAAGTGTACCACAACAGAGACTGCATGTGCAAAGCAGTATTTTGTGTAATCACGCTCAATTTTCTAGTGTTAAACTATGGTTCTCTAGACTTCAATCACGGGTCAAAGAGAATTTTCTTTAGAGGAAAAGTTCTTTATAAACTTAGTCTCCTTAACGTGGACCGAAAAGGTTGGGCAGTATGGCAGTAAACTGTGAAACACACACACACAAAAAAAAAATACTTTCTCAGTGCCCTCTTGTCCGTGCGCAATTATCCGTGGCCTTCTCTGTGGTAGTACAACGGTACAGCAAAATCTTATTTCCCAATTCAAAGAAATAAACTGAGCCGCGAAACAAGGACTGCTACATTGGACTCGGAGAAACTACCATCGGTCGAATAAGGAATGTTTTACGGTATGTAGCACTGATGTTACTCACAAGCATGAGCAATGCAAGGCCAAAGATCAATCTGGGTGAAGCTGGGTAAATAGACAGTCATGATTTGAAACGATGCGGGCAAATTTCAGATATTGCACTTAGGCTAGGCTCATAAAGTAGTATTGTTGTAGCATAGGCTTGTGCCTTGGGTTGACAGTAAGTGTAGCCTTATTTCTTCCAGTCAATGGTGTTTTCATTTTCCGCTATAGCCTATATAAATAATGATTTACCTTCGCTAACAATTTGGAGATAACCAAGAAAAAACTTCCCACGTAACACTTTGACTTCCGTCACAACCCAATCAACTGAACCCGGGGTACATGAGAACACACGCTGGAAATCGCGGTGTTAACCTGCGGTTTTGTCTTGGTATAAACTCGGGGTTACACCAGGCGACACGGGGTACGTGAGACCATGCCTTAAAGGTACCACGCGACTATAGAGGGCGCTTAACTAGCGTTTTCGCAAAGATATTACAAGCATAGATTCCAAACAATGGCGCGTTGACTCCGCATGGAGCCCAATATATCGGGGCGGAGTGCTGATCACTGTTCAGTCGTTTTGAAAACATAAAGGCAAATCAATGTCTTACAAAAGTATTAATACTTGTTATTTCGAAACATTGTAACGTAAGAAGTATCACTCCTCAATACTAAATTCCACTTACGAGAAGTTTATTTCTTCTTGACGGCATTACAAATAAGTAATCTTGAACATGAACGCACAATGACTGGTTTGAAGTTCAAAGACTTATTCGCCTGCATTCATTGGTCACTTTCTATGGTACCGTACCTTTAAGTGACGCACTTTTATATGCGCGTTTAATTTCTTACGCGCTCACAACGGAAAATCAACTAGTGCGTTTGTTTCCCAAGCAAGCAGAAGTGTGCGTGAAGTATTCCGGATCTACAACACAGAGAAATGTATTGTGCGCGTATAGAACGCGTTGTAAAAGTGCACGCACTTTTAACAATGGAATTTTCTGTAGCGAGTCTTTATTTTTGTACGCAGACTAGATTAGAACGGTGCGCATGTCAAATTTACACTTCCGCCCCGATATTAGCGTCTCCATGAGGAGTCACTGAGCGTAACAGTGTAGGTATAGGAATTTGGAATCTATGCTTATAATATCTTTGCGTTTTCGCTACAATATGCTAGTAAGGAACATTCCACATAAATGTTTTGAAGTCATCCTGAAGGGTCACGTGATGTAGGTTAGCTTACTCAAGTCGATTCCAACTCCGTAGAAACGCGTATCTAGAAGTGAAAACGGTGAGGCAATGAAGTGTACACATGCTAACGCGCCGTAGCGGGCCTTAGCGTCTCTCCAGTCTCTCAGACGCTAATTTGCGCTCCATCACGCATTAGCATGCACGCCATGGCGCCGAGGAAAAGTTGCCTCAGCAACTTTATGAAAAAGACTTTACATCACAATAGATAATATATAAATATAACATACAGAGCAGCAAACGCTAACCGTGAAGGAGGCTTTGAGGTACATCATTGGCCAAAATGCACTCGTGCATGTGCATGCGAGTGTGTTAGCTTCCCTTCATGCCTCTTTTGTCCACATAGGCCCTAAGTTAGTTTGACAACACCAGCATTGTAGGTTATTATACAAATAATGAATGTTTATTAGTGCGATAGTATGAATAATTTCATGAGTTGAAAGATTGAACGTTCTATTCAACGAGGCGAAGCCGAATTGAATTGAACGTTGAAGCTTTCAACTCATGAAATTATTCATGCTATCGCACGAATGAAAAACATTCATTATGTGTTTTATGTAACACCTTGTAACTTTGATCTAGTCGTCGGTTAAATTAATTTGTGTTTTGGCGGTCACTATGAATTCGTGTTTGTCTGTGTAGTAGCTCCATGGTTTGTCGTTTGCCAACTGCGCGTTACGTTTATGTATCTAATATAGAGGATTTCATGTGACGTCACGCGAGTTGGATTCCCATGCACTAAAGGGCAAAACTTACACGCAGGAAGCGTATTTACAGCACACGCGCACGTCATAACCATAGATACTTTTGTGACACAATGGACGCTTGCCCTTCAAAACCAAAGAAACGGGCGATCACTTGGCATCGGTAAAACAATGGACGATCCCCAATGCTGCAATGATTTATTGAGAAGCGGCATAGATTATAGGTAACGCGCGCAATGCATCGCTGACTCATTGCCGTGGGTTAGTATATACTAACCAACGACCGTTGGTTAGTATACAAATAATGAATTTTAAAGGGGGCGATAGTATACAAATAATGAATGTTTATGAGTGCGATAGTATGAATAATTTCATGAGTTGAAAGATTGAACATTCTATTCAATGAGGCAAATAGGATGTTAAATCTTTCAACGAACGAAATTATTCATACTATTGCACGAATTAAAACATCCATTATTTGTTATATATAACACCTTACAACTTTCATATAGCCATTGGTTAAATTTGTGTTTTGGCAGTCACTATGATGTGTGTTTGTCCGTGTGGTAGCTCCATGGTTTGTCATTTGCTAGCTACGTGTTTATGTACCTAATAAGAGGAATTCTTGTGCCGTTGAACGCGTAGGATTCTCAGGCACTGAAGGGCAAAACACACATACGCAAATAAGCGTTTTTACACTCACACGCGCACGGCATTACCATAGATACTTCTGTGACACAACGGATGCTTGTCCTTCGAAACCAAAGAGACGCCGATCACTTGACGTCGGTGAAACAATGTACCATTCCCAGCGCTGCAGTGATTTTTTGAGACGCGGCATTGCGTGTACGTAGCGCGCTCACTGCATCGCTGACTCATTGCCGTGGGTTGGTATATACTAACCAACGGTCGTGGGTTAGTATATATAACCAACGGTCGAGCACCACAATCTTGATGATAGTGCCAAATCCAGCATGGCATGTTACCACCAATCTTCCAATCAGATGTTGAGAAATTAAGGTGTTATATAATATGAATTATTTCATGAGTTGAAAGATTGAACGTTCTATTCAACGAGGCGAACGTCAAATCTTTCAACGAATGAAATTATTCATACTATCTCGCACGAATGAAAAACATTCATTGTTTTATATATCACCTTATAACTATCTAACGTTATACCTTTATCTAGTCGTTGGTTAAGTTGTGTTTTGTGTGTGAGCGTTTTGTGGGTCCATGCGGTAGCTCCACGGTATCGTGGCTAGACGATTGCTAGCTACGCGTCTACTACGTACGGTATGCAATGTGCGATCCTCAAAGCTGCGTTGATTATTGAGTTGCGGCATAGTTTTGTACGTACGCGTAGTGATTGTGACGTCACAGCCGTGTGTTATACTAGAATATTGCACGACCGTGTGTTATACTAGACTATACGGTATTTGGAATGAACGCAAGAAGCGAAGGTCAAAGGTCAAATGAGGGAACCTGCAGGAACGGACGAACTTTTTGCCACCGTCACTGTATGTAGCTAGAGCATATACACAGGCAAATGAGAGTCGCTACGCAGACAATCGGGCTGATGGCGGGATGTAAACATTCAAAAAATTACATGTACGTACATGTAGGACGTAGATACGTGTAGTGTTGATCACACACGATCAAGGGATAATAATGTACATGATTGTGAACGCCACAAAGCGTTATTGTGCAGAGGACAGGTAGATAGCTGATACTCCCCCCCCCACCCCCCCCCCCCCCCACCCCCCCCCCCCCCCACCCCCCCCCCCCCCCACCCCCCCCCCCCCCCACCCCCCCCCCCCCCCACCCCCCCCCCCCCCCACCCCCCCCCCCCCCCACCCCCCCCCCCCCCCACCCCCCCCCCCCCCCACCCCCCCCCCCCCCCACCCCCCCCCCCCCCCACCCCCCCCCCCCCCCACCCCCCCCCCCCCCCACCCCCCCCCCCCCCCACCCCCCCCCCCCCCCACCCCCCCCCCCCCCCACCCCCCCCCCCCCCCACCCCCCCCCCCCCCCACCCCCCCCCCCCCCCACCCCCCCCCCCCCCCACCCCCCCCCCCCCCCACCCCCCCCCCCCCCCACCCCCCCCCCCCCCCACCCCCCCCCCCCCCCACCCCCCCCCCCCCCCACCCCCCCCCCCCCCCACCCCCCCCCCCCCCCACCCCCCCCCCCCCCCACCCCCCCCCCCCCCCACCCCCCCCCCCCCCCACCCCCCCCCCCATAGAGTCCTCTATACACTTTCCACTTGTAGGTAAGAAATAAGAGAAATTATTAAACATCAGGTCCAATAGATGGATCTCTGAAAACCCTTTTAACCCAAAGAGAAGAAATAATGCACAACTGTTGGCAATAGATTTAATTACTAAAAAATTTAATAATGAAGGTAACATCCTTCAGAGGGTTATTATTTCATGCAAAGTACAGAAATTCTACTTGATTTACAACATGAAAACTTAAACACAGTCCTAATAGACATTTGGAAAGACGAATTTGATAATATCGTGATAAAGCCTCTAATTCTGAGAAAATTTCCATCAAATATTAATTCTTGCCAACCCCCTCATAGACAATTTCAATTTTTCTTACCGTCGGCTTTCCTATAACAATAAATATATTTTGGGTGTGAAACAATAAATCTTTTTTTGCTTTGAATAAATCACACTGTAGTGCCTCAAGCGGGGATGAAATCAAAGTTACAGTACCTTCATACACAAATCATATGGACAAAGGCTGCAGTTAGTATACGAAGCACAGTAAAAGAAAAAAACAACCCACAGGTAAGGTCGCCGCCCTACTAGAGGGCCAAATTAAAACACCATAGAGCCACCCCTTCACACAGGTGTAAACACAAGTTGTCTTTTCCGTTCTTTATGGAAGCTGCCCTCACTTCTGAGGGACCGAAATTCTATCCACCCTCCACACACAAAGCTTTCCAATACGTTTCACACATTACTATATGGGGACCTACACAAAAGCAAGTTTGGTAAAACGGAACGTTATTATTGTAAAATTTCTGTGGGGCAAAATGAGAAAAACCCTCATAGGAACTTTTCCAATAACATTCATCTTAACGTGAACTCGCACCACAGCACTCCACATCTACTACAATAGGATTATCTGGAAATTATCTGTGCGTGGTTCACTTTCAGGTCGTTGAGAACTTTTTTCCAGAAACAGAAGTCTTCATCCTTGTCTACCTCTGCACATGGAGCAACTAGCTCCATACTCTCCCCTACATAGACATATATTGACTTCTTTGGGCTTTGGTTTTTACAAAAAATAAGAAGAGAAAAACGTAAAAGGATCTAATGTGACAGACTAAGGAATAACTGATTGTTGAAAACCGTGCGGATGAAACAATACATTTTGTTCAGGATCTAGGAAAGGCAAGCATCATAATTTATTCAATTTAATGTCGAACGCAGCCGGTTTGGCCTTTGGATATGTCATCCAGGGAGCTGCAAGTGATGTGGTATTTGCTTCCTTAGTCGACCTGTCATTGTGTCACAATCTACCGTACGGTATAGGCTGAAAGCGAAATTTTGGCATGTCCACATCCGTCAACACTTCGTGTTTAGAACTGGGTGTTGAATTTGAACTTCATCTGCCCGCAGTGATACCATAACTTTGGTATTTAATGGTACAACCTCCACCTTGAATCATCATTTCTCAGCGAGACACACAACACAAAAATATCATACGGAAAATGTCTCCATGTAAAAGCAAGAAAGTAAGTCCGTGGAGCCCTCCACATTGGCATCCATTTGGCCGCAGTCTTCCGTATGAACAGAATCCAGGGGGCCGGTGAGTTAGGGTGTCCGGTACTCTGCTGCCTCTGTTAATGTCATGACCTCGACTACAGTCATATAACCCTCGTACCGTTGCTCTCCTTACGAAAGCGGATGTTCAAGGATCTGTTTCAATTAGGCCGGATTTCAAGTTACCTTCAGGTGGCTCGTAAACCTATCATATGAGGTGGGGGGGGGTGGCTCTATGAGTAAAATTCTTTGTGATATTATTTGTGTGGTGGGACTAATTATGTGACACTATCTAAGTTGGAGCGCGAACACCGTCGGCTGATTAGGCGTCTAGCCCTACTGAGAATTTTTGGACAAAGTGCCGATGCCAGTAAATTACCAGAAATGCCACTTCCGGCCTGTCAATTTGGACATAAGACTGGAGAGGACGATTGCCCCTGCCCCCTACGCTACGTGTCTGTCCCACGGTCAGAAATGGAGCTTTCCCGTGACTTACAAATAACGTCTTGAAGATTATTTTGGAATCTCGGAATTTAACACAGATCGATTCGATAAAAATTGAGCTTTAAGAGCCATTTCGAGGGAGGGGCATTGACACTGCCCCACTGGGTGGGGCCATGAGCATAACTATGACTGTGGTTTCCTCTCCTGGAATTAAAGACTGTCAGCCCGTGAATTTCTTTTGATGGAAATTATGGTACGCAAAATGCATTGCATTTGCATCTCTTCATGGTACTTCCAATTCTTTTAAATTGTCAATGTGACTAGCAATTAACGTGAAGATCATGTGCAGGTCAATTTAAACAAAAACAAAACAAACAAAAAAAAAAAAAAGTCAAGGCAATTCATCGATCGATTCAGGACTCCTTACAGCAATCACACCAATCACACATTCCTCCTCAGTTGGCCCAAGGTTTTCTGTGACCTGACTAAGAAGGCACTGTCCCTAAACCGAAGGGTCACCATAAATTATCGCGAAGCGCTTGGAATATTTTGGGCGAACTATCTCCTTCATTGTCGGAAATTAAAACATTCCCCCTAGTTTACAGTGCAGATAATGATCACCTTTTTGAGTGATTTTGTTAATACGGGCCTCAACATATAACTTGGGCGATTCTGAGATCCTGTTAAATAAATTAAAAATGTCAATCATACAGCGTATATGACAGAGAAGAAACGAACCTCAAGAACAGTCAATAATAACCACATGGCAGAGTTACTACGAAATCAAACTCAACGACAAAGCTTCATAACCCATATGACATGCTTCATAGTAGATTTATTGTGCGTGTAAACTATCAGTAACTTTAACGAAATTCCTGCAGGTAAACATTATAGATCAGAAAATGGAGACTAGATTTTCAGAAGCTATAATTTTGGTAAACAAGGAAAGGTAATGTGGATTTTTGTATTCAACTCAGAAGCAGATTTGAAAACTAAGCTAAAAGGGTAACTTGTTTTAATGAAAATTTCCGGGGCCGCCCTGAAAGCCAAAATACGGGGGGGAGGGGGGGGGGCCCCTCAACCTACAGGTTACCTCGATTACTGGGTAAATCCGGCTATGCTCTTTCTAATGTTACTACAGGGTATGACCAAAACTCCAGGCTAATTCACACTAAGCTGGTATACAGTCTCACTACACTTCAAGGTAGCCATAGGCCCTGGCTATGCCAAGTAATTTGAGGGTAAAAGTAACAAAACAGATACATGTTTATTACACCTTGCTTGGTCACTGAAACAGAAAATCCTGCTTCGCACCAACTACGTGATACCGTCCTTCGAAACTGAAAAGGCAGTTTCAGTTGCACCACGGAGTGTTAAAAACACGAAGAGTTTTTCTCTTCTCTACCACTGATCAGTCCATAAGTAAATAATCTGTTTCTTAAATCCGATATTAAGCTAAGCGGCGTGCTAGTTTTTTTCGTATGGGTTAGGATGAATAATGGAAATTCGGTTTTTCAAAATTGTTTGTGTTTCTAAAATCATGGTTAGGGTTAAATTTTAGGTCTAGGGTATGAGCATAAGGGATATTTGACCTGTTCTTTGCATAATCTGGTGTCAGAATTACAAAAAAAATGGTGGAAAAGCTGTTATTTTGGACTTAGGGGTGTGGCCAAATTCACAAGAAGCCTGATTCTTCCATTGCATGATTCTTCACATTTCCATCCTACGAAAAAAAACAGTCGCAACAATGTTGCCGAAGCTTCAGCTTTTTCCTTTGACCTAAAAGTCTGCAGTCAATAATTTTGGAGATGAGTCTGTAACTCATGTTGATCATACGTACGTTAGAAAACAAAGAGATAAATATAAATGCAATGAAATATGTATTGAACTCCCGACTGCAGTGGTCAAGTGGTTAGGAGCATCCGACTTGGTCAGCCGGAAGGTATAGGGTTCAAATCCTGGCCGGGTCACTACCGAAAGACTTTAAAAAATGGAACCTACTGCCTTTGTGCTTGGTGCTCAGCATAAACAATGGAGTAGTTTGAAAAACAAGCCAGTGAGCCACAACTGGAAAAAAGGCCGTGGTCGTCTCGACTTGAACCAATTGGGGTTGGAAACTGGGACGTTCAACCTCATCTCAACCTAACCTGAAGTCTCTGAAAGACTAAATCTGGTACACAAAGTTAACTTTATATACTGCACAGATGTTAGTATACAAAATAACGAATGTTTATGAGTGTGCTGCTTTGTGAGACACTCATTTGTTTTTACATAATTAGACCCAGATAGTAACTTTCCGATAAAGATATTTTACAAATGGTTAAAGGTCTTAAAAGCGATATATTTGCCCCAGAGTATTCCTTGAACTTGTCCAGGGACAGAAGTTCAAATGAGTGTTGCCCCACTATGATTTGGAAAAACCAAAACTGCTCAATTGCTCAATATAAAGGGATAATTTCTAAATTAAATTCTTTACGCGCCTCGAATTCTGAGTACTCTTTAGGTTCCGTTTTCCCACTACAAAATTATTTTACTGCATAACATTTTATGATTGGGATCTACCAGTATATAAATCGTCGATCGCTTTTAGGACCCGTGAATGTGTCGCAACAGGCCGGGAGGGTAGGTCACTACAGTTCGTAGAGAGCGTTGGGAAAATATGCACACTTATACTAAGTCTAAGGCTATTGAAATATCATCCCCCATGGCTTCCCCATAAACAACTTGGTGGGGCTTTCGGCAACGGAGAGCAAGACTGGGGCGGTTCCTGCAGTGTCGACGCCCATGTGACTGCACCAGGCTTGTAGTGCCTGACAAGGTACTGAATGGGGGCAAAATTTGCTTCCAGGGACTAAAAAGTTTTTTAAGGGGGCCAAATGTATACAATGCCATTAAGCCATGGCAACCCCCTTGAAAACTTGCTAGAGGGTGAACAAATTTCAAAGAGGGATTCGCCCCCTTGGCCCGCTTGACTAGAAGCCTGAGGCTACACAATTCCTGCAGGCTCCGAGACCGGACTTATTGGCACAGTGACGGTCCTCAAAAAGCACGTTTTCCTTTTCAAACCGAAAATTGTTTTTTGGAATGTTAGCACAACCGTTTAAGGTTAAGCCTATATAAGCTTTGTACTTCAATCACGTGCCTATGTTCTTTGTTTAAAAGAAAGGGTGGGGGGTGGGTTCTCCTTTCCTCTTGAACGACATTTCCTAGACAACATTCACCCTAGTAACTTTAAATAGTGTACCCCGAGCCGTATCCCAATTCAAGAGTAGCTCTTTCCTTCATGCGACAATATAAACTAATTTGCTACTAAGGAGATAAGTCATTGTTTACCTTTCATACAGGCTAAATATTTTTGTCCAGAAATGTTAAGAAGAATGTTTGTAAAGGAGATACAAGAAAATTTGAAAGATTGAAGGTAATGTTTACAAATAACTTGAAACTTGAGGCGACTGGATATATTCTCTTAAACTTTAAGCCAAACTCCAAAAACCATTCAGATATCCGGGCTAAGCTGAATACTTGTTTCTGTCGCCTAGCTTATACCACCAGCCTATGTTCGCACAAGGCCACATATTCGCAAGAACTTGCATAATTTTCAAACGTCCGGTATTTCTTTTCGAGTAGGCCTAACCGATGATCCAACCATGTAGCTAGTCTATTATAAAAACGCCTGAATGAGATCAGCACCACATGTTCATGACGTAACTCGCTCCATAGTAGGCTGTACGGTATATTCCTTATTCATGTCATATCCCTGGTTTGGAAAGCAAAGAAGCTGAGCAAACATAGTCTGACATAGTGGGGTAGCCCACGTTACGGTATTCAAAAGTCGATACACTGTACTTTGCGTAAACACTTCCAAACGATTAAGCACGAGACGTCCTGTTCATTTATATATGTTCAGTCATACGTTTGTACTTCGTTTCGTTTGCACAGTCTTTTATGATAACAACTGGGATTCTCGACGTATTCCCGAACATGGGGAACTTCGCCAGAATTTGTTTTCACAAAGTGAGTTTTCATGCCTTTAATGATTGCAGAAACGAAAAAAAAAATTAACTTTTGTTCAGCACAAATTGAACTATCTATATGAAACATATTATCAAGATTGGTGCAAAACTGAAAGACAAGTAGGGAATTTTACGTTTTCAAACAAAGCCTCCTCCCGAGGTCAAATAGCAGACAAATTAATCGAAAAGAGTCGCAGCATACTGATACTACTTTTGCTTACAAATCTCTACTGAATTTCAGCAAATCTAACGAAAAAAACAGCCAAATGTCAGGCACTTAAACGCAAATGTTATGGTGACAGACGTTTGCCGTGACGTATAAGTTTTGCCGTGCATGACAGCACTAGCTCAGCTGAAAGCTTTCAGCTGAGCTAAAAAGAGGGCCAACCAGGGATAAGAACGCTCATTTCATATAAATATCCATATAGTTTCAAATTAGAAACCAATAGAGAACGTGGATAGAAAATAAGCCTCTCAAGTTGAACTACAACAACGTATCTTTTTCGTTTGATCCAAATCTTACTGAGAAGTCAAGAACATGAAAGGATGATAGCATTTGCTCCGTACCTTTCTGAGAGTCTCACTCCTACTTCATCGTAGATAAACATTGGAAATGTTCCGGATCCGTTTGTTACGGCATAACTTGACGTCTATGATGCGCCTACCGTGCCATAAGTCCTGAAATCGACATATGTCGATTTAAATTGACACATGTCAATTTCTCGTGATCTCATTGGATAAAATCGTCATATCTGGAAGAAATCAGCATATGTCCAATTAAATCGACATATGCCAGTTTCTCGTCTTCTCATTGGTCTACCACCGTCACATGTTGCTTCCTAGTCCTATGATTGGAGGAAATCGGCATGTGTCGAATTTCTGCGTCTTGTCGCTGTCCTAAAACCGTCCACATGTTGCTTCCTAGTCCTATGATTGGAGGAAATCGGCATATGTCGAATTAAATCGACATATGTCGATTTCAAAACTTATGGCACGGTAGGAGCACCATAGACGTCACTGTTCACTGTGATCCAAACCTTGTACGATGTCAGTGTTATTGGTTGGACAATTCAAGTGACCAATAGCGACGGCGCTTCTCATGAACATGTAGATCACGACGGTGGGGCTCACTGGCGGAGGCCGTTCTATTCAGCCAGTCTGGAACGAGACTTCGCACGTCAGGTAGTTTGGTAGTTCTGGTTGAGTTGAGTTGTCCTTTGGGGACTTATAGCTCCTTCAGGGAGCAGAACTCCTTTGGGAGTATTGTTTGGTTTTTGCCCCCTGGATCTTCGCCAGACAGTTGAGGGGACTTTTGAAAAAAGCTCCACCTACAGTTCAGTTCAGTTCAGTTCAGGTTGCCGAAGAGAGCGGACGTGCTTGATGGTTGGTGCCTCACCGTTCTCGTTCGATCTCTTCGGACTTTGTTTCGTTTGCTTGTTTTTTTTTTTTTTGGTTGGGTGTAAATAGTGAACATATATTGTAAATAAGTGTAAATAAGGTAGTCCTGAAGTTTTCCCTTCGGGGTTGTGGCCCTTCTGTGCAGTTTCTTGTTGTTTGGTCAGGTGTATTTTCGTTTCAAGTGTCTGTGGCTGTTCGGGAGCGGTGTTGGTTGTTCAGTTTTGTTTGTGAGGGTGTTGTTAGAGTTTAGGTTTTTGGTTGTTGGCCATAGGCTATGTAATCCTTTCCCCGGTCTGGCCGTGTCAGTTTTTCAGCACGTAAAAAAGCACCGCTCCACCTTCACTGGAACTGAAAATCAGTACAAAATTATCCCTGACGTCGGGGAATCAGTGACAGCAAAATGCAAACACGTTCCTGGTGGTACCGGGGGACAATCATCGCGTTCAAGTTCAACCAGGGTTACTCTGACTAGACTTTGTGTTGACCAGTGATGTAGATTTGTAGTACCAGTCAATTACGTTTGAAAATTTTTACAGAAACTTTGAACGGTGGTATTAGCTTTGGTGAACAGTTGTTTTGACTGGTGTAACGAAGGTTGTTAAAGTAACTTTCATTGCTCCGGTATATGCTAAGGTTGAAGACAGGTGCGGGTACTCTTGCTCTATCCCTTGCGTGTAGACAGGGGCGGGGCCAGGGTTTTTCGATAGGGGTGGCAAAGCATGCTGGGTCGGACCCAGCTTTATTGTTTGGAGGGGTGCAGGCATTAAAGACTTCCGAGCCTCACCCTACACCCCCCCCCCCATGTCAGAACCTGCGTTTTTTGCATTTTCTTGGACTTCATTTTTTCTCTAAAGAAAACTTTTTGTCTGAAATAAATACGAACTGTGAGAAGGGTTGTTTTGTCTGTCAGTGAAAATCGGCCCTCACTGAATGAGACGCTTCAACTATGCAGCAAACGCGGCGGAACGACAAATATTGGGGGGGGGGGGGCTGAGTGCAGGAAGACTATCTAAGCGGAGCGCCACCATCGTTGGCGCGGAGCGTACAAAAAAATTTTGGCTTTACAAACCCTCCAGATGGCCGGAAATGGCACTTCCCGAGTGTTCTACAGCTGCATGTACCCAGCCTTGAAATATGGATCATATGTCTGCAATTTCTCAATTAAGGAGAAAAAATAAATCTATGAAAAATGGTAATACATATTTCTAAGCGGAGCGCCACCATCAGTTGGCGCGGAGCGTTCAAGAAAATTTTTGACTTTGCAAACCCTCCCATGGCCGGAAACGGCACTTCCCGAGTGTTCTAAACTGTATGTATTCATCCTTGAAATATGGATCTCATGTCTGCAATTTCTTAATTAATGAGAAAAAATTAATCCTCATTATGTGATTTTTTCTTGCTTATAGAAAAGCCGAATCACTGAGGAAGAGTTATACGCAAATTGAATTTTATAAAAGTGAGAGGAATCATAAACTCTTATGAGATAACATTAAACTTATACCTATAGTTTTTTCGAGTTTTTGAACCAATGATGTAACCAAATTTGCAAGCTAAAGTAAACTTTACGCAAACAGGAGTGACGCTATTTCATCACATTAATAGACTGAATTATGTGTATCGTTAAATTTAAATCCGATTTAGTGTCCTTCATAATCGTATGGTATCATTACGTAATATGCATAGGAGATATTGAAATTTTGCAAATTGCACCCTTAAGGGTCTGTAAGCCAAAACGATTGAAAGGCACAGAAAAGGGAGAACTGCTCGTCAATGTGAGAATGTGAAATCACTCCAGCTTGCTTTGAGTTCACTTTGCTTTGAAAATACATTTTTTGTGGTCTACAAAGAACTGCCAAATTTTTAGCTAAATTTAAAGTGTACCTAAAGGCTAAAAATTCAAAAACATAGGCTGTGTTTACAAAGCTTGAAAAATGAATCCAAATGGTCTAACTGCCATCTTTTACAGGAATTCTGAGCTGAGATATATAAAATGTTGGTGCTTATTCAATTTAAAATGGTAGATGGCGCAATAATTTGTAATGTCATTCTTGTACTACTCAAATTACATTCTTTGTTTTCTTTATTTTTTCGAAAGCCTCTGCACCTTGTGCCAAAATGTGATCACTTTCTCACTGTTATAGGGTGACTTGACTATACAAAACCTCTCCGTACAACAGTCATTTTTGCAAGGTTATATAAACATTTCAATTTCAAAAGGAAACAAAAGCAGGTAATGTGAGTTTTACAAGAAGATCATCACAAATTATTGCGCAATCGACTATTTCAAATAAAATGAATAAATTTTAACTTTTCATATCTCAGCAACAGGGTGAGCTATGAAAATGAGAGTTGGATGAGTGAAATTCGTTTCCAACGTCTAAAATATATATTCTTATAATTCTACACTTTAGGTCCACTTTGAACTCCTAAAATGAAACGTGCATGTATGGGATAAGAGACAAAACTGATTGCAATTTGTTTTATTGCAGTATTATTTATGTAAAATTTGGACTTAAATCTTAAGAATGAATTCACAGGCAGACGGGTGTAAATAATTGGTTGGGATGGCGTCACCAGGGAGGGAGAGGGGTAGGGAGGGAGAGGGGGGAAGGAGGGAGAGCGGGGAGAAGGAGGGAGATACCGTACCATAACACACGTCAGTCTTTAAGCGCCTGTCACACCTCAACGGATTGCAATAACGGAGAGGAAACGAAGACCCAAACTGTCACTTCGTTGATGTACTTAAATATCCGTTTAGTCTCCTGTTCTCCTCCGCCGACTTCGTTTCATGACCGGGAACGTCCGGTATGAACGGCGAGAGATTTTGAACATGCACAAAGCTTGGACCAGACGTCGACCGAAAAAGGTCCCCCTTACGTATTCGTTACTTATCCGCTAAGCTTCCGTTTTATCATTTTCTCGTGCGTTTCTCATACTGGACTTCTCCGTTAGTATCCGTTCGTCTCCAGTGATTGCTATTGCTCACCGGATCATTACCGGACAACAAACGGATGAAACGTAAAAGTACAGTACCTGTACCGAATGTTCGACGGATACTAACGCATATAGTAACGGAAGCGTAAAGGAATAGAACTGACAATGAACGGATAGGTAACGTACGTTTAACTGAAGAAACTAAAAAACACAGGCAAAGAAACGTATAGGGGACGGACATAGACCGAAGATGCAGCGTACTTACATCCTGTCCCCTCCTCATACTATAGCTTAACAAACGTTTTTGCCGTTTTTTCTTGAATTTTTTGGGTGCGACTGATTCCTTTCCCCTGCATCCGCCCCAGGCATGAGATGAGTGATCGCGGTTCTGAGGGAGGGGTTAAGGGGAGGGGTTGTGAAAGATTTTTCGACTACCGGGAAGCCTTAGACGCAATCTGGTACAATATTTTGCATCTTTTGAAGTCATATTTTTTCTCGAGATATCTAGTTTCTAGGTAAGTAATCCAACGTTCTTCACTTTTGGCCGACTACAGTTTTCTAACTTTGTTGCACTTATTGTCGACGATTACATAGCAAACGGGCAAGGGCGGCGATTTGTGTTGGCTATTGGGGGAGGGGCGCAGAATGGAAGTTGCCATCGAAGCGGAGCCATCATAGTTTTGTGCGAAGCGTACAAGAGAATCTTCGCCCTACAGACCCCCAGACTGCATGAAATGGCACTTCTCGGGATCTTGGAGGCATTTTTGAACCGTACGATACCGGTACTTGATAAGTGACGACTGACAGGCTTGAGCGTGTGAACGGGTTTGGTTGCGTTGGTATAGAAGCGTAGCGCCACTAACGTTTTTAAAATGTTGCCAAAATGGCTTCTATATCGCAATTAAATGGTCCTTCTCAGACCTTTCAAATTGCACTGAAGCCATCTTGATATGTGGCATGATTTCTATTGGCCGGCGCGGACTGCGCCGATAAAATTTTTGCCAAAACAGCTCCCATATCGCAAGAAATGGCCCTTCCCAGATCTTTCAAATTGCAATGAAGACATCTAGATATGTTAAACGCCTCATATATATTTTCCCACTTTCACGGAACTGCTCCCTCTGGTATAACCTTCCCTGCGTACCAATTTAACCATTTTGTGATTGTTGTGACATGATTGAACAATGTACACGGAAGTGAAAATCCTACCCCCCTCCTCCACTAATTGGATACGATACTGCACTACAGACATGTCACTGCATGTGTAGGGCAAGTGTACAACTAGAGCTGGTAGGTCCATGCGTACTGGATTTACACACTAAAATATGATGTAGGCCTACTTCTCCGTGAGCCACGATCGTGAAGGTAGCCATGGAATTCAAAATAGATACCACATTCACGCTTAGTCCGAGAATTTACAGAATATTGATAAATACGTCGGTCAAATACGGATTTGAATTAACTTTTAATCACTCAAATCAGTCAGTTTAGTGTTGAATACTATGTTTTCAAATAAACAGCAATTTTCACAGAATCTCGTTAGGGGATATACTGTATTTTTGCCCCCCCCCCCTATTGTTTACGCTACTAGGTATTAACCCTTAAACGACAAAAAAAAAACAAAAAAACTCAGAGATAAATTCAATCATGGGTCTTCTGGAATGTAGAAGGGGCCTAAGTGTAAGCTCTGCGGTGGATGCAGTAACGGACGAATGTACAATGAGTTAGACAGAGAAGACAACGCGCGCGAAGCGCGCAAAATTTTCGAGGATTTACACCGAAAATGTCCTATATGCGACGGATAATGTATCACAATACTTTATTCCATGATACTGTTACACCTCACCCCACCCCCTACAAAATTATGTGTCTTAAAACGTTATTTACACGATTTTATTTTTTGGGTCAAAAACCATAGGGGGGGCAAATGCCTGCCCTGCCCCCCCTGTGGCGCCGCCCCTGCGTGTAGACCTATGTGTTAGGGTAAGTGATATCTACAAAAGGGTTCGGAGGAGGGTATAGACATAAATAATAACTTCTACATGTTTGTTTATCACTATTAACAACATTTATTTTGTCGCGAAGTGACTGTTACTAGAGAGATATTACGATCCGTCAAAGAAATGTAACATGACGAAATTTCATGAAACCTGAGGTGGTATGGGGGCATTCATCGTGTGCCCCCTCCCTACACACACACCCGTTATGCCAATAAAAAGTTTAACCAAACTTTAAAATGAACACCAATCAAGCCGTTGAAGAGGCCTCTGTTTTCACCATAAGCGCCAGCACAGGACTATAGTAGTAGCAAATAACTGGGGTGTGAAAGCTCTTGCCCGACATTTTAATTCGCTCGAAAAAATGTTTTGTTTGTAAAACCTGAGCAAACATTTTTCTTGACCAGCCCTCTGCCTCCCCAAAGCCCCGTCTCCTAGGGCCCAAATTGCTTTCCCCTCCAGTTCTATTCTTGCATGGGTATCGGATCTCAAAGATGTTCGGGTTATTCAACGGTACTGTTTGCAGGCTGTTACAACTGATAATACAGTAATTGACAGATAATGTATCATTAACCAATAATGTAGTAAAAATTGACCAATAAGGTAGTAACTTTTTAACGGATAATGTATCACTCACCTCAAAACCGATAATGAAATGCAAAATTTTTAACCGATAATGTACTACCATTTGACCGATATTGTAGTAAAAGTTACTACATTATCGGTCAATTTTTACTACATTATCAGTTAGTGATACATTATCGGTCAATTACTACATTACCGGTTGTAACAGAGGCCCGCACATTTGTACATGGGGAGGGCTGTTGCCAAATGCTTCGCTCAACCCCTCTCGCATGGTACCAAATCCCCTTTCAAAGTTTCAGGTCGAACTAAATTTGGTTCGTAATCACGTCAGTATGATTTTGGCCAAATCATAACAATATAGATATTGCGAGAGATTTTTACAAATTACTTGCATTGCATTTGGTTTATAGGATACGGCATTGTAACCGTACTAAACGTTTTTAGTACTTAATCTCACGACCTCAGGTTTTTCAACTGGCTTCGTGAGCCTTGTGTGTAGGCTACATTTTCCTTCTTGTACCCTCAGGGAGCTGTTACGGAAGGAGATAAAGCACCTCATCCAATTCCATCTATCAGACAATGTGTATTGAGAGTACTTTAATCTTTTTATGGGAAAAGACTATGATTGACAGGTGCTTTAGTTCCTCTTTTAAGTTTCTAAGTTTCTTTGACTGAACCCTCTTAATGAGATTTTGATCCTTTCATTAACGTAATACGTGTTTGTGTAATCAACCATTGAGCACAAGTTACAGAGCCGTGTGACCCACCCCCTATCAGCGATGTACACACTAAACAGACTATTGCAGTAAATAAACTACCGCTAGTTGCTGCGTGGCACTACGATTTGCCAATTGGAGAAGGCAAATTATTCGAGATGGATTTTTCATAAATTTTCACCTACTTCTAAATGCAGGTCCATAGACGGACAAGGTACTGAAGCCGGCGAGATAACTTCCAGTACGGACAAAATATATTTTTAGAGGCCGAACACTTGTACTAAAGTGCACTATAATAAGGCAATGGTAATTTTTAATTTTTAGGGGGCGAAAAATTTTCAGAGGGGCTCCGCCCGTTCCCCTCAACCCCCCGGCTAAGGGCTTGTCTAAAAGATATATTTTGTCGAAAGAAAATAACAGTGTTCGAGTTCAACTTGTAATTTCTTACAGCATAGGCAAAGGCATATTTGTGGCATTTCACGGGAATATTCTCAAGGTTATTTCTTAATAGACGAGTTGGGAAACTTCGAGATACAATGCATGCTGGGAAGGAAAGTGTACCACAACAGAGACTGCATGTGCAAAGCAGTATTTTGTGTAATCACGCTCAATTTTCTAGTGTTAAACTATGGTTCTCTAGACTTCAATCACGGGTCAAAGAGAATTTTCTTTAGAGGAAAAGTTCTTTATAAACTTAGTCTCCTTAACGTGGACCGAAAAGGTTGGGCAGTATGGCAGTAAACTGTGAAACACACACACACAAAAAAAAAATACTTTCTCAGTGCCCTCTTGTCCGTGCGCAATTATCCGTGGCCTTCTCTGTGGTAGTACAACGGTACAGCAAAATCTTATTTCCCAACTCGTCTATTGTTAGCGAAGGTTAATTGTTAATAATAGGCTTCAGGGGAAATCCTTACAACTTGGAAGTATCATCAGGGAGTCTGTTACAACTCCCCTGTGTCATTTAGTAGCTGACGTCGTTCTAGTTTTGCCTTTCGTTTGATACCGCGAACTGAATTCAAAGAAATAAACTGAGCCGCGAAACAAGGACTGCTACATTGGACTCGAAGAAACTACCGTCGGTCGAATAAGGAATGCAGTTTACGGTATGTAGCACTGATGTTGCTCACAAGCATGAGCAATGCAAGACCAAAGATCAATCTGGGTGAAGCTGGGTATATCGACAGTCATGATTTGAAACGATGCGGGCAAATTTCAGATATTGCACTTAGGCTATGGCTCATGAAGTAGTATTCTTGCAGCATAGGCTTGTGCTTGGGGTTGACAGTAAGTGCAGCCTCATTTCTACCAGTCAATGGTGTTTTCATTTTCCGCTATAGCCTATATAAATAATGATTTACCTTCGCTAACAATTTGGAGATAACCAAGAAAAAACTTCCCACGTAACACTTTGACTTCCGTCACAACCCAATCAACTGAACCCGGGGTACATGAGAACACACGCTGGAAATCGCGGTGTTAACCTGCGGTTTTGTCTTGGTATAAACTCGGGGTTACACCAGGTGACACGGGGTACGTGAGACCATGCCTTAAACGTACCACGCAACAATAGAGGGCGCTTAACTAGCGTTTTCGCAAAGATATTACAAGCATAGATTCCAAACAATGGCGCGTTGACTCCCCATATCGGGGCGGAGTGCTGATCACTGTTCAGTCGTTTTGAAAACATAAAGGCAAATCAATGTCTTACAAAAGTATAAATACTTGTTATTTCGAAACATTGTATCGTAAGAAGTATCACTTCTCAATACTAAATTCCACTTACGAGAAGTTTATTTCTTCCTGACGGCATTACAAATAAGTACACTTAAACATGAACGCACAATGACTGGTTTGAAGTTCATAGACTTATTTGCCTGCATTCATTGGTCAATTTCTATGGTACCTTTAAGTGACGCACTTTTATAAGCGCGTTTAATTTCTTACGCGCTCGTAACGGAAAATCAACTAGCGCGTTTGTTTCCCAAGCAAGCAGAAGTGTGCGTGAAGTATTCTGGATCTACAACACAGAGAAATGTATTGTGCGCGTATAGAACGCGTTGTAAAAGTGCACGCACTTTTAACAATGGAATTTTCTGTAGCGCGTCTTTATTTTTGTACGAAGACCGCCGATTAGAACGGTGCGCATGTCAAATTTACACTTCCGCCCCGATATTAGCGTCTCCATGAGGAGTCACTGAGCGTAACAGTGTAGGTAGGCCTATAGGAGTTTGGAATCTATGCTTATAATATCTTTGCGTTTTAGCTACAATATGCTAGTAAGGAACATTCCACATAAATGTTTTGAAGTCATCCTGAAGGGTCACGTGATGTAGGTTAGCTTACTCAAGTCGATTCCAACTCCGTAGAAACGCGTATCTAGAAGTGAAAACGGTGAGGCAATGAAGTGTACACATGCTAATGCGCCGTAGCGGGCCTTAGCGTCTCTCCAGTCTCTCAGACGCTAATTTGCGCGCCATCACGCATTAGCATGCACGCCATGGCGCCGAGGAAAAGTTGCCTCAGCAACTTTATGAAAAGACTTACATCACAATAGATAATATATAAATATAACATACAGAGCACCAAACGCTAACCGTGAAGGAGGCTTTGAGGTACATCATTGGCCAAAATGCACTCGTGCATGTGCATGCGAGTGTGTTAGCTTCCCTTCATGCCTTTTTTGTCCACATAGGCTCTAAGTTAGTTTGACAACATCAGCATTGTAGGTTATTATACAAATAATGAATGTTTATTAGTGCGATAGTATGAATAATTTCATGATTTGAAAGATTTAACGTTCTATTCAACGAGGCGAAGCCGAGTTGAATAGAACGTACGTTGAAGCTTTTAACGAATGAAATTATTCATGCTATCGCACGAATGAAAAACATTCATTATGTGTTTTATGTAACACCTTATAATTTGATCTAGTCGTTGGTTAAAATAATTTGTGTTTTGGCGGTCACTATGAATTCGTGTTTGTCTGTGTAGTAGCTCCATGGTTTGTCGTTTGCAAACTGCGAGTTACGTTTATGTACCTAATACAGAGGATTTCATGTGACGTCACGCGCGTTGGATTCCCATGCACTGAAGGGCAAAACACACACGCAGGAAGCGTATTTACAGCACACGCGCACAACATAACCATAGATACTTTTGTGACACAAGGGACGCTTGCGCTTCAAAACCAAAGAAACGCGCGATCTTGCCCTTCAAAACCAAAGAGACGCGCGATCACTTGGCGTCGGTAAAACAATGGACGATCCCCAGTGCTGCAGTGATTTATTGAGACGCGGCATGGCTTGTGAGAGGCGCGCGTAATGCATTGCTGACTCATTGCCGTGGGTTAGTATGTACTTACCAACGACCGTGGGTTAGTATACAAATAATGAATGTTTATGAGTGCGATAGTATACAAATAATGAATGTTTATGAGTGCGATAGTATGAATAATTTCATGAGTTGAAAGATTGAACGTTCTATTCAACGAGGCGAAGCCGAGTTGAATAGAATGTTAAATCTTTCAACGAATGAAATTATTCATACTATCGCACGAATGAAAAACATTCATTATTTGTTTTATAGAACACCTTAAAATTTTGATCGTTGGTTAAATTTGTGTTTTGGCGGTCACTATGGATTCGTGTTTGTCCGTGTAGTAGCTCCATGGTTTGTCGTTTTCTAACTGCGCGTTTATGTACCTAATAAAGAGGAATTCTTTGTGCCGTTGAACGCGTAGGATTCTCAGGCACTGAAGGGCAAAACACACATACGCAATAAGCGTTTTTACACTCACACGCGCACGGCATTACCATAGATACTTCTGTGACACAACGGATGCTTGTCCTTCGAAACCAAAGAGACGCCCGATCACTTGACGTCGGTGAAACAATGTACCATTCCCAGCGCTGCAGTGATTTTTTGAGACGCGGCATTGCGTGTACGTAGCGCGCTCACTGCATCGCTGACTCATTGCCGTGGGTTAGTATATACTAACCAACGGTCGTGGGTTAGTATATACTAACCAACGGTCGAGCACCACAATCTTGATGATAGTGCCAAATCACGCATGGCATGTGACCACCAATCTTCCAATCAGATGTTGAGAAATTAAGTAGGTGTTATATAATATGAATTATTTCATGAGTTGAAAGATTGAACGTTCTATTCAACGAGGCGAACGTCAAATCTTTCAACGAATGAAATTATTCATACTATCTCGCACGAATGAAAAACATTCATTGTTTTATATATCACCTTATAACTATCTAACGTTATACCTTTATCTAGTCGTTGGTTAAGTTGTGTTTTGGCGTTTGTCCATGCGGTAGCTCCACGGCTTATCGTTTGCTAGCTACGCGTCTACTACGTACGGTATGCAATGTGCGATCCTCAAAGCTGCGTTGATTTATTGAGTTGCGGCATAGTTTGTACGTACGCGTAGTGATTGTGACGTCACAGCCGTGTGTTATACTAGAATATTGCACGACCGTGTGTTATACTAGACTATACGGTATTTCGGAATGAACGCAAGAAGCGAAGGTCAAAGGTCAAATGAGGGGAACCTGCAGGGAACGGACGAACTTTTTGCCACCGTCACTGTGTAGCTAGAGCATATACACAGCCAATGAGAGCCGCTACGCAGACACTCGGCTGATGGCGGGATGTAAACATTCAAAAATTACATGTACGTACATGTAGGTACGAGATACGTGTAGTGTTGATATACTGTACACATAATTGTATGATTGTGCACGTACAAAGCGTTATTGTGCAGAGACAGGTAGCTAGCTGATACTCATAAGCCTCACAGCAGTACTCAGATTGATCACGTTATCGACGCAGTTTAGGGAAGGTTGTCATGAGATAGGCTCACAAAATCTAGGCTATTGAGATTTATGAAAGATGATGATGTATCTACACATTTAATTTGATAATGGCGAGTCGAGAAAACGGGGACTTAAACTAGCTTCTCTCTAACGTTAACTTTAGTGTTTGCCACACTGAAAATGCCCGAACTCGAAACGCTACCGTTAGGCCTACCAGTTTAGAATAGAAGAAATGCGTGTGATAATGATCACTCGAAAAAAATGGTAATAAAAGAAAATAATCTACGATTTCCCTTCACTAACCTTGTGTAGGCTATACTTGATGAAGTTCTCTAGCGTCACCCGACCCACACCGGCTAGTCAGTCTGCATGATATGTGTACATGTGGGCTGCATAGTTAATAACTGCCGTATAGCTAGCACGCTTATAACAGATATACGTACGTACATGCCATGCACTAGAGGTACGTGCGAGAAAGAGTACGTACGCTTCGGTAGCTATGCAGAAGGCATTCCACATGTCTGCTTACAATTCCATGTGTTTAAAGAAAATGTCCTGAAATAGACACTAAGTTCGATTCATTTTAGAAAATATTTCAATTTTTGCACGTTTTCAGAAAGACTTTTTATTTCTGAAATTTCTTTTAACCTTTGAAACCATTTTTAAAGCTTTTGAAATGCACTAAGGTTCTTTTTATGGAAAGGAAATTTTCATGAAGGTAGAAATATAAAACACTGCTGAAACAATGAAAACCCCTCACTTGACCTTATTTCAAAGGTCACTACGGCTGCGCTGTAGGTGATTCCGAAATACCGTATTGTACGATGGAAATAAATAAGGTGTTATATAAAATATACTAACCAACGGTCGAGCACCACAATCTTGATGATAGTGCCGAATCACGCATGGCATGTGACCACCAATCTTCTAATCAGATGTGGAGAAATTAATAAGCTGTTATATAAAGGTTATTATGTAACACCTTATTTATTTCTCTACATTTGATTGGAGGATTGGTGGTCACATGCCATGGGTGATTCGGCACTATCATCACCGTCGTGTGTGATCCATCGTGCAATAGCATAAAGCCGCGGTCACACTACAACGAATTCGGATCGGATTCCGATCCGATTTTTGTGAGTTTTAATAAGAATCTTCTCCATTTCAGGTCGGAAAGAACCCAAAATTTGCCAAACTGTGTAAATATATGATTTCTATCGCAGGACTACGAAAATTAAATTTATACGAATTATTTCGTGTCGTCACACCGAGAGACAGCTTTTATCGGACTACGCGTGTCCGATAAAAGCTGTCTGTCGGTGTGACGTCACGAAAAAATCAGTTAACGTTTCAATTTTCATAACTCTGATGCAAATCATATATTTACTCTGGTTGGCAAATTTTGGGCGCTTTCTGACCCGAAAGGGAGAAGATTTTAATGAAAACTCACAAAAATCGTATCGGAGTCCGATCCGAATTCGTTGTAGTGTGACCACGGCTTAACACACGGTCGTGCAATAGTCTGGTATAACACACGCCTGTGACGTCAGAATCACCGCGCCTACATACAGACTACGCCGCAACTCAATAAATCAACGCAGATTTGGGATCGCACATTGCATACCGTACGTAGTAGACGCGTAGCTTGCAAACGACAAACCATGGAGCTACCGCACGGACAAAAGCCAAAACACAACTTTAACCAAGGATTACATGAAGGTAACGTTTGATAGTTATAAGGTTACATAAAACAAATAATGAACGTTTTTCATTCGTGCGATAGTATGAATCATTTCATTCGTTGAAAGATTTAACGTTCTATTATAGAACGTTCAATCTTTCAACTCATGAAATTATTCATACTTTCGCACTCATAAACATTCATTATTTGTATATTCTAGCTCGTTTAACTTTTTGTTTGTTCTAGTATCCTGCCTATACTGACACTGTACCTCTGAATTGTATTTGTATTTGTGTAGACGAAATAAATGAATAAATGAATGGATGAATGAATGAATGGATGAATGAATGAATGGATGAATGAATGAATGGATGGATGAATGAATGGATGGACTCGATGAATGAATGAATGGATGAATGAATGGATGAATGAATGGATGAATGAATGAATGAATGGATGAATGAATGAATGAATGAATGAATGGATGGATGGATGGATGGATGGATGAATGGATGAATATATTAAAATAAAATTTAAGTTTGGTCATTCGGCTTTTGCATCATAATGGCTTTATGACATTACCGACATCATCTCGTTTGACTCCGTACACGGCAGTTGTTGTTCTCCATAAACAGAGGACACCCGGGTCTGTTCTTTTCAGTAAGTGTAAGCGGGTGTCAAGTATATGGAATAAGATTCCTATTTTTTGGAAAACCCTTAGTTCACTTTTATTGTGAACATTACGTGTTAAACATGACGCATCTTTTTTAGTTTTAAAATACATTATGTTGCCCACCGAATAAAACGGAGTGGAAAAAACGATTAGATAAGTAGAACCAAATGTACTTCGACGTCCTATACTCATGATATACATGATAGTTTTTAGCCATTTTGGAATTATTTTGGAAATGTGTTGACACACTGTCTTATGCGCCCAGTGTACCGTACTTGAGGCAAAACCTTGGAACCCCGTTTATCCGAATTTTTTCGTTATCAGAACAACCTTCGGTCCCGATGTGTTCGGACAAACGGGGTTTTACTGTAGTTGCATTTTTGTTTTATCACTTAAAGCGACTACGGTACTGTTAGACCAGCATAATTTTTTCAACTCAAAACAACAAAAAGTATATAATTTACAAAGATGGGGGTTTTCGAAAAAATTGTCATTTTCAACGCGTACCGTTCTGTTAACTCAAATTCTTTAACAAAACTATCTGCAAATAATTCAAATTAAAAATGATTTTTCCACACATTAAACAATATTACAGAGTGTTGATTTGCAGTGGCCTTAACAATCAAGTACTGCAAAAACCTAAAAAACCCTAACAACAGAAAAACAAAAAAATAAAACAGGACTCTGGTAACTAAAATTTACCAACGCACAAAACAAAACAGTGAACAACTATAATCGAAGTGTATTCACCAGTATAACAAAATATTACTTTAAATTTATGTGTAATGATAAAGGTTGCATACTGACATTCCAAAATAAAACATTTGAATTATGCAATTTCACTTTTACGGTTTTATTGGGAAGCACCAAATTCAAATAGACGAATATGGTAGGCCTACAGTAATTAGATAATTTTTACCGAACGTTTTATGAGAGTGTTTTACATTACAGGAATCACAGTGGCTTGGGTTGCGTCCAAATGTTTCAGAATATTGGAGAGGTGTTAACCTTAATCGAACACAACATCGGCAAAATATGGTCGAGCTATGTTGTCTCTGAAAGTAACGTTTAGTTTAATGAACATATATGTTCATTAAACTCAACGTTACTTTCAGAGACAATTACGAAACAGCATCGGCATATAATGGCATACTTACGTTGAAAGGATAGTCTCATATACTCGGTCTTCAGTGATTCTTGCGCGCGACCGAAAAAGCGTCTTGGATGGCGAAGTCTAATTGGACTGCAGTTCACTGTTTCAGCTTCGTCAACGATCAACTTCAGTTGAGAGTTGCCATAGGACTTGAAGACAGGTCAAACTTGGCCACAGCGTTCTTGGTTTTAGACATGAAACTGTACACTTGCTCTATTGTTTAATTCGATTTTCCTGCGGTCAAGGCCAACAAAGCATATTTTATAACTGTTCTCCACAAATTCCTGACAGCCTGACACCGGCGCGAATGAGGCAGACTAGATTGGATTCCTTTTTTAGAGCCTTGAATATCGTACAAAACTTTGAAATAGACGCATTCACATTGATATGTTTTCATGAAAATTATTTTTAATATCATCTTTACAATGTATATATAAAACATGCAGGAGATCATGCGAAATTCTTTTAGGGTGATCATTTTACAGAAATTTTGACGGGCATACTATGTCAACGTTAGTCACTCATATTTGATTACTATAAATTTTATATTATCGAATTGCATTATGAAAGACAGGCTAAAAACAATCAGTAACACAGACAATAATATTTAGAATTGGTCAAAGACTTAAGCCAGGTGCCCACTACACGACTTTTGACCTACGATATGGAAGTGATATCTCACGATGTCTGAAGACTTCGTTAGCGGTAGTAAAAAGTCGCACAGTGAGCAAGGGTAGGTCGTGAGAAGTCGTGGCAATTCGCAGGAAGTCGCATCGATGTCGCACAGTTTTGAACTTGTTCAAAATTTCTGCAGATTCCGCATCCATGTCGTGGGATGTCGCAAGATGTCGTGTGAAATCGCAGACAAAGTCGTATAGTGTACCACTGAAAATCGTGGATATTCTTAGGTCGCAACCATGTCTTGAGATGTCGCAGGAACGTAACAAGACTCTCTGGGGTCCATGGGAGAATTTTGAAGTTTCAGAACAACTTGTGGTAGAAATTGACTAAAATAGATCAATCACTCAGACAAAAACACACCTCAACATATCCCCACATAAACCTATGGCTTAAACGCCCTTTGCCCTCATTTATACAAAAAAAAAAAAGAAAAAAAAATTGTTGAAAATTTACAGAAATCAATTGGGGCACATGCCTCCCACATGCCCCCCGCCCCTCGGGCGCCACTGACTAATACAGCCTATAAAACTTGACATGGCTCTGGCAAAATGCGATTGATATAGTGTTATTATTGACCAGAAAGCGGAACATTGTATTTATATATGTTTGGCCTGGAAAAAGAAAGTTTCACTTTTTGTAACATTTTAACTGTTTATCAAAGTTGTTATATTTATATCTGTATCTTGAAGTTTTACAGACCTGATGATTTATATTTTAGCCACAAAGTTGATATTTTGAAACCCGTTTATTCTGTATTAAATTAGCTGATTACGGTTGAGAGAATCAAAGTAAATACTATCTGCTGAGCCAGGGGCGTACATAGGATTTTTCTGGAAGAGGAGCAGAGCGAATCGGAGGAAAAGAGTTGGGTCCGTTAGCGCAGCAAACCTCCTTGCACGACAGGCGGGGCGTCTGAGGGAGGATGTACCTCCCTTAGAGTCATCCAGATGTTGCCATTTCGTGTTTAATGTTTTGTCATATATGTTTGTTCGTGGACGGGAGGGTGGGCTCCCGCATTCATTTGTCCTTATCATTAGTGCAAAACTTAGACATTTCAGATAAGGTTTTTTTTTCGAAGAGGGGATTCCATGGGTTCATCCTCAACCCCTGGCACTCCAACCCCCATAGGAGTAGGACCCATCCTGTGAAGGGAGAGGGGGCCGGGCAAATATTGGGTCAATTGGCTTAGTGTTCGTGGGCTCTCCCACCTTGCAAAATCTTTCATGTGTACGGGCCTGTCTGAGTAGGCCAGTGTTTTGAACAAAATAGTTAATTACCCAATTAAAATGCATGTGATCTCACAGTTTAACATATTATCGAATTGTTTGATACAATGGAGTCTGATTTTCGTCATGACTTAACAATGTGCTCATAATAAGATACCAGCCGTAAGGTATCTCAATGTTGGAGTTAACCGTACTGCCTGTTAAATAATGCATCAAATTTCTGGATCAGTCGTCGAACTTTTCTAAGCAGCTACTTGAACTGTTCAGGACACACCTTTTAGTTGGAAAGCCATATACTCTGGGATGTCTTCTTCGGCGAGTTCACTCCCTAAGCTTTCATTGTGGCCTAAAACTTGGCGAACCATTGCCGGACCACCAACTTCGACGTTGCCTCTCCTCCTCCTTCTCCTGCGCCTACGCAAGTAGGGTTATTTGCATCAGCATTTCGCTGCCGCTGCAATGGATCAATCATTATCTGCACGTCAGCAGCAGTCGATAAGGGCGTCACCGTGGGCCCTGTCAGGGCCCTAGCCTGGACAAAACCTCCAGGGGGAAGTTTATGACACTATCTAAGCGGAGCACTAAATGGTATGCCTACAGATAGTTAACACCCAGGAGGACCCTGCCTTTTTCACTTGTTCTGAGTACCAAACTTGAAGGGGGATGAAGGGAGGGGCACATGTAAAGCCTGGCTTAGGTTCAGGCTATTGTTGGCAAGTCTTTGAACTGATTATATTTTTACAAATTGTCATTATTTAGTGATATTCTTCATATTTTGTGGCTGTGCGGAAGGCAGGAGGAGCTATCTAAGAGGAGGGGACGACGTCCTATACTCTTTGAGAAATTTTTGTCAATGTGAGGTGTCTTGGATGCAAAATGGTGTAAACCGTTGAATTAATTACATATTTAGGAATCCTCATTATTTAGTGATTTTTTCGATCCCGTTAGGGTGTAATTGAAGGGGAAATTGCCTAAGGAGAGGGATTACACATCTACTCTTTGAGAAATTTTTCTTGTTCTAAGGTTTCCTACATCCAAAAAGGTGTTATCTTTGTGGAAAGTTTGGACTCATAAAATGATTTAATTATTCACTGAATTCTTCAGCTGTGGTATGCATGGCACCCCTATAGGGCTGGTACCCGATGAAGCCCCCCCTCCCCCTAGCTTTCTTATAGGGATACTGGGGGAGCCATTCTCAGCTGGTGCGTAGCCATGGCGTAGGCCTTCCAAGAAAATGGGGGAAATGACACATTTTAGACCTTAAAAAGTTGCATCCTAGCATTTTTCACTTTTAAATTTCATGCTTTAGAATCAAATTTAGATTTCAAGAAGGAAAGTTAGATTTTATTTAAACTGGGAAATGCAGTCACCTCAATCTGAATTAGTGTACCCGAGCAACCTAATTCATGGATGGCTATGGAAAATCATGTTACAATACGTTTCTCACTGCATCAATTGAGAAATTCACGTGTAGAGTAACTCCTTGGTTTTCTTGAATATGCAATGTTTATGTTCTAATATATCATGAAAGATACTTGAAGTGAAATAGGGCCATATTTTTGAGATTTAGCTGTTTGTTGAAAATAAGTTTGCGGCGACTGCTTGTGCCTTTTAAATTTAAAGTTACTTTAAAACTTCATTGACTTTAGCTAATAATTACAGGTAATCATTGGCTATTATATCTTTAGCCAGTGTATATGATGGTGTATTCATGCCGTGTTCCTTGAAGGAGGAAGATGGTTTATTTGTCAGGAAGGGGAACCCACACAAAAAACGCCTCCCTGGCGGGAATCCGGGTCTCCCCAGGGAAAGTTTGGGAAAAAGGAACCCTTAAATGCAATTTTTCATGATTTTTGGACCTTGAAATCATAATTTGGACAGTGAAATTTTCGGCATTTCTGTACATTTTCTCAAGTAGGCCTACTTTCATTTACGGCTTGGAAATCTCAGGGGGCAGTGGCCCCCTGTCCCCCAACAGGCTACGGCCCTGCACTTGGCGTTTCTTACAAAATATGCTTATCATGATGTTGAGTCTGAATTAAAACTCATTATAGTGGTAAGAGAAAAAGATAGAGCCTCTCATCGATTCAGTTTTGTGTTTCTCCAGAATCCCGCCTACACGAACAACGTTAGCATAATTGTGGAACCTAACCTTTATAAAGCCAACGTAGTTGAAACGGTTGTCACAGCAACAGGTAACTGAAAAAAAAACTTGTTTTAAAACAAACTTGGTGAAAACAACTTACGTTCATTAGTAAATTCCTTTGGACCGTGCATTTGTGGTCAAGACTGCCTGAAGTCATACTGGGGCGAATCGTTTACAGGTAATAAAATTGCATTTTCGATCGATTTCCATATGGGGGCACAGTGGTCTGCACGGGGGGCATGACCCCCGTGCCCCCGCCTGGCTACAGGCCTGAGGACCGCACACGGAATCTTAATGCATATCACCGTGATGATGCTTAGCTTAAGTACCCCTCTAACATATCAAAGCTCCATTCAAGCCTAACCCGTTTTAATAGTGCGTTTATAGTCATTTGAACTAAAAAAGTGACAAAGGTTTTACCCTCGTCGGTTAGGCAACTATCACTTCAAAGCATTGTTATCATCGAATCTTTGACTGAGGACTGCCTTAGGACCAAATGATCAAATTCTCCTTGAGAAGGTGAAGCAAACAAAATTTAGAAGAGGCACTAATGTACCGATGAATAAAAGTCTATCTGCATATTTATCTTTATTCTCAAGTGCATATTGTTCGATGCATCAGATGCTTGAACTGATTGCAACAAGGTCAGGCTTTCACACGGTGTTTCGCATACTATAATTATATGGCAGAGAAAATGGGAAGAATTGAAACTCCTGTTGGCCAAAGATGCCACGCTCGAAGGTATTTCAAAGTGGGTTGAACTTTATATGAATTGGTCCGTTGTAACTTCCTGTTTGTAGTACGACCTTACGTTAATTAGGTCTCCAGACTTGGTCACTTTTTCTGGACACAAACAATCCGTGGTAATTACCTCCATGGTAATACAATCTGCAGTTGACCTGATCTGAGGTCATCCTTTAAGGATGATAGGTATTAAACAGCTGCAGGCTCAAGGAGAATTGAGGGAGTCTTAAGATAAGTATTTGTCATGACTGATGTTACAATTACCTACCGCAATGCCTACCAGGAAACTGCCAAAAATAATAATAAAATAAGTAAATAAATAAAAGTAAAATAAAAAAATAAAAATGTAAAGAATACGATTTCTACAAGCTTGCCTTTTGTTTATCCTTCTGAGTGGCATCTCCCTGGATATGCACTTCAAGTAAAGCCTACAGAAAGTCTGTCTCAAAGATTTTCATTTGATTTGTTTATTCGGGGCCTAGGCAGCGTCGACTAGGGGAGGTGCATTATTTATTGTAAAAGAAGACATATAATTACCAAAATGAGTAAAGCAGACAAACTGTACAGGCCTAAAGCTAAGATAAGTGGCAAAGATAAAAGGAAGTTAGAATTACTGTTAGTTTTTCTGCAGCTCAGAGAAAACTGTAAATACTATCTCATCACATGCTTTGCATTCCGGAACTACGTGTGAGCGCGTCGCTTGACTATCATCTTTGGTTGCACTGAAGTGTTTTCATTAATACATGTACCTCACAGGGGCGTAGCTAGGAAGAAATTTTTAGGGGGGTCTAGGTATCAAATGGGGGGTCATGGCACTAATCGCCGTCCTTAATTCTTGCATATTTTATTAGGACACACACAATTTCTAGGGGGACCTGGCAAGCATCTGGGGGCCCAGGCCCCCAGGCCCCCGTAGCTACGCGCTTGGTACCTCAAGCAGTGAAAAGGAAAAATAGTTGATTAGGTGCTACCCAATGGTTCATCATGCAATTTGTGCCTTTCCCGTTAGTTTCAACGGAAACCATCTACAGAGAAAATAATGAATCAGTGGCGTAATTGGTTGGGTCCTGTTCCCATTGGGAAGAACATGAAGAGTCCCGGAATGGCGTTGTCAGAATTTCGTAATAACGAGGCAACTACCCTCATTGGTGACAAAAAGCAAACACTATCGACGACCGATCGGTTGACGTGTATCGTGTCACAATATTTATGCCTCTAGAATGGAGGAAGCGTCAGTTGCGATGAATTGTAGAGTGGCCGCTAAATGTTCTTCATTTTCAGTTGCCCCATCTCAAGTTTTATACAGAAAATTAAAGTTGAAGCATCAAATTGGACCTTAACCGTAACTTGTATATGGAATAATTTCACATTTACCAATCTGGAGATTTTTAATGCAAGGTCAGGCAGCGGAAGGGAAATCATTCCGACATTTTAAAGGGATACTGTAACGTGACCAGGTAGGGAAGACACAGACATCAGTTGTTGAGGCTACATAAGTAAAAGACTTTATTTGGCCAAAGCAAACCATACGGTCAAGTCATTACTTTTTCAAAAGTCCCCTCGACTCTCTGGCGAAGAGCCAAGGGCGAAACCACACATTACTCCCGAAGTTGTTCTGCTCCCTGAAGGAGCAACGTCACCAAGGGACAACTTTGACTAAACTGACCAACCCGACAGTGGTCCCGTTCTTGACTGGCTGAATAGAACCATCACGTCTCTGTGGTCACAAACACTTATGTGACAAGTCAAGTCACTCAGCGACCTGTAGGAGGAGCGCTGGTCTCCTCCAGCTAGACCACAAGCAACGGTAAACAGAAGCTATATATTTGCAGAACATACACACAAGCAGTAATGAAGGGAATTCTTAGCCTAAAAATAGGTGACTGAGTTTACCACCAAAATACAGCACAACGCATGTAAATAAATTACTAGGACTAGTATACTTTCTATAAATACCTATTTGGCCTGAACAAAGGAACAGAATATTCATGACATGCAGAGGGTTAGGTTAGATGAGGTTTAACGTCCCAGTTTCCAACCAATTGGTTCAAGTCGAGACGACCACGGCCTTTTTTCCAGTTGTGGCTCACTGGCTTGTTTTCCCTACTCCATTGTTTATGCTGAGCACCAAGCACAAAGGCAGTAGGTTCCATTTTTAAAGTCTTTGGTATGACCCGGCCAGGATTTGAACCCTAGACTTTCCGGCTGCAAGTCGGATGCTCTAACCACTTGACCACTGCAGTCGGACATGCAGAGGGATACCAGGACAGTGTACCACAGGATTCTTTCTGTTTCAATGCGTTTATCACCGAGCCTGAAAACAATTATCATTAATTGGATCACTGACTTGAACCGTACTCTTTACTGAATATTGAAATGCAGTGATGTGCCCAGCAACCGGTAGTGTAGCAAAGAGTAATCTGTCAGAGGGGGTGAAGGGGACGAAGATGGTGTTCAGTTTAGGGCTCTCTATTGAAGTATTTACCTAATGCCTCGAAACTTTCAAAGCCAGTGTGTCTAAACATATTTTCTTAGATCACCTATACGGGTGAACTCCCCCAGTCATGTTTGCAAAACTAGTATGTGTTTTTAACCACTTTCTTTCACATACTCAGCCTTTTGCAAGTTCCTAGAACAAAACAATTCGATCACACGTATTTGGCGGGCAGTCAAGCACGATTCCAGAATTTAAACAAAAATGGGGATAAATTTGTGTAAGGGTGGTTAAGCATTTACCCTGCAATCAGAGGGAAGAAGCCAAAAGGGATTCTGTGTGTGCCTCTCCGGCAAAATAAATTAATTAAATAATTTTAGATGCAAATTCTTGGCTTAATGCATGGCAGTTAAAATGTTACACAAGCAAACAGTATTTAATGATAGTCTATTTGGAAAGTGGAATTCCCAACAACTTCAATCCTCTCCTCAAAGTGTTCAGTTAAAGGATTTGAATATCCCCAAAACGATTTGGTGTCCTACGGGGTTCATTTGGAGCCATTTTGGCCTCTATCTAAAGATAAAACGGCAAAACTGTTGACATAACCGTCGTACAAAGAACCGTCGAACCGTCGTACAAAGAAAAGTGACCACACTTTACCAGCTTATTTTGTCATTACAAATTCTTTAAGGTAACGTTTCCATCACTAACGATACTGAAACCTAGCCTCAAGCAGGAATCGAACCAGCGACATCCCGCATTCGAGGCGGATGCTCTAACCACTGAGCCATTGAGGCCTATGTGACAAAGCGCGGTCAACTTTAAGTACTGATGCGGTTAAGTTTTCCATTGTTACGTCATAGGAACGCGTCCCAATATTGAGTAGGTAGAGTGGCGTAGCGACTTTTTTTTTACGAATGAGTGAATCAACGTGTATTGAATAGTCGCATGAAGAGCTAATAGATTCCTTGCAGAAGGCGAAACGAATCTATGCAATCACACCGAGTATAAGTATTTATGTGTGTGTAAGCATGTGTGTGTCTTTGTCACATTGGGCTTGTAAACACGATATCTCAAAAGAACAATCGTGGAAACTTCTAGTAAGTGGTATATAGAATTATCATAAAAAGAGAAAACTCCCTGCTGTGTTTGAAGTTTTCAATGGTAATGTGAGATCACCAGAGGTCATAAGCCGAAAACACGGTATTTCTAGGTAGAAAGCATGGATACTTTTCATATTTGGCATGTAGATGCATTTCAGTCAGAAAAGGAATCCTATTCTCTTTGGCAGAGGTTATTTGAGGTCACCGTAAGTGAGTATGATATCCTTAAACACTGTTTGTAACTACGATATCTCACGATAGCAATGATAAAAACTTTTCATAATTGGTAAGTAATATATCATATTAAGAGGAAGAACCCTATTGTAATTAGAGGAAGAACCCTATTTTATTAACAGGAAGGAACCAAAAACCTTGAAAACACGATATTTTACACAGGGGTAATGAATACTTTTCATACTCGATATTTAGATTTTTACTTAGATAGAGAAAACCCCATGGGTTTCGTCCTGGTCAAAGGTCATAAAAGGTCATCAGAGGAGAAACCATGGGAACCTCGTAAACTAAATATACAGTGGGAGATACTCTCAAATTGTGTCGTTTCGTGACCACCGAAAAATTAGGAATGGATTTCTGAACCATTCCAAAGACTGACTTATAAAGAACATTTATATTTTCGAAAGCATGTTAAAGAAATTGGTAAGTCTAATTTCAATTGCCTAATTATGAACACGTGTGAGATATGCCTTGAATATAAGAGGATTAGAAATACCATATGTATATCGAGGTCATTGATGGCGTGGTAGAAGGAGCTCGGTTTCCAACACAGACGGCCTAGTTTGAGCCCATTCTAACACACTCCCTTTTTTCATTTTAGTCATTCAATTTGTGTTTGAGTTCAAAGGTTAAGTGGAGTCAGCAGAGGTTGAATTGTGAACACATCGTGAAACATGATATATCTCAAGACAGATAAATTTGATAGATGAATCTCACTTCAACAAAGCAGCACCTTCCGACAAGTAATCAATAAAACTTTGAGCTGTCTAGTTTTAATGTAAATCTAACAATAATTTATCAGTACTAAATACAAAGTTATGTGCTGTGTATATTCGATAAACGTTAGCAATGATTTTGAGCACCGGTATGGCATTAGAGAATTCGTTCTCTTGAAGGAAGGACAAAATTGCCTTCATCTGCTTCAAGGATTATATCTCCAGATGTCACATTTTTGCAGTTAACTCACTTGTAGTGGACATCAGGTGGCTTGAAGCATAATGAAGTAATTTTCGCAGTTACACAAAATACTTCGCTGGAACTGAACTTCATGGATAAATTGACGTTAAAACAAATTTTAAACCAGAAAAACCGGTCCAGGTTTGGTGGAATTATAAAAAATGGTTAGCATGAAAACTGCAACAGAACAATGGTCAGTTCCTGGCTCTCGTGCAGGGTAAATATTTGCTCCGACTAAGCAAACAATCGTTTGTGGTTAAATGACGTCAAAAAATCGGCCATTTCGTGCCGTGGTCGGCCAGTTCGTTCCGCCGTTCTTTAAGGGGAATGATTTTCTCATGGTATAGAAACTGAAAAGACAGCGCCATCGTTTTTTAGGGACTAGCCTTTAGTGACTGTAATATGCAACGTACGGCCAATTTCATAAAAACATCTTATGATAAATTAAAACATCTTTCGATTGGTCGCTAGTGGTATAGTGGTCATGTCACTGGAATCTGTTGTATCGCCGACAAATGGAAGACATGATGTTGCTTCCATTTCTTGTTATAAATCTTTTTGTTCATTTTCACATAGTTCTTGCAAACGTCGTTGACACCACAGAAAGTGGGAAGAATGTACCACCTAATGTGATGGCTTTGTAATTGCTATTTGGAAAAAGGTCAATTGGGCACAATTTCCAATCCGGACGTTATACCGTAAAAGACAAAATTGACAACGGGGAGAGGGAGACATCTTCATTAAGACACATAAAATCCTACAACAGTTGGAAATCCATCATCATAATGCTGTACATACTCTCTTACTGCTTCATATGGCATAATCAACAATTAACCGCCGAAGAAGTCCAAATATAATCCATAAAAGCATGGGATACTGAATGATACTGTTCGATAACTTATTCATTCTGCCTTTATACAACATTCACCAAAGAAAGAAAAAGTTTTGTCCATTGTTTTCCCCCAAAACAGCAAAAGTGTAACTATGTCTACTGCCCTCTATTGGCCTGATAGTTTCATATTCATACCAAAATTTTATATAAATTTGATTTGCCCTTACAACACACACTTAAAAGAAGCTTTTTATCTCATTCTTTTTACAAAAGCAGCAAATTTGTTACTATGCCTTGGAGCTCTATTGGCGCGATCGTCTAACATTCACACCATTACTTTACATAAATTTAATGGGCATCTACATCACACAACAAAGAAAAACTTTTCACGTCATCCATTTTCTCAAAATCAGCAAATGTGTTACTCTGTCTACTGCCCTTTACCGGCCTGATCGTCTCATATTCACACTATTACTTTACATAAATTTCAATTTGCATATACACCATACATGATGAGAAACTTCCCATCTCATCCATTTTTTCAAAATCAGCAAAAGTGTTCCTCTGTCTACTGCCCTTTACCAGCCTGATCGTCTTGTTTTCAAACTATTATTGTATGTAAGTTCAAATGGCCCATGCAATACACATTGAAGAAAAAACTTTTTATCTAATTCTTCTCATAAAACAGCAAAGAAATTACTCTGTCTACTGCCCTCTACAAGCCTGATCGTCTCATATTCACACTATTACTTTATATGAATTCAGTGTGTATATACCATCTCATCCATTTTCTCAAAATCAGCAAAAAATGTTACTCTGCCTACTGTCATCTATTGGCCTAATCGTCCTGCACTCAAACCATTGTTGTATACAAGTTCAAATTGCCCATACACTACACACTGAAGGAAAACTTTGTACCTCATTATTTTGTCAAAAAAAAAAAAAAAAACAGCATAAGGTATTACACTATATATTGCCCTCTATTGGCCTGATCATCTCATATTCATACCATTTACTGTATATAAATTCAATTGGCCCATACAACACACATTGAAACAAAAAACTTTTCAACCCATTCTTTTCTCAAAAACAGCAATAGTGTTACTCAGTCTACTGCCCTCTATTGGCATGATTGCCTCATATTTCACTGTTACTGTAAATAATTTTATTCCGCATATACATCACATTACGAAGAAAAACTTTCAACTCATCCACTTTCTCAAAATCAGCAAAAGTGTTACTTTGTCTGCTGTCCACTGTTGGCCTTTTTGCCTTACACAGTGGCGTAGGATCCGGGGGGCCAAGGGGGCCATGGCCCCCAATATGATTTGTGGGGGGCCAAATGTCATTTTGCCCCCCCCCCCCCCAATATTGCGACAGTTTACAGTTTCGTGTTACACGTTTTTGCTCGCAAGAGGACAATTTCTCTAATAAGAACGCAAAATTTTCGGCGCGCTACGCGCGCAGAAGAGCTACTCTACATTCTTCAATACTTCCATTCTACATCGCTAGATAGCGCAAGTGCTTACCAAGTAACATGGAGGAAAAGTACACAGTTCACGTAGAGGTCGCAAATTTCATCCCATATCGCAAAGCCTTGTAACTGTTCTCTTGTGTGGGTGTCAAGCGGTACTGTCAGTGGGTGAGGGACTCACGGAGCAATATTTGGCTATTTCATCGCATAGATAAGGTAGTTTCGATACATTGCATATTATCTCCTATCCTGTCTAGAACCCCTACAGATTTTCTTTCTTTTTTTTTGTTCTTAATGTTTACATATGTTTTTTTTTGCGAAAACCTACCAAAAATTTTCGCGCTTTGCAATTTTCACAGCTTAGATTCCGGGGAAAACATTTAATCAACGCTGAACTATGCTTCTCTAGTATAGACAAATTTTATGCAATATATGTCGGACATATGAATTTTCACATACGAATAAAATGGTCTAGTACAGAGGTTTTCTTCAAATCCCACTTATACCCGACGGCATTGGGGCTGTCGGGGCTTCGGGTCGGTGGCCCCGGTCGGGCAAATCTTGGCGCCACCAACTAAATAATAGTAGACTCTGTTTGTGGAATATCTCCATTCCAATCAATCCACCGAAATCCATGGGGCTAACTCCACTCTGAATAATTCTGAATAAAGTCGGACAGATTGTGACAAAATTAATGTGTTTTAGAACAAATTCAAATCAACCTTTAAAAATTTTTTACAACAATTGCACATCTTGATGGCTGCTATTAAGCCTGGCAAGTGCCATTTCTGGCGATCTGGGATGTATTAAAATCTGAAATTTTCTCAGTTTGCTCCGTGCAAACCTATGGTGGCGCTCCGCTTAGATAATAAATGGGATTCAAACTTGCAATCCTCGGACCCCAAGTCCGGCCAGCTCAGCTAATCCATCCTCACAGAAATGTGTTTTAGAATAAAATCAAATCAAGCATTACATTTTTCACAAAAATTGCACATCTTGATGGCTGGTATCAAGCCTGGCAAGCCTGCCATTTCCGGCGATCTGGGATGTATTCAATCTCATATTTTCTTGGTACGCTCAGCGCCAACCTATGGTGGCGCTCCGCTTAGATAGTAAACGGGAGTCCCCCCCCCCCCCCAAAAAAAAATAACTCCAGTCGTCCAGAGCCTCCCAAACAAAAAATCTTAGCTGTACCACAGCTGCATAGTGTTGATGTTATAGTTGTTTTCTTTTTCTTTGAATATTTTTATTTTGCTTAAATTAAAATCGGAAAAAATTATAATGAGAATATGATGTTTTGGTGTGGGAAGGGGTATCAAGGTCGAGAAATCGCATCTGGCCTGCCCCCCCCCCCATGTCAAACATCTTCCTACGCCGCTGTTACATTCACGCTTCTAAATAAGTTCCCCTTGCTTAAAATGCATTATACATTTGAAGAAAAACTTCATATAACTCGTTTCTCAAAATACAACGAAAGTTTTACTCTGTCTTGGCCCCCTGTTGGCCCGATCGTCTTGTATTCACACTATTACTGTACATAAATTCAATGGACTCGGATCTACATCACACAATGAAGACAAACTTTTCTTCATCTCATTCTTTTTTTAAAAGTGTTACTCTGTCTACTGTCCTCTACTGGCCTGATCATCTCGTACTCAAACGATTTTGGATGTAAAATTCAATTGGTCCATACAACACAGACTTAAGAAAAACTTTTCATCTCATTCTGCTCTCAAAATCAGCAAAAGTGTTATTCTGTCTATTGCCCTCTATTGGCATGATCGCTCGTACTACGCTTACTGTATGTCAATTTATTCCACGTACACATCACACAACGAAGAACCAGAATGCAGTGTATTCATACTCGCGAATGAAGTTGGATGCACCATGGAGCTACTACTTGGACCAATGAATGCGATATGAAGAACAGTTAGTTTTGCAGCAAGTGAAATCACGATAAAAATTTATGTGACTGTAATTTAATTAACCAAAGATGGCAGTGTTGTAACTAGAAAATGTGGTTACGAAAATCGTAACCACTTACTGTCCATGATTGTTTCTGTGCTGGTATTTTGAAACGTCCTCAGTGGTTATGCTAGCTCAGAAGCGTAGCCAGGCCTGGGGAGGGTTTTGGAGTACGAAATGAGGGAAAGGTCTAAGGGGAGGGAGAAAAACGGCTATTTTAGGTCTCCAGATGCAAAATGGTGCAATGTTTGTGCCTCAAATGTAATAAAGTTTATAGTGATCATGTGTTTTTGCAATTATATTTTTCAAGGTTGGGTCATGGGGGGTTTCAGCCCCCCAAACCCTCCCCGTGGCTACGCCACAGTGCTAGCTTTAGAATATTGGTCTTTCAATTTTCAGTGTTGGCACAGTGAAGATGTGAGAAAGATGGACCAAATCCGTCAGACAATAGGCCTATATGTACTTGAAGATAATTAAATCCTCTTAACTTGATGCACCGAAATTTGAGTGACAGATCACTTTGCTTTTACTGTTTTACTTCGAGAAGCACAAATTTTGGGCTTTGCATGCAGGAAATGGTAGGCCTACTCTCAAGGTCTTGTGGGAAGTATTCAAAAATATTTCATGTCTAAACAAATTAGCCTATAGCTGTACTTCTCCGCAGATATCATCACAATGGACTTGTAGTAGGCTGCAAGCTTCATTTCTTGCTTCAAAACAATCTCACCTTTCGTGATTGACCTTGCCTAGCCGACATACTCTAAGCAATCGACCAATCAGCAAGCGCGACAGCACTTACAGCCTTACAGTGTGTGTGTCAATGGCAGCTCCCTGGTTTTACGACATTAAGAAGCGTGCGTAGAGTAGGCCTACTGTGTGCGAAATACGACAGTACGACCATGTTCCACAATATACTGTAGGCCTACTACTGTTTAGGTAGTTTGACTTACTCAAGCCATTCTTAACAAAACAATAAAATACAAAACTGCTAAAATAAAAACCAATCATGCTCAGCCCCATTCCAACCAAAAGAGACCAAGAAGTCCCGTTCCCATCTACATGATTCACTCTACATAATGAGCTCAATGGTAGAACAAAGCACTCAATGAGAATCAAGAAACATTGAACGAAAGAACTGCTTCTCGAAAATGAGAAGCGTGCCTAAGGTACTGTCCATGACGTCATGGACAGTACAATTATATGCTGGTAATTGAATGATGTAAGGTAAGGGGAGGGGGCAGGAGGGTTATTTGGTACTAGAATCAAAACAGACCGGGAGTTATAGAATCTACATCATTGATATGAATGGTGATGTTAAGATAAGTGGCAACAAATAAGAAGGGTGTCAGGGATTGGGAAAGGAAGTGTTTAGTTTGCAGTGAAATTGGTCGGCGCTGATATTGATAATCTAAGGCTTTGCGGTAATATGTGATGTATGTGCTATCAGCCTGCCAAGGAGAATAAAATTATTTTTACCAGGAGAAGAGATAATTTCATCTCTTAGTAGAAGTATGTGTCACCGTGATGGCGAGTAACTGAAGGTTGACTGTATGCAGTACTTACAGGGGTTATCATTGCTACTGATTTTAAAATGGGAAAGGCAAATTACAATTTCTGTGGTTAGGGTAACAGAACTTATGGCATACTTTTAGAGAAATTTAATTTTTTTTTCGTTTTGGCAATGTAAAGCTGACAGCTTATAATGACCTCTCTGGCAAGCGTTGGAGTATGTCAGTCACTGTACTGTGTTGGACATTTACTAGGGTTACTTGAAGGAAAAGCTTAGCAGTTAAGTCTTCTTAGAATAGAGCTGATATGGTTGTTGCGGATGACTGGTATGTCTTAGATGTGGAGGAGTTGTGACTGAAGGCTGAGTGTAGATGAGTCAAGTTTGACACATGTAAAAAGCCAAAAGACAAGTTTAAATGTAGACCACAAACACAGTCCATTTTACAAGAAGACAGTTTAAATTCTTGGTCTTAAATTTTACATGTGTAAAGCATATAAAAGCCGATATATATATATATATATATATATATATATATATATATATATATTTCACGACCAATTTCACGATGAAAACGATAGGAAACTTTGTGAACTCAAATTTATTTACAAGCTAAGATCTCACGTAACGGGTCTTAATGAGGATTTAGCGCTGTAATCTAGGTACTCATTTGCTAAAGCACATTAATCTACGTGTAGCGGTTCACTGCACTTTTATTCATTACGGCCCGAGGCCCTATGTACAGCTTTTTAGAAAGCTTGGTTCAATTTGTCATTTAACTATTATATCACTGTATCAGTACAAGCTGAAGAAGGTCTGAGGCAGACCGAAATATACTTCATGAGTTTATAACTCTTGTTCTTATTTCTTGTTGGTTTTTGAGCACAACTGTATCATCCATACTGAGTATATATATATATATATATATATATATATATATATATATATATATATATATATATATATATATATATATATATATATATATATAATTATGAATACGGTGCACTTGTAGTCATTTATATATATATATATATATATAAATATATGTATATATGTATACAACAAAAGACAGTTTACTTGACAACAAGGCAACTGCAAATAATTACCACAAAGATCACGTATTTTCGCAAATACTTTTCAAGTAAAATTTTGAGATTAAAATTTTGGCTTTTCAAGTAAAAATTTTGAGATAAAAAGTCAAAATTTCGACTTTAGAAAGCCGAAATTTTGACACTTACGGTCAAAATGTCGACTTTTAAAGTCAAAATTTTTTAATCTCAAAATTTTGACTTTTCAAGTTAAAATTTTGAGATTAAAAGTCGAAATTAAAGGTCAAAGGTTTGACTTCTCAGGCACCTTTTTTCTTTTCATGTCCCTATTGAGCTATCGTATATTAATTGCCACATCTGCGGATCCAGGTGGGGGCGGACCCGGCGCACGCCCCCCCCCCCTTTTCGATGAACAACGATTTTTTTGAAAAAAAATGAGCAAATAGATATGGAAAATATGCTTCCCAGATGCTGTGAAATCGCATCAAGCGCATCTAGAATTCAATGTTTTCTCGCCGTAGCTTTGCCCCTTCGGCGCTCGCTCGTCGGCCTTCGGCCGACGGTGTGTGCCCCCCCCCTTTCTCAAAATCCTGGATCCGCGCCTGTGCCAAGCCCGTGTTACTCAGTCTCTTATTGACTATAGGTCTAATGACGAAAGTAATCGACAGCCCAGTACGAATAGCTTCCACTTGCAGGCCGGCCCCGTGCTATTCCTACTGCTGGCTTATAGTCTATCGTCTAATGTTGCGATTTTATAGTAGCAAAGGTTTGTAACAACTTAGACAACTGAGATAAATGGCATTCACCTCAGCATCTCTTGAAAACGTCAGACTATATGTGTGTCACATGATCACCGGCAAAGAAGAATCTGTTTTATGAGCGGTTAATGTCCCAGCTTAAGACCCCGCGGGCGAAAAAGACTATCTAAGCATATCCGGGACTTCGTTTTCTTATCCGTTTAACCAGGGAGCTGTCTGTCCGAGTAACAGCTCCCTGGTTTAACCAAGCGTCGTTTTCAATTCTGAAGAAAAAAAAAAACACGTAATTCTCCAGTTTCTCACCCCTTCTCGTGTTTTGGATGGACTGTTGTTAATAGAGTTTCCACTGACAGAGTGTTGCATAAACTTTGGACTAAAAAGCCTAACTCGGACGTTTTAAAATATGTGCGATGAAGGGTAACGACCTCTTCATAAAGAACAGCTGTTGACAAAAACTAGTGAAGACGGTGGTTAACAACAGTATCCCAGGGAGTTGCTATTTGACAAATAGCAACTCCCTGAGTATATATTCGTTGCGAACTTAAAATCGTGAAATAACTTGAAATATTATCTCCTAACGAGTATTCTTCATACTGTAAGAAATTTAGGCACATCCTTTATAAGTCTATATTCTACTTATGACTAACGTCCGTTGGTCAACAAATACTGCCATACGCAATAGATTAACTCCAGCATTACCGTTACACTCTGTAAATGACATTATAATGATGCCTTAGCTAATTACAAATATCACAGCGTGATCATTTGTTTTGATTATCTTAGCTAGCACTTATAACAGGTCCATTTGTGATGTCTGAAGTGTATACAATAGCAAACAAGCAACTAAGGAAACGCGCGCGAACCGCGCCGAAAAAAATGTTGTGTTGAAAGCACTTTATTAATGTTTAACCTTCACATTGCATTGGAATTATTCACTTCTTTAATTTTAAACCCACTCAAGGAAAATTGATGGGAGGGCCTAACCACATGTCTTATTTACTTATTTATTATTTTATTTTTTGAAAATCGAAGACCATGCTTTGCAAACTTTTTTTTTTGGGGGGGGGGGGGACTTCCCCCCCCCCCTTCGTGCCGGAAGGTAAAAAATGTAACATGCCAACTGAAAGATAATATCATTCCTCAGTATACACTGATACTAAAGCATAAATGCATTAGCGGCTCGCCATAGGCCTTTAAATATAATATCCAGTTTTTACCCAAAATGTCATAAAATGTCATAAATTGGGCCCCTTATTTATGGAATGACCGGTCGCCGATAGCTCCCTACACATGTGTATAGTGAGCTGTAGGCGAACGACCACAGTCCGTTACTAAGACCACGGTTGCCATATTCGCGTTTTAAAAGCCAAAATAGGCATATTTGGCGTTTTTTACCTTTGTTGGCCAATAAAAATTTGAAAGTGTACGCCAAACGGCATTTTGGCGTTTTGGGGGGTCTAATGGAAATTCAAATAAAACACCTTTTTCCACGAAATTTCAAGAAAAACGCTTTTTTCCCCCGATTTTAATAGTCATCCGAGTGGGACGTAACGTCATATTTACACTAAACTTGTAGCAATAATACTTATTATATAACACCTTATTAATTTCTCTACATCTGATTGGAAGATTGGTGGTCACATGCCATGCGTGATTCGGCACTATCATCAAGATTGCGGTGCTCGACCGTTGGTTAGTATACAAATAATGAATGTTTATGAGTGCGATAGTATGAATTATTTCATGAGTTGAATAGAACGTTAAATCTTTCAACGAATGAAATTATTCATACTATCGCACGAATGAAAAACATTCATTATTTGTTTTATATAACACCTTATAACTATCTAACGTTACCTTTATCTAGTCGTTGGTTTAAGTTGTGTTTTGGCGTTTGTCCATGCGGTAGCTCCATGGTTTGTCGTTTGCTAGCTACGCGTCTACTACGTACGGTATGCAATGTGCGATCCTCAAAGCTGCGTTGATTTATTGAGTTGCGGCATAGTTTGTACGTACGCGTAGTGATTGTGACGTCACAGCCGTGTGTTATACTAGACTATTGCACGACCGTGTGTTATACTAGACTATTGCACGATGGATAACACACGACCGTGATGATAGTGCCGAATCACTCATGGCATGTGACCACCAATCCTCCAATCAAATGGAGAGAAATAAATAAGGTGTTATATAATATATACTAACCCACGGTCGTTGGTTAGTATACAAATAATGAATGTTTATGAGTGCGATAGTATGAATTATATTTCATGAGTTGAAAGATTGAACGTTCTATTCAACGAGGCGAAGCCGAGTTGAATAGAACGTTAAATCTTTCAACGAATGAAATATAATTCATACTATCGCAAGAATGAAAAACATTCATTATTTGTTTTATATAACACATTATAACTATCTACCTTGATCTAGTCGTTGGTCAAGGTTGTGTTTTGGCGGTCACGATGGTTCGTGTTTGTCCGTGTAGCACAGCTCCACGGTTTGTCGTTTGCTCGCTACGCGTTTATGTGCCTATTGCGTACGATATGCAATGTACGTACGATCCCCAATGCGCTGCAGTGATTGAGTCGCGGCATAGCTTGTACGTACAAGCTATGATCGCTGACGTCATTGCCGTGGGTTAGTATACACTAACCAACGACCGTGGGTTAGTATATACTAACCAACGGTCGAGCACCGCAATCCACGAATGACATGTGACCACCAATCTTCCAATCAGATGTAGAGAAATTAATAAGGTGTTATATAATATATATTATATAACACCTTATTAATTTCTCTACATCTGATTGGAAGATTGGTGGTCACATGTCATTCGTGATTCGGCACTATCATCAAGACTGTGGTGCTCAACCGTTGGTTAGTATATACTAACCCACGGTCGTTGGTTAGTATATACTAACCCACGGCAATGACGTCAGCGATCATGGCTTGTACGTACAAGCTATGCCGCGACTCAATCACTGCAGCATTGGGGATCGTACGTACATTGCATATCGTACGTAATAGGCACATAAACGCGTAGCGAGCAAACGACAAACCATGGAGCTGCGCTACACGGACAAACACGAACCATCGTGACCGCCAAAACACAACCTTAACCAACGACTAGATCAAGGTAGATAGTTATAAGGTGTTATATAAAACAAATAATGAATGTTTTTCATTCGTGCGATAGTATGAATTATATTTCATTCGTTGAAAGATTTAACGTTCTATTCAACTCGGCTTCGCCTCGTTGAATAGAACGTTCAATCTTTCAACTCATGAAATATAATTCATACTATCGCACTCATAAACATTCATTATTTGTATACTAACCAACGGCAATGACGTCACCGATCATTGCAGTACGTACAAGCTATGCCGCGACTCAAATTGGGGACCGTACATTGCATATCGTACGTAATAGGCACGTAAACGCGTATCGAGCAAACGACAAACCATGGAGCTGCGCTACACGGACAAACACGAACCATCGTGACCTCAAAACACAACTTTAACCAACGACTAGATCAAGGTAGATAGTTATAAGGTGTTATATAAAACAAATAATGAATGTTTTTCATTCGTGCGATAGTATGAATTATATTTCAGTCGTTGAAAGATTTAACATTCTATTCAACTCGGCTTCGCCTCGTTGAATAGAACGTTCAATCTTTCAACTCATGAAATATAATTCATACTATCGCACTCATAAACATTCATTATTTGTATAACATAACATAACAGGTTAAAGGGCAAAGGAGGGCTAAGGCCCCATAAGATGCCCTGAAGTCCATACAACCTTAACTGAAAACAAAGAACCAACCAACACCAAACGAGCCCAGCACAATTATCATGGCTCAATGGCTCAATGGTAGATCTCAGAGAGTTGTTGTTAATGGTAATTTCTCTTCTTGGAAAGATGTTACAAGTGGAGTTCCACAGGGTTCTGTTCTTGGCCCGCTTCTTTTCTTAATTTTCATCAATGATATTGATAGCTCTCTCACATCTAGTATTAGTAAGTTCGCTGATGATACTAAGCTCTATAGGAAGGTTAGTGATAAGGATGATGCCTCATTACTGCAAAAAGACTTGGATAGGTTATTTTCATGGTCTCAGACTTGGCAAATGTCTTTTAATGCAGATAAGTGCAAAGTCCTTCACTTTGGTCCTAAAAATTTCAGCTATGATTATAACATGAATGGTAGTATTCTGAGTGATGTAACTTTTGAGAAGGATCTGGGTGTAGTTATTACAGGTGATTTAAAGCCATCTAGACAGTGTGCAGCTGCTGCTGCTAGGGCTAATAGGGTGCTTGGATTGATCAAGAGGAATTTCAGTAGTTTTAGTAAAGAAATTGTACTAAATCTGTATAAGCAGTTGGTAAGACCCCACCTCGACTATGCAGCCCAGGCTTGGAGTCCCTTCTATGAAAAGGACAAGCTTCTTTTAGAGCAAGTTCAGAGGAGAGCCACTCGCCTTATACCCGAGGTGAGACACCTACCTTATCATGTTAGACTTAAGCATCTTGGGCTTACCACCCTGGAGTTGAGAAGGATTAGGGGGGACATGCTTCAGGTGTACAAATTTCTCTTTGAAAGGAATCCTTTGTCCTCTTGCAATTATTTAAAGGTTCAATGTAATTCTCGGGTTCGAGGCCATTGTAAGAAGCTGGTTAAGAATTTTGCAAGGCTCGACATTAGGAAGTTCAGCTTTTCTCATAGAGTTGTTAACGAGTGGAATAGTCTGCCTGAGTGGGTAGTTAACTCCACATCTGTGCACTGCTTTAAGGTTAACATTGACAAGTTCTTCCATAAGTGCGGTAGAATCTAATTGTGCTGGGCTCGTTTGGTATTGGTTGGTTCTTTGTTTTCAGTTATGTTTGTTTGGACTTCAGGGCATCTAATGGGGCCTTAGCCCTCCTTTGCCCTTTAACCTGTTATGTTATGTTATGTTATGTTAATTAGATTCTACCACACTTATGGAAGAACTTGTCAATGTTAACCTTAAAGCAGTGCACAGATGTGGAGTTAACAACCCACTCAGGCAGACTATTCCACTCGTTAACAACTCTATGAGAAAAGCTGAACTTCCTAATGTCGAGCCTTGCAAAATTCTTAACAAGCTTCTTACAATGGCCTCGAACCCGAGAATTACATTGAACCTTTAAATAATTGCAAGAGGACAAAGGATTATGACAAAGGATCATAACATACTTTGAGTATGTTATGATGTATATCATATTGCCGTGTGTTGACGTAACCAATCACGACTGAGACTATACTGTACATAAATACAGGGTCAATTTTCCTCAAGCTTATTTTGATTTGGCGTTTTTTCATGTGATGTGGCCGGCAATTTGGCCGATTTCGCTACAGAAAATCTAGCAACCCTGGACTAGACTAGCTCCAATCCTGCACTCACTGGCTACCCGAGTGTGTTGAGTGTGATGGGTGTGTTAAATGGGTCCATACGCGGTGTGCCGGCATCGACAATGAAGGGTATAAATTGTTACAACTTTCCAACCCCGATGACAAATGGTATTGCTCCAATTGCTCATCCCCTTGTGGCATTTGTGCACATATGGTTCTGAGTAGTGACCCAGCCATTGAATGTGACTCCTGCAAAAAATGGATACATAACAGGTGCTCTCAGGTCGATGACCTTCATTATCAACATGTTCAAGCCACAAGTTGTGTTTGGATATGTCCAGCCTGTAACCAAAGTAATTTAGCTACCACCCCCAATAGTAACATAGGCCTAGGCCTAAGTAATTGTTTTGAAGTCCTTGATCCGGATCAAAATGAGTATCAAAATGTCTCAATTACTCACGCGGAGTCACCTCCTCCGACAAGGGCGGATCCAGGGGGGGGGGGGGGGCAACTAGGGACAACTGCCCCCCCTATGACCAGTCTAGCGCCCCTCAATACAAGAAAAATGCGCTCCCTGCGTCCTAAAAGTTAAGTAAAAACTGTCCGAAAAGTAAAAAAAAAAAAAAAAAAAAAAAAAAAAAAAAAAAAAAAAAAAAAAAAAAGGTCCTCAGAATTTCGAACCGTATAGCTATATATAACTATGGCAATGGGAGTTGGTCTCCGAAATGTAGTCGGTCAAATTCAAGAGTATGCGGCCCCTGCATGATGTTGGCGCCCCCCTTTTCAAACTGCCCCCCCTTCAGCTAAGGGCTGGATCCGCCCTTGTCCTCCGAGATCGAAGCACATTCTCAGTCATAAGACTGCTCACAAAAAGGAGATTTCCTTAGTTTCAATTAATATTAATGGCATTCGTGGTAAAAAAATTGATCTTCAAGCGTTCCTTAGTGTGACCGAACCTGATGTTGTGGCTCTCCAGGAAACTAAGGTTGATGACTCTATAACAACGAGTGAATTGTTTCCTGCTTCTCTTGACTATACCATTTTCAGAAATGACCGTACCCTGGGGGGCGGTGGCACTATGCTGCTGGTAAAAAAAAATCTGACCCCATCAAGTGTTAGATACCTCACTAACGGTTCTGAGTCAATTTGGGCTAAGTTCTCTATTAATGGTACTATGCACTATGTCGCCTCTTGGTACAGGGACCCTGACGCTCCGTCTGAGCACATATCTTTACTTCGGGAGCAATTAAGTAAAATTATGGCTAATCATAAATCCAGCAGGCAACCCTGCTTTCATGTTTTGGGGGATTTCAACTTCAGCAAAATTGATTGGCTTACCAGATTAAATGAGGATAGTGGGTTGTGTCTGACCAACAGTACCGGCAAACTGCTCCTTGATATCTTAAACGATTTTGCTGCTGATCAACTTGTAAATTTCACTACTAGGGGTGATAACACTCTTGATCTACTTCTAACCAATTCGCCGAGTCAGTACATTGAAGTCTCCCCCTTAGACCCTTTTAGTGATCACGAAGCTATATTCTGTAGACTGAAGTGTATCCTTCCAAAGATTAGGCAACCTCGTAGGCTTATCTGGCAGTTTTCTAAAGGTGATTATAGTACCATGAGGAGTGATACCCGGAGTTTTGCTCTTGGTTACTTTAACGGGGGGCAAAAAAATCGTTCTATTGACGAAAATTGGCAATTAATAAAGTCCTTCCTCGAAAGGACTGTAAAGAAGAATGTTCCCACCAAAACTACTAGGACTAGAACATCCCTCCCTTGGGTCACTGACGGCATACGTAAGCTGATCAAGAGACGGGACAAGTTGTATGCTATTTTTAAAAAAACTCATAAGACTAATATTTACGACAAATGGGCTGACTTACGTAAGAAAATTAAAAGGGAAGTTTATATCTCCCATACCAACTACATTAATGGTATGATTGGGGACATAAAAAATGACACAAAGCCTTTTTGGAAGTACATAAATGGACAAAAAAAGGATAAGCACAGTATCCCCCCTCTCCAGACAAATGGCAAATTAGCCATTACTGATCTGGACAAGGCCCTGGCCTTCAATTCTCAGTTTACTAGTGTCTTCACTAAAAACTTTGTATAGTGTAATTCCATTCCGTAGACCGACTCATAGCAGAATGGCTGATATTACTATCTCCACACATGGGGTTGAAAAACTGTTAAAAGGTCTTAACAAACATAAAGCTGTTGGACCGGACAACATCCACCCTTGGGTCCTCAGGGAAATCGCATCGGATATTGCCCCTATGTTGAGTCACCTTTATCAACAATCCCTCTCAAGTGGGCGAATACCCATTGATTGGAAGAGGGCAAATGTTTGCCCTATTTACAAAAAGAATGACAGTTCCCTCCCTAGTAATTATCGGCCTGTCTCGCTCACCTGTATTTGTTGTAAATTGTTAGAACACATTATTAGCTCAAACTTAATGGACTTCTTTGAATCCAAGAATGTCCTTTCATCAAAGCAGCATGCCTTTAGAAAATCGCACAGCTGCGATACTCAGTTGGTGTCAGTCATTGAAGACTGGGCTTCATCCCTGGATTCAAACAAGCAAATTGATGTTTTCATTCTGGACTTTGAAAAGGCTTTCGACACGGTGCCTCATGAGCTCTTAAAAACCAAGCTTTTTAGTCTTGGTGTTTCAAGACAGATCCTCCAGTGGGTTGATGATTTCCTCTCTGATCGTAAACAGGCTGTCGTAGTAAATGGTACTAGGTCTTCTTTTGACGATGTTGTGTCTGGAGTCCCTCAGGGGTCCGTTTTAGGACCAATTCTCTTTTTAGCGCACATCAACGATATCGTTAGTAGTGCCAGTTCTAATGTCAGGCTTTTTGCTGATGATTGTGTTTGCTACCGAGTTATTGATGATGCTAGTGACTGTCGTAAGCTTCAGGTTGACATTGATAATCTAGGTCTCTGGGCTAAGACATGGGGTATGAGATTCCAGCCTTCAAAGTGCAATATCATCACCTTTGCCAGAAAAAGAAGCCTGTCTGTTTCGATTATGTCTTAAACGGTGAAAAGTTACTTAAGGTTGATTCAATTAAGTACTTAGGGGTTTTTATTACTAGTGACCTTAGTTGGGATAAACATGTCCAATTTATTTGTAATAAAGGTAATAGAATCTTAGGGGTACTTCAAAGAAAATCTGTCTTTTTGCCCTAGCGATGTGAAGCTAACTGCTTATAAGGGCCTTCTCCGGCCTATTTTGGAATATGCCAGCAGCGTGTGGGATCCACACCAGATTTACTTACAGGATAAGCTGGAGAGTATTCAAAGGAGATCGGCTCGTTTTATCAGTTCTACCTTTTCACGTGAGCCTGGGTCTATGACTTCTGTACTGAAAGACCTCGATCTCCCTTCGTTATCGGAACGTCGTAGGCAAAATAGACTAATTCTTTTTACTAAGGGTGTTTTTGGTAAGGCTCAGATCCCTGTTGATAGACTTCGGCATCCCACTCGCAAAATTCGTGGCATGCATAACCTACACTTTTGCCATCTTTATACTAGGACTAACTGCTACAAGTATAGTTTTCTGCCTAACACAGTCAAGGATTGGAATAGTCTCCCTGCCTCTCTAGTCGAAAATTCTGTGCATCATAAAGACCCCGTTCAGTTTATTACAAATAGCATTAGGGCTTAGGTACCCCTCGACGCATGCGTGGTGAAGTAATGTCCCTCTGGATGTGTCACCGTATTCCGAAAGAAGAAGAACCCGTACTACCACCCACAGCCTGAAGAAGAGACGTACTTGCAGACTTGTCTTGTTCGATGCCTGCTAAACGAAGCCTTGTAAGTTGTAGGCCTAACCCATATCATGGGATGACTTAGTTGTGTGGAAGGGGGTAGGTACTCACGTTTGGGTCACAGGCGTTCGCAACATACAGTCGTACACCAGCCCTTCCAGACTCGGGGCAGCTCCCTGCATTACACCATACATACAGGCCCCAGTTAGTGTACAATATATGTACTGTAGGAGGTACTGTATAGTGAATGGGTGTAAAGCTGCGAACGCCTGTGATTGGGTAAGGACTAAAGTTATTATTGGTAACAGCCCCAGTACTGTAGGCCTAGGCCTATATGAGTTTGGCAAATTGGCATAACTTCAGCTTAGAACTGAACAGATTTAGTTATCATGATCAACAAACTTTCAAGACAGCTGGCCAGACTATAGGTCCTACAGTATATCAGGGAATAATTTAGTAGGCCTATTCCAATTTTGCATAGCAGTTTCAAGGACTTTTAAACTTCTTTAGTGTACTCACTGAAAACCCAATGGTTATGCACCCAAAATAGTGCTACACATTTTTCAATAATTTCAGGGTTTTCGCTAACCCGGGTTCCCGGTTCTCAGACGCAGGACAAGCCGCCTAGACGCTTGGAAGAAAATCTTGTGCGTCCCATGAACTCATGATGTTCAGCCTTATACGCACAAAAATTGTAGCTAGGCTAAATTCATGGTCTTTACCCACATACTGTATATATACGTACGTACGTCAACTTCTCTACAGAGCTCATGCCTAGCCTAAGGTATGGGTGTTTTAATTCAATGATGGAACTGCACATGCACTACAAACTTTGTCGTGCTTCGCCATGCGTTTCACTTTCACTTGAACCTGGCCTAAGGTATCGGTGTTCGCGTATACACAATTCCTATACCAAACATAATACGGTTTTTGACCGCAAATGTTTTTGCTCTCTTTGAATGGAAAAATGTGGAGAAAAGGACGAGCATTGATTGATTTTACATCAGTTCAATGGGAAAAAGAATGCCATAAATGAAGAAAACATATGTTCAGGACAGCAAAAAAGAAGAAAGGAAAGAATACAAGCCACATTTTTTCACATTTTGTTTCACAAGACACAGTCCTTTTTTGAATTTTTATTATCGTGTAGTCTCACGGAAAAGTCAAAACTAGAGTAAACAGTTGTAACTCAACAAAATCTGAAATGTTTTATCTTTATTTCGTTGAAAAATCGAAGCACCTTGTGGGATAATTTGCATAGATAATTCGTGCTACAAACAAATGAAGGAACTATGCCTGCTTGATGCTAATTTCATGTTTGTCGAGCTCAATCAAAATCGTGCCGGGCAACCACAGTCTATTACCAAAAAGCCCGATGGGCTACCTCTTTGAAAAAAATTTTCTGAGCCCTAATTGTGACAATCTAGACATGGAGAGCTAGCTCAACATATTCCGGTCATGCGGTAAAGTTCACGTTTGTACTAAAACACCTGTTATTTCTACCTCACACTTTGCAGTAGCTATGATGGATTCTTGTGTAAGCGCATGGGTACTTATTGCACAATAAAAATAAACTGCATATTTTATTATACCTGGGATATGCTCCGTTTACAGGGAAGCTCCATACATATGTCTGTCTGAAGGTTAGGGTATAGCTCCATATCTTGTACACATGTACGTATCGTATAGGTAACAGTACAAATATGGGACTCTTGGAAAATTTTGGAAACCCTTGAAAATTTTCGGGGACGTTCGAAAAAGAAAGCTGAGAGTTTCGGGACTCTTGAGATTGGAAGCCTAATGAAAACCCTGAATTTGCGTAGCAGTTTGGCCAGCTTATATAACAAATTGGGATGCTATACCAGATAAATTATTTCGTATATATAGCTAGGCTTATGCCTGTAATTTCTGGCTAGGCTACTATTTGTAAGGGATGAAGAAGTTTTTAGACTTTTGGTAGGCCTAAGGCCATGGGCATCCACAGAAAAAAATTCAAGGGGGGGCAAAATTTTTTAGGCGGCCCAACATTTTTCATGGGAAATATTTTACTCCCCCAGTGTTGAAAGGTGTAGCCAGGAATTTGTCAAGGGGGTGGAGGCGAAGCCCATAGACAGACTCTCAGCACTCCGCGCCACCATGGGTTGGCACAGAGCGCAAGAAAATTTTGGCCCACAATGCTTCCCAGATCGCTGGAAATGGCACTTCTAAGGCCTATTTACAGCATGAAAAAAGGGAAAACATAGGCAATATCGTAAATATAAACTTAAAAAAATACCAAAAATATGCTCGGGGGCTGCTTGGGCCTGAGTGTTGATATTTTTATTCAATTCCTGTTTTGAGAGTAGAAATTTACACTGATTGAACTGTTAAGAAACGTTGATGTTATATTTTCTTCGTTTTTTCTTTGTTTTCTTCGTTTTTTCAAGGTTTTGATTTTCCGGGGGGGGGGCAAGTGCCCCCCTTGCCCCCCCCTCCGGACGCCCAAGCCTAAGGCCAGGGGAATGAAAGTCATGTACGTAGAATACCCTCTGGGTGATTTTAGAAAACACGTCATGAGGCTTTTTTTCATTATTCATTAGGGTAAGGGAGGGCATTTCCGACCACTTAAGAGAAAAATGTTAAAAAGACAAAATATTGCAAGCCTGTAATTTCTATATGATAGTATAACCAGACATGTTGTTCACATCTAGGATGAATATTTCAATTCAGTTGGATGATTGCAAAAAATCAGTGTTCAAACTTGTCATATTTTGTTGCTAATTATGACTGCTTGTTGCTCAGATTAGACCACCCATTAGGAAAAATTGGAAAATTTGGGGTCTTTTTTTGAAGAATACATTACGTGATATCGCCCATACTGAAATTGCTTTTCACCGAACAGTGCAAAACCCGACCTTCTTGGGGGAAAGTCAGGATTTTACTTGATGTTCGCACCTACAGGTTATACTTATAGCATTCGGGACGCTTATCAGGTTTTATCATATTTTTATTGATTTTTCAACCTTTTGGCTATAATCTGTTGGTGCGAACATCATGTAAATCCTGACTTTTCCCCCAGAAGGTCGGGATTTGCACTGGCCTGTGGTGGGCGATTTGAGTAAGGGTGATATCACATAATGAAGACCTTCCTAGGAGCAAAATCCAGCAGATCGTCAGGGCGCCTGAAATTCAGTGAGATTGCTGTACATATTTTATCGTACGGATTAATGCTCCCCGAAGAAATTGGAAATTTCCCCAACTGGGGCCATGCATGGCACCACTCTTGCTTTAGCCCCCATATTTTTAACTAGCTCTCCTCCCACATCCCCGCTCCACAGTCATATCACGCACACAGTAATACAGTCTGGCTGTACTGTACTGTACATAGTAGTACACACGGTACCTTTTTGAAAAGTATTTTTTTTCTTTTGTGTGTGTGTGCCTGTGTGGCACCTGACAGTCCCTGTAATTGGTAACTTTGACTGACAACTTTAATACAGAAAAGGTCAATAATGAAAAGGACAGAGATTATCTAACAGGTGCAATTATGTGGAAACTATTTTTTGTCAGTCAGGCCTTGAATTTTGAGGCATGCTAGTGCAATCATACACTATCACTTGCCACAAATCACTGAGAAGTGTGATTTTTTTGCACACCTGTATAAAGAATGGAAATTCAAGTAAATCTGTTAGAGTGTAATAAAACAGCACCCAACCACACTCCAATATTTTCCTGAGGAGTGTGATTTGTAGCACACTTGGAAAATGTAAATGCCTGTTTTGTGACTCTTGATATCTCTGTTGACAAATACTGACATTACTGCTGTGGTACTTTACTATACTTTAACATTAAGCAGGGAGAAACAAAGATGGCATGTGAGCACATTGAAGAGGTTGCTTTTGTGAAGTTTTGTATCACTGGTATTTGTATAAGTTACTGTACCAAGTACATGCGTACTGTACTGTACATGTATGTACTGTACGTGCAGAGTAAGTGATTGAAGATAGAGATCTGCATCTGCATGTAGTGTGCAAACAATTACTCAAAAGAAAGCCTTGACTGCCCACAGAAGGAAACTACTGGGAACCACAGTTAATTACGGTAGAAACAAGGTAATTTTTGCCTTAAAGGGACGGTCATACTTCATTAGAAAAACCTGCTAGTCAGTTGAAAATTTTGTATCAGAAAACGTATAAGAAAGCCAGTTGCAGGAAATGAAGAAAAGCACTAGTAAAGTACAGGATACGATTAAGTTGAAAGAAAATATTATGACTGAGATAATCACCGGTTACAAACTCTCTAATCGTTTAGGTGCAACGTAATGTCAAGCAGAAGGATATAACAAGTTTTCTTATCCTATCACAGAAGGTTATTAAAGCATACAGGAAGCTTATCTTCCCTGAATGGTCCATCAACTAGTATATTAAAAGAAGAAGTAGTTGATGAAGAATTCGGTTTCCAGCAATCACTGATTTTGATCTCTTGTGAAAAAATAGTAACCACACATAAATGATAGGAGACACGTTTACCATGCATTTTAATAAAGGCATTCAGGTACAATATTTGTTATCTTCGGGCAATGCATATCTTGTTTTGAGGGCGAGATTGTCACACTTTGGCATTAAGTTTCGGAAATGCCCCTCATCAAAATTAGTCCCCATGGGCGTCAATCCTGGGGGACAGGGGGACATGCCCCCCACATTTCGATGGGTGGGGGACACAATATCAAATGTACCCCCACACTTCGTAAAGAGTAGTGTCGTGGCTCTATTTGACTGGCCTTTTGAGTGGCATCTAGACTTGTTGAAAGTGTCTCGATGCAGATTCTGAACGCAGATTTTGTCAGGGAAATCTCATTTAATGAAAAATTTTGGCACGCTTTGCGCGCATGCGTCACAGTTTGCACTCCATCTCATGACGGTTAAAAAGGTGATTATACAAGGAACTATTCTGATCACAACACTTTCCGAAAACAGAGATACATCTCCAAACATCTGTATAGGGGCCCATCATCAACATGGGATCCTTCAATCTAATTTGTAAGCATGATGTGGAAGGTTGAAACTTTAAAGCACGTTGTTACCGTTATACATTTTTTAAAAACTTTTACCTAGCGCTTCGCGCGAAGCCATTGTCGGTATGGATGGTGATTGCTAAAATACACTTACGAAGAAAAAGCTGAAACGCGCTTGTTAGCCCTTCACACATTTTGCTACACCTATCAGGGAGGTCTAACATCACCTTACTGCGCCTATTCTCTCCCTCCTGACGATTGCTGGAAGCTGTTTGTCTGGATTTTTGTTCAAAATTAGTAAAAAATACGATAGATGTAAAGTGCTTAGCGTCATAATCTATATTACCATTTGGATGTCAGGTAATAAGCATTATGCTATTGCCCCATTTATATAATTGATCCAGAGCTTCCAGGAGGTCCTATACAGGCATTTGCCAGCCTTAGATGCCCTTTTATAATGCACAATGAAGGAAAGGAAAATTTTAATAACAGTCAAAGAAAGTTTCTGATACGATAGATGTGAAGTGCTTAGCGTCATAATCTATATTACCATTTTGATGTCAGGTAATAAGCATTATGCAATTGCCCCATTTATATAATTGATCCAGAGCTTCCAAGAGGTCCTATACAGGCATTTGCCAGCCTTAGATGCCATTTTATAATGCGCAATGAAGGAAAGGAAAATTATAATAACAGTCAAAGAAAGTTTGTGTTGACTCAACGCAGGTATTTTTGCGGAAAAACTGCCAAAAAAGTTGCCAAAGGGGGGACTTCAAGAAGGTTGTTGAAAATGTATTCGATCAGCTCCAAAAATAAACCAAAGATAGTACCATTTTGCACCTAAGCAGGGGGACACACCCTCCCCTTAGATCCCTCCCCAGGGCGGCACCTCACAGGGTGGATGAAAAGGTGCAATTTACGCCTCGCCACTGCAGTTAGTAAAAGTATCCAGGCAGCCGGAAAATTAGAATTCCCTAAATTATGGACATTTTCCAGCCATATACGATCAGCTCCAAAAGTATCCCAAAGATAGCACCATTTTGCATTTAAGCAACCTTAAATTAACAAAATTTCTCAAAGGGGAGGGGGAGAGGGACACCAATCTCCTTAGACCACTCCCCCAGGACTACACCTTTATGTAGTGACAAAAAAAAACGCAAGAGCCTATAACAAAGTGCAATTTACACGCCGCTTCTCTGTTGGAAAAACATCCAGCCAGTCCGAATTGGAGACCTTCACACCAAAAAACATATGACCCTAGCTACGGGCGTGGTTGGGGTCCACGATCTCTGACAATGATGAAAGCTGCGGAGCGTGGTTCCAGCTATTTTTTGACATGATTAAAGTTACATCTTGAAGTAATTCCTTGGACTCAGTGTATTTCAGCCCCCCCCCCCCTTGGGGGGGCTGTATTTGGTATTTTTTATGTCTTTTTTAACAATATTAATAGTGTTTATGCAGTAAATAGGCCCGGGAAGTGTCATTTTTAGCGATCTGGGAGGCATTTTGGACCATTTTGCCCCGCGCCAACCCATGGGTTGGCGCAGGGCACTGGCAGCATACTTGCCAACTCTATCGATACCGTAAGGGGACAAATTGTAGGCCTATCATGTCAGGAACACATGGTATCTAGTGGTAGGCAACACGTTACACTTGTTTGAAGCTGCTATGTGATTCTGCATACTTGTAGAATGATAAATTATTTGCCAGCAATATGTGTGTATTTGATTTCTATATGGTTTTTCCTACAAAATATTTCATAAAATACATAATAATGTATCTCCTTATGCATACAAAATACCATATAAAGTATGCACCAAATCACATGTTTTCACATTAAGAAACACAAAATCTTCTCACCCCCCCCCCCTCGAGCGCAAGCGCGCTCGGGCTCGGTCGCTTCGCTCCCTTGCAAAATCTACCGCTTCGCCCCCCTTAACAACTTTCTGGCTACGCGCCTGGTCACGTGTGTCCCCCACACTTCAATACGGATTGACGCCCATGTTAGTCCCCTCACGATTATGCTTGTATTCATGCAAATATTTTTATAAAGCGCAAAATAGTAATTTATTGAATCTTTTCAAGTTAAGAAATGATAATATGAGTTTCGTTTTTACTTGAAAAACATTGTTTAAAATAAAACTTTGGATCTTGAATGATTTTCCCCAACAACTAAAGGCTTCTTACTTTCATTGGTTTACAACGCAAATGGTTACATAGTTATTTGTTTCCTAAACGGGGGGGGTTGAGAGGGTATTATTCAAAGATTTTGTAGATAAATAAGAACTATATTGACGATTCCGTAGATACATATTGTTGCAACTAGTTCCCCGCTCCTGGAGATCCAGTTAACTATTTTAAGCTGTATATTTTTTAGATTCGATAGGAATGTTACTCCTTCAAAGATCCGACAAAAACGTTTGGAATGTGAACATTTTTACAAGTTTGAAATATCAAATGTTTCATTTTTACCTGCACGCTGTGTAAGCTAAACCTGTTGGGAAATACAAAGAAATTAATAGTACTTTTGTCGTGACTTCTTTCTAGAAACATTGGCTAGGTATATCAAGGTGTGTCAGTGTTTTATGTTGTGTTACTGGATTAAACAAGGTTGTCCTACTGACAACCCCCTCATTGTGATTTAAATGGGTGTAAACAAAAGTCTAAGTTAAAGTCAGTTGACCTTTAATTGACATATTACGACTTATACCTGGAATAAACTGGACGAAATCAGACTGCCAAAAAATACTACTTGTTTTAGGGGCAGGTTTACAACGTTATCCAAATGTTAAGTGTTTTTAGTGTAAGTAGTGCTGAGCATTATCCAAGACAAATGTAACTTACCAAGAGAATGGACTTGGTCTCTTGAACTGCTTGAAGACTCTTCTGGAACTCTGAGAATTGCTTAGTAACGACTTTTGATGAAAATGAGTTCAGTTGTTCCATCACATCAGATTGTACATTCTTCCCACTTTCTGTGGTGTCAACGACAGTTGTAAGAACTAAGTGAAATTGAATAAAAAGATTTATAAAAAAGAATGAAAGCAACATCATGTCTTCCATTTGTCGGCGAGACAACAGATTCCAATGACATGACCAATATACTACTAGCGACCAATTGTAAGATGTTTCTCTTCTTTGAAATTGGCCTTACGTTGCATATTACAGTCACTAAAGGTTGGTAATCCCTAAAAACGATGGCGCTGTCCAGTGGCGTAGCTAAAAGGGGCTCAAAATATGAAAAATTTGGAAATTTACGATAAAGTATACAGTTCCTGACGGCGACTACTAGCCCCGACAGTTTACCAGTTTTTTTTTTTTTGCTCTCAAGAGGACAATTTCTGTAATATGAACACAAAATTTTCAGCGCGTTACACGCGCTGCATAGTCACTCCAGTTTCTTCATTAGTTCCATTGCACATAGCTAGACAGCACAAGTCCTGCCCACTTTAGCAAGTAACATGTAGACAAAGTACACCTTTTATATAAACGTCGTAAATTTCGTCCCATATCGCAGCCTAGTTACTGTTCTCTTGTGTGTGTCATGCTGTACGATCAGTTTCTGAGCGACTCAGGGAGCAAAGTTTGGCTGTTTCATCTGGAAATCCAGGTGGTTCTATACTCTAACACAGGGCTGTCACCTCTCACGCATTCAGCGTGTGGGTCACGCAATCTCACGCTCTCATGAAGCATCAGTTTCTCACGCAATGTCTCAGTATGCTGAAAAAATTCCACTTACAACGCAAACGATGCGTCCGGTGTCGGTAAAACGCTAGCTATCACACTACCTGAGTTCCTTCTCGTCCAACTGATCATAGTCTGCAGTAAGATGAGTGCATTATACAGTAATACATGCCGGTAGGCCTCAGAATTTCCAATTTTTCGAAGGCCTATTTATAACATGAACAAAATGTCTCCTTAAAATTTTCCAGGAACATGGAACATCTGAAAACCTGCAATTCTGGGCTTGCAGTAATGAGGAACGGGAAGTGTCATTTCCTGTAATCTAGGGTATTTTTGGCAAAAAGTCAGGGGCGGCGCCACAGGGGGCAGGGCAGGCATTTGCCCCCTATGTGTTTTCAACCCCCAAAATCAAATCGTCGAAAAAAACGTTTTAAGACACATAATTTTGTAAGGGGTGGGGTGAGGTGTTACAGTATGTCACCCATCTATCACAATATTAGTTAAATTGTTCGTTACAAAATACCTGAAACTTGCAATCCCCGCACGCATAACGTTTTCTGTTTTCTCCATTATTTACGTGAATGCAGGTTTATTATTTTATAAACACTAAGGCCATTATACATAACGCGCAAACAAAAAGAGCACAGAAACCGACAGTAAAGCTAAAACAATACAGTAGTATACCCTAACGCCAAGTTATTGTGAGACCTTGCACATATGGTGTCACAGAGCAACGGGTAGGGTTGGGGTTTTGGTTTGATAGAGATTCATGGATCAGGCGTATCCCCTGATGCACAAATTAGCTGTCTTTATTTTTTGGTGTAATTTGCAATGATTCGCACCTTTACTCCAAGATAGGGAGCACCCGCGGTGTGTAACGTGTGCTATGGGCATGGGTGCACCCGTAACTAGGAATATATTTTCGTCCGGGGAAACTTCGGTATTGGCAATCTCAAACATTTACTGTCTCTCCATTCCCAGCATGTGACCATTTAAAGTTTCGAACGTGAACATATATATATATATATATATATATATTATATATATATATATATATATATATATATATATATATATATATATATATATTATATATATATATATTTGGAGGGTACCGTGAGTCAATCACTTAACGAATATTTTGACAATAAAAATATAAAAAACATGTAATAAAATGAATTAAACTTTGAAGTAATACTATGTCTCCCTTATTGCATAAGCGTAGGAACCAGGGGACTGGGGGCTAAACCCAGTCAAAAATCTGGGGGCTGAAGTATGCTTCTGCCCCAACTTTTAAGGCCAAAACATATCGGAAATACGCCTTCATCCACCCAAGACTATGACCTTAACTGTTACAAGGGCGTTGATGAATTTGTAGTAAATTTACCATAACTTTCAAGAATGGGCGGTTATTTATTTGGATTAAACTGATTTTAAAGCAAAAAACATTAGTCTCTCCTGGCATATCCCTTTCAGAGTAATACAGCTTGATCTTCCCAGCGCAGATTTTGATTAAAAAATGGGAAAATGAGAAATATTAATGGACACCTCCGAGAATTTTTCACCGTTCACGGTAATGAAACAATCATATCTTAGCGAAACGAAGAGCCATTGACCCAGATTAAGTTGTAAACAGAAGTAAAAATACCCTTGATGTCACTATGAAAGAGTTGTTTTGATTGTTTGAAAGGAACCTAGCGCAGTTTTCTGTTCAAAAATATTATCCTATGAGAAAAGTCGATTAAAAATACATAGACTGCAGGAACCAGTCTAGGTCACGTACTAACTCAACTACGTTAGTTGACCTAACTGAAGGCATCAGTTGATACGTCGCATATACGTGTAGCCGGCCTGTACCATTGTAGTCCTTTGTCATTGTAGGGGGTGTGACATTGTGATCACTGGAGATGTTTTAGTGCCCATATGTAGCATCACCTACAGTTAACGTTAGATTTAATGGTTTATCCAAACGTTAGATCTTCCCTCTAACACAACGTAACCTTTCCAGCTTTACGCTGTCACATTTAACTAAGTAGTTATATTTTGCGATCTTGTTTTCGTGGAAGTGGGTCTGTAATAAGCCTATAACGATACTCGAAAGGGCACCTTGAGATAAATGAGCAGAATTTGTGATTATTCAGACAACTGTCAACTAGAATAGCCCGCAGACATATGTGAAACTCATAATTGTTTCCTTTGACTGATGAAATGAGTAATACGCGGCTTTTATGTGAATAAGGTATTATGACTTTTCAACGCTTTACGAACCTAATAACTTATGTGATAATGGAACAGTCTATACTTATTATGGAACACCGATTAATGAGCGCTGCGCGCACAAGTAATTCCGATATGACCCCTTGTTTGTTTTTTCAGTAAAAAATGTAAAAAAATTGCAGTAATTTCCCTTAAAACTTGCCCAAAATGTTGCAACAAATTGCATCTGAGGACCCTCAAATACCCAAAAATTTTCCAAAGGGGAGGGGGACACCCCTCTCCTTAGACCCCTCCCCCCCCCCGGACGGCGATTGGAAACAAGGTTCAGCCTCCCAGTCTCGAAAAGCTAACTACGCCTATGCCTTATTGTGCTTTATTTTGGTGTTGTCTCGACAGAGTAATCCATAGAAAACGAATTTTAAATAGTAGGTGCATGGCCGTACACAACACAATCTTTACTGTATGAAGAAATCTTGAGTCAATCAGAAAAAGAGCAAAGAAAATTAGAGGCGGCGCCACAGGGTTCAGGAGGAGACCGCCTCCTATTATTGCAAGAGCAGGGGGAGAGAGAAGGAAAACAGGAAAACGGAAGAAAAGGAAAAAAGAAAGAGAAGAAGGGGAATCGAAGGATAAAGAAGAGGAGAAGAGGAGGGATGGGGTAGGTATCTATTTGATCCATATAATTAGTCCAGAGCTTCCAGGAGGCCCTATACCGGTGTCTGCCAACCTTTAGTTACCCTTTAATCTGTTTATAATGCACATATTAATCAATGAAAATATTCGTAAAAGTTCGTGCTTCTGTCGACTCTACGCACGTATTTTGAGTGAAATCATACCCATACACAAGGGGAGTGGACTACAGAAGGTTTGTTGACTACATACCCTTCTCTTAGACAACAAAGGCTACTGTCCTCTTTCACTAAACCAAAACTTAAAATTCAATAAATTATTAACACTTTTCAGCCATATATGATCAGCTCAAAAAATACCACAGACATCACCATTTTGTATCTTAGCAATCTTAAATTGATAAAAATTTCTCAAAGGGGAGGGAACGACCCTCCCCTTAGACCCCTCCCCGAAAAAGCATCTTTCCCCAAGCAAAAGTTAAAATTCAATTAGTTATGAACACTTTCTTCCATATATGATCAGTTCAAAAAATATATCCAAAGATATCACCATTTTGCATCTAATCAATCTTAAATTAATAAAATACCCCCTTAGACCCCGACCCAGGACGGCGATCACTCATCTCATGCTTTGCCCCCCTATCGACATATCCTGGCGCCGCCCCTGCAAAAAGTCCCCCTGGCGGGAAGCTCCGCGAGAACCGATGGTCGCGCTCCGCGTCGGTAGTCTCCCAGCAAGTCTCACTCTCACCTTTCACTAAAAGTTTATATATGTATGAAGTGTATGTTATCCCCGATACGGTCTACAACCCTTACATTTTTTCTTTTTTTTTCTTTTTGTTCTTAATGATTACATATGTTTTTTTGTGTAAGCCTACAAAATTTCGCGCGCGCTTTGCAATTTCACGATTCAGATTCAAAAGGACACTATCAGTGAACAACACTTTTGTGTCTTGTATGTGTTACATGTACAGTAAATCGTATGTTTGTAAGTTACTTTGCAGAATGCAGAACGTACCCTACTGCAGTCTTTAAAAAAATCGGAAAATTTAGGCGCCCTGGAAAAAAGTCTAGCTACGCCACTTTGGCTCTGTCTTTTCAGTTTCTATACCATACCCATGCTCAAAATCATTGCTAGTGTTAAGCGAATATACACAACACATAACTTTGTAGTTAGTATTGAGAAATTATTATTACATATTAAAACTAGAAAGCTCAAAGTTTTATCGATTACTTGTCGAAAGGAGACGCTTTGTTGAAGAGAGGTTCATCTATCAAATTTATCAGTCTTGAGATATATCATGTTTCACGATGTGTTCACAATTCAACCTCTGCTGACTCCACTTTACCTTTGAACTCAACCAAAAATTAAATGACAAAAAATGAAAAAGTGATGGATGCTGCTCTAACCAGGGCCATCTGTGTTTCCATGGTTTCTCCTCTAATGTCCTCATATGACCTTCGATCAGCACAAAACCCATAGGGTTCTCTCTCTAAGTAAAAATCTAAATATCCAGTATGAAAAGTATTCATTACCCCTGTCTTGAAATAGTGTTTTCAAGGTTTTCGGCTTTTCCTCTTAATAAAATAGGGTTCTTCCTCTAATTACAATAGGGTTCTTCCTCTTAATATGATATATTTATTTACCTTTTATGAAAAGATTCTATCATTGCTATCCTGAGATATCGTATTTACAAACAGTTTTTAATGATATCGTACTTTCACTTCCGGTGACCTCAGATAACCTCTGCCAAAGAGAGTAGGATTCCATTTCTGACTGCAACGCATCCACATGGCAAGTATGAAAAGTATCCATGTTTTCTACCTAGAAATACCCTGTTACAGTGTTTTCGGCTTATGACCTCTGGTGGTCTCACATTACCATTGAAAGCCGCAAACACAGCAGGGAGTTTTCTCTTTTTATGATAATTCTATATACCACTTATGAGAAGTTTCCACGATTGTTCTTTTCAGATATCGTGTTCACAAGCCCATTGTCACAAAGACACATACATGCTTACATACACACAAATACATATACTCGGTGTGATTGCATAGATTCGTTTTGCCTTCGGCAAGGAATCTAGTAGAGACCGGCGTTAAGTAGAAACTACAGCCGTTTTGATCTTCATACTAAATTTTATGGTTTATAACTCTGAATATAAAGAGCCACTCTACCCATACAGAAAAACACTCAGCTAAAAACAAACTGAGATCAATGAGCGTTTGGAATTATTATGTCAAAGTAGTAAATCACGATAAATTATAGTAACGTATGTCAACAAGTACACGACTTATTTCCACGCTTGAAGAAAAATGTTTTGTTCCTTCCTTTGAAAGATTCTTATATAGTAAAAGTATTTACTTCATAAGGATAACATGGCAAGGAGCTTGGATAAAATGGATTGCACTATACCTCTTAGACAATAGTAGGTTATTTGAAGATTATTTGCTCTTAGAATGCTGATCAACGAGATCATAGGAACATATTGCGCCAGGTGCGAATGTCTATTCTGATAACATCATAGAGTAGGATATAGGAACTAGAGTGCCCACTCCCCGAAACAGCTGAGATCGCATAGGAACTCGGCCGCTACACAGTTTGTACACACATGCTCGCACACAGCATAGCTTCTTGCCTCCACCTATAATGGTAGACCACTGATCTACATGTAGATCAGTGAGGTAGACGGGTCCCTATGAAATCACAGCGGATTTACGTACGCGGTATTAGGAGTACACACTCTAGATCCTTTATCTTACTCTATTGATAACATCCTGACTATATGATATGGTCGGTCCCTCAAAGAGACTTTTATGTTAAAAGAAGTGAGTTTAACATTCTCTGATACAGGAGGAAGAATGCTAGTAACATTTTTGTTGCATACTCCTATACTACATTTAGTTACAGAGTCGCAATTTAGGGGATTGCCTAAGAATATAGCAGATAGGCTATGGCTTCTGGCTGAAAAGCGGCTAGCGGCTCACCATTTCAATTAGAAAACGAGACTCACTACTGGCTCCCGATGTTTTCACATTTCTATGTTTATATTTATAATGAAAACTATTTGTATTAATTCAGCATAATTATGGACATAACATGTAATCTTTAATGATGGTCCCTGAGTTGTGAACATACAAACACTTCCAGTGAACTGACATGTTAGCAAGTAATACATTATTGATGAAGTGTATCATAGAATTGCAAATTGCAGTGTCAAGTTACAAATCCTTAACTGGTTCAAGATGTGTTTTGAGACATAACAACGCGTCGTTGGCGAAAACGAATTCATTGTACAGTACAATACAAATGTTTTTGCTTATTTTTTATAATTGGAGCAGCTTGCCTTGGACTTTTATGGTGCGTTAAACAAGTGAGAAAAATCTTAAATAAGCGAACCGAAAATTGTAGCAACACCTGTTTTGTACTGAAAAACAAAGGAAATCAGCTTTCACAAACAACAATTTCTTTTGAAGTATATATTCAACGTATCGAATTCACAGTGTAACAAAAGTATAACCTTTGTCATATCCCTTCAGATTATAAATTTTGTTTCTTGAAGTTAACCAAACATTAACGTTTTATAACTACTACTTTAAGGGAAGAGATGAAAAAAGTTTTGATGTTTTCATTGTGTATTGCAGTGAATATGTTTTGCTTTCATTTATTGTAAAACTGTGGCTCTGCGACGAATAGATGAAATAAATGTTTCCTTTTCACCAAAACCTATCCTTAGTGACGTCACACGTATCATAATTGATTGTTACTATACAGAGAAAAGAAGATTTAACATTTAGGCCGCTTCCTTGAACGACGTTTTCACGACTTTAGAAGTTATAAGAATCTTTGAATAATGGAAATTTCCCCCTTCACTTCCTCGAAGGAAAAGTGTTGTTCTGAACTTAAAGTAAAAATAGTTCCTTCTGACTTCAATTTACGTGAAGAAGTTGGATCAAAGGTTAGGATTCTATTTGCATTGTATGACCTTCTCAGACAATGGTAGGTTACTGGAAGATTTATTTACTTTTAATCAACTGACCATCTATATCAAATGCAAAGTAATGCATTACATGCAGATACCTGAGGTGATGACTTTTGATTTACAACTATGACTGCTCTCTCAGCAAGACTGACAAAGCAAAGTAGCGGACTCTTGCACCGGAATATCTTGACTCTTCTACTAGAGAAAGCACACACACTTCAAAGGATGTCTCTTTTATTTTGTCATTCCTTAGGAATCCAGCAGCTCCCCTCATGTTCAGTTTCTTGTGAAATCCATACCGGATGCTGAATCGATCATTATAGCCTGTTGCTTGTACTAGTCACAACAATGAGCCACTTAAGCTTAACACATCTAATAATGAGGAGTTCGTAGCCGTCTTGAAAATTATTACTAACAGGACGACAGATTTTATAAATTTGGTTAATAATCGAAACTCGGGAGTATTGGACTAGATACTCCAGCTGGACTATTACTACTCGATCAATCGAGGTAAGCCTCCTTACCATTTCTTAAAAGACGAGACTCTCTTCTGGTTTCCTAATGGTTTCACATTCTTATGTTTCATGGTATTATAATGATAAAATGCTTCACCAATATCTTTATCAAATCATGCAATCTTAAAAGTCGGTACCTTAGGTCTGCACCCTAAGCATTTTCATGAATTGAAAATTTTACCCATATAAGTCAAGCAACACAATATTGATTTAGAGTGTCATGGAAGCACAATATCCTGCCTAAAATTTCAAATTTCGTTTTCAAGGTGTTTTCAATTGAACGATTTTTAGAACTTTGGAACAATTCAGTGATAACTGTTTCATGCTTTAAGCCTGCCGCACACGAGGGGAAATTAGCTCAGCAAAATGCCGCGCGTGCCACTTTGCTCAGCTAATTTCTCACGTGTGCGAGCTTGTTTTGGTGAGATTTCTTCCTTCCGAGGCAGAAGACTCAAATATCAAACGTGTTTGATTCTTTCTGACACGAGTGCCACTTTTCTCACCGTGTGTGTCTGACCTGAGCATTTAGCTCACGTCTTTAACCCACTGCGCAAGCGTACTCTGAATGAGTAGGCCGAAAGTTAGGTCTATTCATTCAGAGTACGCTTGCGCAAGGGGTTAAAGTCGTGAGCCAAATGCTCAGGTCAGGCGCACAAGGTGAGAAAAGTGGCACTCGTGTCAGAAAGAATCAAACACGTTTGATATTTGAGTCATCTGCCTCGCGAGGCGGAAATCTCACCTAAACTCGCGCGCACACGTGAGAAATTAGCTGAGCAAAGTGGCACGCGAGGCATTTTGCTGAGCTAGTTTCCCCTCGTGTGCGGCAGGCTTTAGAGTTTAGAAGATCTAACTACAACTTAGGGACTTTCCCACTTTTAGCCTCTTCTTGTGTGATATATAATCTTAAAGATGGTATATCACTTCAAAACAGGAAGTGGTAAGAATCATGTTATAACCCTGGTTACCAATGGTATAAACACAAGTACATAAGTCCAAGTTCAGTTACCTATCGTCAGGTACAAATTACTATTTGAGAGGTTAACACAGTCAACAAGTAACCACCAACGCAGATATCGCTTATCAACAAGTAACCCTCAGGATATTTCTGAGACACAACTCTCCTTTGGTGAAAATGAATCCTCTGTACAATGTTTGCTTCTTTTTCATTGTCGGAGCTGCTTCTCTTGCACTTGTGGTAAGTTAAGCAAATCAGCAGAACAAGGGTGGCGCCAGCGGGGGGGGGGGGCAGGGGGCCATGGCCCAACGTCGGGGAAGGCTGGCCCCACGGTCAGGGAAATTTTTCGGTTCGTCGGGGAGCTGTTATGTATACGATAAAATATGTAGTCCCCGACAACGCCCAGTCGCCCCGACGATTTACTTAATTTTGGTCAAAATTAGGGCAAATTCTTCAATAAAAGCCCCAAATTTTCCAGTTTTCTTCTTCAAAGCCCCATTTTTTCAAATTTCCATGCAAAATGCCGGCAATTTTTCAAATTTTCTCCAAAAAGAGCCCAAAATTTTTGGCCCGCATCACGCGCCAAAATTTTTCTTCGAACATCGTTTCGGCCCTTTATTTCCTTCGTTGAGACTTTGGGTTGCTGCCCCCCCCCTCGTCAGGGAGCTTGGCCCCCCTGTCGGGGAAATCCTAGCGCCACCCCTGCAGCAGAATGTTAACTTTCCAGAACGTAATATAATAGCAATGTTCCATTTTTACTGACGTACGTAGTACTCTTCTAGTCTAAAAATAAACTCAAAGTTGTCACGGTTATCCAAGTTGAATGAAATTTGCCCGTACAAACAGGCAGGGAGAAAATGAGAATTCCCTCGATCGGGGGAAATTTTGCCTGGCTCAAAACATGAATATTTATAAGCACTTAGTGTCTACCTCTTCACAGCCGTCGATCTGTGCGTGTACTCAAGCAAGAGATAAAAGTTCACGCCCACAGAGCGAAACACAAGGAACCTTCCACCTCGTGTTATTGAACACACGTGCTGGCATGATCCACTAGCACACCCTTGTTTGTAAAAAGGTGCACACAGCTTCCGGCTGTGTCGAGTCTGTAAATTAACTTAGCTTAGGACAAGGTGCGTAAACAAATTGCTCATTATTTCAAAAACTGCAAGGTGAACTACCAGATATGACTGGGCTTTTTTGTTCTCTTAGCTGCAGAGTTTCTAAATATTCCAGCCTTCATTTTTCCTGCAATCGACGAAAATTTCCAGTTTGTTTTAAACATTCATTTCCATTGAGTTTGAGCTGTAACTTGCAAATGAATGCATTATGGGAAAAATTTGAAAATGGAACCACCCCTGGCAAAGTTTTTCAAACGGTCATCTCCCCGGCTGACTAAAGTACAGTAGAGGCGTCGATTCAAGAAAACTTTAAAGTTATGGAAATGTAGCTATTAGTACTGTTTCTTTAAACTTTAATTCTGACTTACCCGTTAAGATACTTTCAACACATGGGTAATGAGTTAGCTTCCCTAGTATTCTACTTAACATTTAGTGCTTAAATTCTTGGTATTGGCACCATTTACATCTTTTACGGTGTTTAAGAAATGTTTTTTGATAGAATAATGCTTGGTAATTTACACTGGTGCCACCCTCACAAGCAGTACTAATTTTATTGTGAGTTAATAACCAATTTGGCTGTGCTAGGTTGAAAATCCGCAGAGATAAATATCCATAAGTGCAGTGATAAAAATGTTTGTTAGCCTATTTGGTACTTAATTTAACACAAAATTTCAAAATCAGTAGCCTAATAACATGATTTAATTCGTCATGCAACTGAATTTTACCGGGCGTCTACACTCCACCCGTCCAAGCTCACACTGTTATCGCGGCATACTGTACACCATATTCCTTGTTCAGACAAATGCCTACCTTAGGGGTCGTTGAGCAAACATAGTCCACTCTACAGGGTTGCTCAGACTGAGCTCCTAACAGCTTTTAACCTCTTAAAGTTGGAAAAGCCAATAACCCAGAAAGCCTCTTTGAGTTCTTACGTCGAGCGCTGCTTTTCGGGTCATTTTCTGCAGGACAGATACGGTACGCTAGTAAGAATACAAGTGAGTTGAAAGGTCTTAATGTATTTTTACTTCATGGGGCGGGAAATAGCTACATGGTAGTGCTACCCCAATGATCCCATTGAGCGGGATCTGGGAATGAATTGTAGATGTCAAGTAAAAAAGATGTGCTTTTTTTAATCATTTCATGAGTGTTTCCAACTCGAAAATATGTAGGGCAACTACCTTCCTCCCCCTAAGAGAATATCTACTTACACGTCTATGGCTATCACGAGACAATGAAACTTATGATGCTGAGTTTGCGCCACATCTTCACATTGTGTGTGAATTGGAAAATAATGAATCATGCCAAGCTGTACAGGCATTCAGATAGATAAATATATGTAACTCAGGCTTGTAGAGTTTGTTTCGTTTGCTCTCCAAAACGTATGGCGAAGTTTTAACGTAAAATATGACTGTCATTGGAACAAGAGGCTCTGGTTGTACGTTGGTAAACGGTCCCTTTAGGTTCCCAACCCCGTTACCTTGTTTAAATGTGCTTCCTGGTATACAACAAATCACATGGACATCCCCTCCAATTTAGCGCATTCCCACATCAATGAGGTACTGATTAGTTTATGATCATAAATTTACAGCAAGGCTGGTGAACACATCTGATTTTGAACCTGAAAGCGGATAATGATTAAAAGTCATTCATATAACATTAGCGTGAACTGGGCAAAAACCTACTCTCGTAATGTAAAGGAGTGAATTTCACTCTTGGAAGATTGCCTACAGTGACCACTCTTTCTTCGAGTGAAAATTTCACTCTGCTGGGAGTGTTAACTCACTCCAAATGAGTGAAATACATTGTAGTTGTATGGGTGTGGGGTGTGACATCCCCGGGCCGGACGGTAAGTTGCTACTTCGACGAATCACTAGTTGGCACTTTCGGTGACCCCGGGAAAAGGGAGGAAGCAGGAACCGGAATCCCCGATAAGGGCGACGGGGTACCAAAAAGATGTCAAAGGAAATATGTTCAGTATGTGACGGTTTTGTCTTGAAAAAAAAAAATGAAAACTGTTGACTTTACTTAAAAAATTGGAATTTTAGGGGGCAAAATTGGGAATTTGGGGCTTTTTATTGAAGAATATTCCCTCAGAAAATCGTATGGACGACCCGCCGTTGTCAGGAACTAAACGTCTATTGTACAAATTACAGCTCCCCGATGAAGCAGGAAAATTTCCTCCGATGGGGATATGTTCCTCCTATTCCCACCTGGCCTCACCGCTGCGTGGCAATTTCATAAGCAATCACACCTGATGCGTATACTATAGGTCGGCAATTTTGAGAATTATTCTTTGAAATAATGATCTGAAAAATTTCTGGAATTACGTGGTGCATTTTAGCTCGCCATTTGTTCGAGTCCAATAAGAGCTACTACAGAAAGCCCATGGTCCAACTTTCCTCAGTTCGCGTAGCCACGCCCAAGGATATTGCTTACACCGTGTCACATTTTTTGTAATCTGAAATGCTTAATTCTGCTTTTTGCCCAGTTCCTCAACAAACTGACGGACTTTTGCGTTAAGTTGCAGCAAGCAGTAAGCAAGATGGTTTTGTACACTGTATATGACTGAACACAGGGCCGTCGCGACTGGGGTGTGTGGGGGTGTCTCACCCCCCCCCCCAAGTTCGTCAGAGCGACGATAGTCGGAAAATCTGAAATACCAGTTGGAATTTCTGATATCTCAGTCTAGCACATTTTGCCGACTGAGCCTATGTCAACTTTGTTTATATTTTCCAACTAGATCAAGTAAGAATAATATCAAACGTTATTTTCCTCACGTAAAATCGAATCAAAACTGTCCTTTCGCGAGCTCCGCGCGCTTCAAACCTTACCTCAGTGTAGTTCTTATTATCAATATCTTCCGATAGCAACTTTTGGAGAAGCACAACAGCAGAAGTTGAAAGCTGTTTACAAATTACCAGGTAAAAGACTGGCTTTTTGAGTGGCATGTTGCTTTGTTGGGCAATTGAAGGTATTTCGATGCAGATTCTGAATCCAGGGTTTGTCATGGAAATCTTATTTAATGAATATTTTGGCGAGCTTCGGGCGCATACTTCACGATTTGCAATCAGTCACATGAACATAATTAAGGTAATTATACAAGGCAGAGTTCTACGGGAGTAGGGGGCGTTAGCCCCCCCAAATTTTTCAGAGCCCCACAAAATTGCGCAAAATGTCATACAGACTAATATTGATGAAGACATACATATACTCAGAAAATATTCCAAATGGCCATTTATCAGACCCGTGGCCAGTAAGTTCTGCAACGATTCTTTTTATAACAATTTTACGCGAGCTAGGCGTGCTTTCATCTATAGTACTATCTAGTGGTAACGCCGCCCCCCTCCCCCCACCCCGTTTTAAACATATTGGATTCATTCCACGTTTCGACAAATATTGTTCTTCTTTGTAGGCGTGATTCTAGAGAAACACGAAAATGCAGCTTTGCGAAGTTTATTATTATTTTATTATTATTATTTAGCTGTCAGGTAATAAGCATTATGCCATTGCCCCCATTTTATATAATTGATCCAGAGCTTCCAGGAGGCCCTATACAGGTATATGCCAGCCTTAGATGCCCAAATAGAAGGCAGAAAAGTCAAAAATGGAGGTTTGTTGACTACGTATTCTTCTCTTTGACAACATGCTCTCTGCTTTCACCTAACCAAATCTTAGAATTTACTAAATTATGGACATTTTCCAGCCATGTATGATCAGTTCCAAAAATATCCCAAAGATAGCACCATTTTGCATCTAAGCAACCTTGCCTAAACAAAAACTTGCACTAGCACCAGCACTAAATAGGGGGGCACAATAGATCAGAATACATTTTAAAGAATGGTGCAACGAAACGTTGGTAGTTTGGAGAAAACATAAGGAATGTGTTCCTAAGCCCGGCGCAGATAGATTCAGAAAACATATGTAACATGTGCGCACGCTCACCAGAGCGCAAAAATTTCGCTTTACTGGTGACATTTCTACCTTGGGGATACAGAACCGTGTAGAAAGTCTTCATAAGTGAACGGAAAAAGACTAAATAATAATGATACTTATTCGGCGCCGAAGCGTCGTTGGAGGCTGGGGTGCTTTCAGTCCCTTGGCCAGACAGGGCATGTGGCTACCCCTACCCTTGGTGTGGACTACTGTGCCCCCTTCCCCCATCTAAAAAATCGATCAAAAATAAAATTTTACTACGGTTACCTGTCAACAGTGGCCCTGCCATGCCTCTATTGACCAGAATTATAAATCATCCCAAAAGGCGTTTAATGATGAAATTATTTGCTTTTCTGTAACCATTTTTCCAAAGCTACAAAGCATTTTGTGAGCTACGGGCACCTTCACTTTCAGTTTTTGTGTCCGTAATAGCCTCATGTTTTAACATTCGTTTGGAACAGCTGGCTTTATTTATTATAATGTTCCACAGTTCTTCCTGTTCGCGTTATTCTAGAGGAACCCCAAATTGCATCGATACGAAATGCCCTCTATTTTTTCCCACCTTTTGGAAAATCCGTATACTACAGACTCGACATCATTGTAATCATATTAGGTTAGTACATTAAAGCGCCTCAATGATGAGTCCAGAGGTGGGGAATGGGGGGGGGGACACGATCCCCATCGGAAAAGGCAGTTTCGTAGGGGAGCATCACTAAGTACGATAAAGTATGAAATTCCTAATGTCTCCATACCAGTCGCCAGACGAATTTCTTGTTTTTGAAAAACTAAAAAGTTGCAATCATCTATTCAACATACCGGTACCAATTTGAAACACATGAGTGCTAGGACATTTGACATAGGAATGGGAGATTACGATGGGGTAGTAGTGTAAGTGTGGTGGGGAACCCAGGCAGCCAGTACGGTCGCCAGAACTTCAATTCTGGTCAAGGGGTTATGAAGTTATGAAGGGGCCAAAACATAGCTAGAGATGTTCCCCTATTCGTTTCTTGATAACAACAAATCTCAATAGGCTATCCTATGTCTTTCTATCCAATGGTAACCCCTTCCCACATAGAACTGCAACTGAATACGCAATATGCTCACTTAAGTACGTGGTTGTTCTTTGGCACTTGTACAATTCAATGCATCAATTGTACTAACAGGGTGCCTATTATTTAAGTAAGCAAGTGTAAAATACTTATGAGTAGTATAGTAGTCCATGGATGTGTTGGTAACAACATAGGTACGAAGGTCTTTCTATATCTCAGATGGTAAACAGGTTTGGTGCTTCTAAACTGATTCTAAAGGTGTAAAGGTGTAAATATTGTATATGACAGTTGCAAGTTCATGATCGTGTTATACTATTCAGCATTGGTTTATGAACTATACGGAGAAAAATGTGTAACCTGATGTTAAATTCCTGACATGTCCAATGCACATGATTGTTAATATTGTAAAATAAGGAAGTTGGAAGTTCAATACAGAATTGGAGGGAAAAATGATTCTAAAGATTAATATAATGAGTTGCTTGATTAGGCTATTCAAAATGTATGTAATGGGTAGCTCGTAATATCGATAGCAATGAAATGGTTAGTTGAATCACTGGATTTTGAATTTCTGCAAATTTATTAGTTGAGGGTTTGAAATACCACAAACATTGTGTAAACTGCATTCAACCACCTCATCGCTCCACCAGAAAGGTCAAGTGTAAACTTTAAATTAATTTAAGGAACATGGATGGTTGCTACAAATGAGGATTCGAGATTTATTTTTTGTTTTTATTTTGAGAGTAGGCCTTTCAAAATTTCAAACATTTTTCAAGTTGAAGTGTATTCAGTGGTCAAATTATAGGAACAAGTTTAGGGGTTAGGGGGTTGGGAAGGGAATATATCCCGGGCTCTCTCCCTTTTTTTGAGATGTGCCCTTTGACTTAAACTTTTTCACACAGTAAAGTTTCCCAGTAAAGTTTCCCACATGGGCTTAAATTTCAAGACAAAGGGTTGCCGAAGGATGTGGAGCGGATTTTTTTTTTTTTTTTCATTTTTGCTTCTATTTACAAAAGTTTAAAAATTTGAGGTGTTTAAGATAATTTGAAAAATTTGGATTTGTTATTGCAGAAAATTGCAAAATAAATAAAACTACCACTCGTAGTTGAACTGTAAGCAGTGCAATCCGGGGGGCAGGGAGAACGTTCCCCCTGAAGGTCAACGTATTTGCCCCCACCAAATGAGATTTTTATGCACAAACAAAATGTTCATATATATATATATATATATATATATTGATTTGGAAACAAGGACCCACTATTGTCAGTCAATCAGGGGATTGCACTTGACTGAACAAAATTTTCTCAATATTACAGTTTTTGGGAAGCGCTTCGCGGCGCGTCTATTTTGTGAACTTTGTGGTGCACTCAGGCTGCCTAACTAGGAAGTATGTATTTTAGAGTTATCGTTTAAACTCTCAACAAGTATAGGACCGCGGAGGTGAGTCCTCCCCCATTTAATCAATTCCCACATCGAATTTCGATTAGTCCAATGTTGTTCGAAAACTGTTAAAGACTGCGACTTTTGTTGCCTCTTTTAACGCCTATGAAATAATAATGTGTGGGGATAATTAAATAGCTTCATCTCATAGGCTAACTTTCGTAATTCATTTGAAATACCGGTGCCTTAAATTTCAAGGGAAATTTTGCTAGCATGAATCCTCCCCGAGGTGGATCCAAGCATCACACCAGGGATCAAAACTCGGTGATACCTCCATAACGAGTATACTTGCACGAAAATTTCTTTTACTCTTTATACCAGAATATTCTCCACGCTTCGGGTGTGCATCAGGCTTTTACTCAGTGGGCATTAGCAATGCACCATTTTTATTAATAACTGCTCGTCAAGAAAATATTGCAAATATATTTGTCATAATTTTAATATTAAGGTACCCACAACCAAATAAATCAAATACAACGGCGTCTTTTCTCCCAACTTTCCCGGGAAGCCTGACCTCCGGGATTCAGCCCCACAGATTCACCTTCACTGTTATGTGAGAGTCCCCCCTCGGTGAGCTGCATATATATCTGCAGACAGATAAAATGTTTCATTTTCAAATGGTCACAATCCTGTCAATACCCCAGGCCCTCCGGAGTCTTAGTCCCTGGACCCCACCCGGGCGTTGTTGTTGGAACCCAGAAAAGGTTCTACAGGGGACCCTCGATTCCAACATCTTCACGTCACCATGATGCCCCCACCCCAAGGGTGCCACCAGCGGGGGACCGGGGGGCCAGGTGGCCATGCTCCTGTCGGGGAAGGCTGATCCTCCCTCGGTAAAAATTTTCCGTACGATAAAAATTGTAATCCCACTGACCTTCAGTGGCCTCGACGATGTGCTTGATTTTGTACATAGGAAGGGTATGTTCTTCAATAGAGACCCAAAATTTTCCAATCTTTCTTAAAAACCCAAATTTCTCAAATTTTCTTCAATAAAACTCTCAAATTTTCATTTTTGTTTTAAAAAAGCCAAATATTTGAATTCAATTTAATTCAAATACCAGACGGGACAGTTTTCCATCATTACGTCACTAGTGGCGTAATGATGGAAAACTGTCCCGTCTGGTATTTGAATTAAATTGACCAGTTCTTCCAGCAGAGTTCCGATAGCTCAGTTGGTAGAGCGTACTGCACGTTGAGCAGTAGGTCGTTGGTTCAAACCCTGCTCGGATCTCAGTTTTTCATCATTTGGTCGTATCGTCTTTCTTACTAAGGCAAAGGTTGCCAATGTTAGACGCATATTCTACAGGTTTAAAAATTATGCGACTTTGTCCGCATCCCACCATTCTTCAGTTTCTATATTTGGAAGTCGCAACGTCACATCTACATTTCCGTATATATACATATATATATATATATATATATATATATATATATATATATTGTTTAGAATCGTAGATATTTTGGCCATTTTGGAGACACAACCACAGAAGAGTGATAAAGTATTAGTGTTGAAATTAAGGTGTACGTTTCGACGGCACGCATTCCATCCGTTGTAGTTCCATGAGTATTGTCAGTACTGTAATACTGCCACACTCCCCTATCATCTTGTCCCATGGTTCTCATGTGTAGAGGGCCGAGGATCACTTTTGCCAGGGAGTTGTCATTTGACTTTTTCTAGTTTTTTTCTGCAATGGTATTGTAGTAGCCAGGGCATTGTGCAACAGCATTTGTTCTAATTATTAAATGTTGGGCACGTCAAATATTCCACTAGCCATATTTGTGCGAGTCGAGGGCATTAATGATCCACGAACCGTCACTTGACAAAAGGATCTAGTTCACGCAACTAAGAACCGGTTCAGCCACAGGCCCTTGATAGCTATGGAGCTGTGATGTAAGCCTGGCCTTTCTGTTCAATGGCCACATGTCGGCGGTCCCATAGTTTCAGTTGTATCAACATGTGAAACACAATTCATAAAGTATTTTCTCGGGTCTAGTTGATCACATTCCTAGAAAACATAAAAATCCAACCTAGTTAAATCTTTGACCAATTCTAAATATGATTGTCTGTGTGACTGATTGTTTTAAGCTTGTCTGTCATAATGCCATTAGATAATATAAAATTTATAGTAATCAAATATGAGTGACTATAACGTTGACATAGTATGCCCGTCAGAATTTCTGTATAATGATCACCATAAAGGATTTTGCATCATCTCGTGTTCTATATATATATATATATATATATATATATATATATATATATATATATATATAGTGTATGATATTGTTAAGATGATATTAAACTATAGTTATCATGACAACATACCGGTATTCAATGTGAATGCGTCTATTTCAAAGTTTTGTACAATATTCTAGGTGTAGCACTTTAAGAAAAGAATACTATTTAGTCTGCCACATTCGCCCATGTCAGGCTGTCAGGCATTTGTGGAGAGCAGTTATAAAATATTTTAGTTGGCCTTGACCGCAGGAAAATCAAATTATACAATAGAGCAAGTGTCTAGTTTTATGTCTAAAACCAAGAACGCTGTCGCCAAGTTTGAACTGTCTTCAGGTCGCATGGCATCTGTCAACTGAAGTCGACCGTTGACGAAACTGAAACATTGAACTGCAGTTCAAGACTTCGCCTTCGGACAGCAAGACACTTCTTCGGTCGAGCGCAAGAATCACTGGAGACCTAGTACATCAGAACATGAGACTATCCTGTCAACGTAAGTATGCCATTAAATACCGATGCTGTTTCGTATTTATCTCTAAAGTAACGTTTATTTTAATAAACATAGCTCGACTATATTTTGGCCATGTTGTGTTCGATTTAGGTTAACACCCCTTCAATATTCTGAAACATTTGTACGCAATCCAAGTTTCTGTGATTTCTGTAAATGTAAAATATGCACTTTCGTAAAACGTTCTGTAAAGTTATCTAATAAACGTACCATATTCGTCAATTTGAATTTAGTGCTTCCCAAGAAAACCGTTAAAGTGAAATTGCATAATTCAAATGTTTTCTTTAAGAATGTCAGTCAGTATGCAACCTTTATCATTTCACATAAATTTAATGTAATATTTTGTTATACTGGTGAATACACGTTCGATTATAGTTATTTACTGTTTTGTTTTGTGCGCTGGTAAATTTTAGTTTCTAGGGTTCTGTTTTTGTGTGTGTGTGTGTTTGTGTGTGGGTATTTGCAGTTCTTGACTGTTATGGTCAATGCATTTAGATACACCAATTGAATAGGTCGGACTTCGACCAAGTGCCCCCTTTCGAAGTTTGTTTCTATCAATGTCTATCAAAATCGGGCTAAAAATGCAGTTCTGAAAATATTACTTTGTCCTAACCCGTTCCTCGTCAAAATATAGCACAAAAACGCACCTTGTAACGAGGTAGCATCCTTCGAAGTAAACATACAATTTTAGCTTTTGCAATTATGTTTCATTACGTTATGAACGAAGCTGTGCAAGTAAATTTACCGACATATTACAGGCATTTTCCAATGGCATTTCACAAGGGTCCCATGTGAAAGAGGAAAACTTTCAGTTCATACCCTCTAAACCCCGTAGCAATACTATTTTCCTAACTCTAGATATCTAATATTAAAGACTGATTATTTTTGTCAAAAAATACCTCCAGTTTTTATCAAGGTCACAGAATGTTATGTTAAGTGGGCACATTGCCTCAGATTTCTTTTGTTTTCCTTTATAATTGAATGTCCTGTTGTCCTTGAAATTTGATACTGTTGGAATGTTTGAATATCTTTCCATGTAGATTTAGCATAAATAATCTACACCATATGAACTGCATAACAAAGTTGCTAAATATTCCCTACGACAGGGTCAATATCATAAAGAAATTCAATAATGCTTTGTCGCGCTGACATCACAGATTTCCCATAATGCACTTTATCTTGTGAAAAAAATTGCATTTCTTTGAAAATTAGTATCTTCCAAACGCTACAAGCTATTGAGATGCGGTTTTCACCTCCTAGAAGAGAAAAATTTGCATTTTTTTAAGTCATTGAGTTTTGTCACTGGCAAATCCCCTTAAGTGTTTTGTGTTGGTTCATTAACTCCACTCAAGAAGATAAAGCTATGAGCACTTTTGGTAACGACTTGCTATATTTCAAATAAACACTCTGTTTCGAAAACGCCACATTTATGTAAATAATATACTTTTTGTTGTTTTAAGTTGAACAAATTAATGCTGGTCTAACAGTACCGTAGTCTATGTATGTAACCGAACAAAAATGCTACTACGGCATGGGTATAGGACGTCGAAGTACATTTGGTTCTACTTATCTAATCGCTTTAATTTCTCGCTCTGTTATTATTCGTTGGGTAACATAGGTCTAATGTATTTTAAAACTGAAAGAGAAACCACGTGATTAATATGTTTGTAAAAAATGCAATGCTATGGTTTGCCAATTTCGGCTTTCTCATTGTTTTTGCCCGTAATACAGCGTGAGTGGCTTAAGTCTTTTAAAGTCCCATGCGACCATGCAACCCCTAAAATCCTTCTTCCTCCTACCTACAGGAGAAGCTCCTTGCAGCATCAAAGGGAACCTTCGTTAGTAGCTCTATGGGTGGTTTCTGTAATCTCTAGTGAATATGGGTTATTGAATATTAGGTAAAAGGAAGACCGTCAAAAATGACTTACAGTGCCTCATTCTTGTGTCGACCATTTCGGTAATTACCTGGAGCTTCCTGGAGCTTTGCCCCGGGTCCCCCATTGAGACATTGCAACTGAGCCCCATTAGGAGCTCTTGTAGGAATTGTCCACACTTCGGTGGGCCTTTGGCATCTGTAAAGCTCAAACAAGTTTCTCCGTCCCTAGCCCCAACTTTGTGATTCACCATCACAAAAGACTCGATCCTCGGGTCGCCAACAGTCGTGAGGTGTGCAAGAGTTTAAGACTGCGATTGGCAGTTTTAAGATCAATTTAAGTCGCACCGAATTCAGTCGGGAAGAACCAACATGTTCGTTCTTCCCAACTGAAGTCGGGGTGACTTAAAACTGGTCCCAAAACTTCCAGTCGCAGTCATAAACTCATACACACTATGCGACTGTTGGAGATCTGACGATCGAGTTGAGTTGCGGTGCGCAAAGTCGTGTAGTGTACGACTGGCTTAACAAAAAACTAGAATTCACTAAATTATGGACATTTTCCAGGCATGTATGATCAGTTCCAAAATATCCCAAAGATAGCTGTACGTCAAAAAGCAAAATTTTAAGAATTCCCAAGATTATCTCATGGCTTCACCAGAAGTCAATAAGTAAATTTTCCCAAGAATTCCCAAGATCATCATCTTGAGTCATATCAGAGGTCAAAATGCAAAATTTCCCAGGAATTCCCAAGATCACGTATGAACCTAAAATTATTTTTCCAACATGTTAAGATAGCACTTGACCAGTGACTGAAAAATATGGGACATCATGGCATTATTTGGAACCTCAATGCATTTCGAAACCTCAATGCATGTTTGCATAATTCTGGTTTAGCTAACTTTGTGACGAAATCGTTTGAAGATTCGAATGGAACCGCAGACTACCAAAATTACACTTTGTGGTCCCTCGATGGGGACATGCCAAGACGACCCCACAGATTTGACGGTCGTAAGAATTGGCAATGAACTGGGAAAGTCTGGCAACGAATTGGGAGATATGCCCTTCACTTCCACTTTATTGATGGACTTCTCAAGGTTGACTGGTACTGGGTATATTATGACACAGGGATTTCTTCAAAAGAACACCTTTGTCAATAATATGATTGAAAAAAAAACAGACTCTATGGAAAATTAAAACCTTCCTAGATCTAAATTTTGTCAGATTTTACAAATAATAAAAGAAAAGTAAGCAATAAATCACAATAACTTAACACCTGTTCGACAGGTATTAAACTTACTCCCTGCCGTCAAGAGAGTTGGCACCACAGAATTCTGTAGTTGCAAACGACTTGGTAAATAAAATGGAATATTGAAAACCGATTTGCTAGGTCAATTAAACTTAATGAGGGAGTAGGTGCAGCTAGAGAACACCTCGCTTATTAGCTCTGCTTTATGAATATTTACATTTTAGGCAGACTGGTATTTTATTGGTTTGTACAACTGTGTCTTCTGTGGCATCAACTTCTCATGGAAACTCCGTTCTTAATGAAATGATTCTTCTCGTGCAATTGCCTGTCAGAAATCGGTGAACACTGGATGGCTGGAGTTTTGGGCCGTTCCCGCTATTTATGCACTCTTAGTACCGACAGTAAATCGTCGAAAACATTTCAACCCTCAGTGGGGACAAACTGGGTTGAATGCTGTATGGGAGTAGATAATGGGATATGTGCACTGCGTGTGAAACACGACGAGCAACGATTAATAGCAAGTGTTAATAGTCCGTACATTAGCCTTGTATCTATTATTGCAACTGGCTTAGATGGTATTGACCGGAAGTTGTCACTGCCGCCACCTGAAAAACGTATGTGTACATAAGTTTTATACCATTGCATCAGTTTCATAAACTGATAAAGCTTATTTGAACAATTCTGATACTCTTTCATCCGTACCTGGATTTTTGTATTTACTACGGTATGACAACCCTTTTATGTATCTGCAACGCATGCCACGAAAAAGCGCAATCTCGAAAATAATTAAAACACATCAATTGTATTTTAATTTCACTTTTTCAAGTATATTGAAATTATTCTTCAATTTTGCAAAGGATAAGTCCCTTTTCTAGAACAAGATATCCTTAAACAAATCTTATAGTTCGAATATTTGCATCAACATTTTTCATTTTAGACAAGCTCAATGTGATAACATATTCTTGACATGTCTTTATTTATCGAATTTTACTGGCCCTGGAATGCCAAAATGACCCAATTGCCGAATGTAATTCTAATATCTTTGCATTCTTTGCAAATTGTAAAGGGCATTCTATCTCTTTATTGATTGAATACTCTTATTCGTTGTAGTTCATGACATTTTCAAGATTCAAGGTTCAAGTAAACTTTATTAAACACCAGTAATGGACAAATAGCGCTCGCAATAAAAAAAATAGGATGAATTAGAGCATTGCAAGGAGAAAACATGAAAAACATAAAATGATAAAAGGGGAAAAACAAGGCACCAAAATAACGTAGGCAATAAAATACAGAATGAAAACAAGTAAGAGTGAAATACACCTAGGAATGTAGTGATAAAAACCACTCAGAGTAGTTGCTGTTAAAATACGAGATTGTCATTGGAACAAAGATATGTTTGTAACGGTTTGTGATGGCAGCTGGCGTCTCATCCTTCCACTGCAACCAATAACACCCCCACAGAGATCATCATATAGTGGGTAACTTGGGTTGTCCAATACAGAATTTAGCTTACGTTGGAGGCATGAATAACATTGCTACATTCAATAGACCCATCGAAAAACTGTCTTTAGTTTGCAAGAGGCGCGTATTTAATCTGTGTCATCTATAAAGTACCTAACATTTCTTGTGTCTAGCTCTGGAATATACATTACATTCTATCCACAGGAATTATACCTCACTTTCATTATGAATTCTGCCTTAATATCTTGACCAGAGGCTTATTGTATTCAGTTACCAAGTATCAGTCCGATTTAACGTGAAATTAATCAAACGTTGTTGTGATTTATGTGTTTCATGCATGGCTTTGGCATTGAGGACTAGTAACCAAGGGAACAATGTTTCAAGTGACATCACACTAATACTGCTATCATTTCTTTCTTTGCATTGTGATGTCCTGTTTGTTGTGTATCTTTTTTACCATTATTATTTCCGTTATTTTTTTTTATTTCGTTATTTTTTTTATTTCGTTATTTTTTTTATTTCGTTATTTTTTTTATTTCGTTATTTTTTTTATTTCGTTATTTTTTCGAGGGAATTTTCTTTAATTTCGTTGATAAAAACGTATCTCCATGTAAATTTCATGAAGAACTTACTACGGGCCTGTACCAGCTGTAGATGTTAGGATTGTGATGATGTTGCCAACTAGAGCAGCACTGCTGCAGTCGCTCAACCCCTTCTGATGTTGTGACCTTTTCATTTTTTAATTACTTTTGAACACAGTCATGGTCCATACTTAATGCATATCCAAACTCATGTTGGGCTGGCCAGCATGTAAACATTGTTCACCTAGCAGGTAGACAGTGTGAGGGATAAATCTTTATACAGAAGCTAGTTATCTCCCTACATAACACTGCCCACAAGGGCAGGGATCAGAAACTACAGTCACAGTGCATAAATGTGACCAGTTTGTGTATGACAGTGGCATCATAGCCAGTGGGGGAAGAATCTATCAAATGTCTCCCCCCCCCCCCCATCAAGTTGGTGAGCAAAACCAAGGTATTTGATGAAAATTACACCATCGATATGAAGTTTAAATGCTGCTAAGTAGTGCTGATTTGTGTAAAGTATTTTTGAAATAAAAATTAGTCCAAATTCTAACATTGATTCCTTTATGTTGCTTCCATAGATGATGCAGAGCCTTGAGTGATCAAAGATCAAATCTCTTCACTCTACCATTCTTAAACTACCACTCCAGCTAGACCAGGGAAACAAGTGGTAATGAGCCAAATGGCAACTTCCTGGATGTACAATGACCCCTTTGTATGCAATGTCCTCACACAGCAAGGAGAGCTGTGTAATAGATACTAAAATTTCTGTAGGATCAGTTAGTTGTACACAGTGGAGAGTGGACGCATTGGACACTGGCAACTTCTAGAAATACCAACAAAGCCTAAGAATAGCAGTCAAAACACAGTATCTAAAAACTTGTCTCATGCAGGTTTTTGCCTTGAGGCTGTTCATTTTAATTGGTGAGCATGCCTTTCCAGATAAAGCTAATTTATGCTCACTACCATGAAATATAACCACATCATCCAAGGAGTGAGATCCATTAAGAATGGAGGCCTCTAAAACACCATAAAAAATGATCAAAAATGGCCAAAAATTACGACTTTTATTTGGCCAATCATGTAGCTGGGAGCAAAATCTATTGCCATCCTAATATGGCACCTTCACTGCAAACTTAACAAAAATCCATCAGCAATTGCAGAAGAAGAAAGCTTTTGAACAGAGAGAGAGACAGACATTTTCTCCCTCAGTCTCCAGTACCACATAAGCTCCACCCATACTTTGTGGGTTGAGCTAATAATGGATCTATGCTTCTGCTGTCCTGATGTTTCCAGCGATTATATTTGCAATGATTTGGTTTTGTCACTTTTTCATTAGATCTCATTATGGAGAAAGAAGATTCCTCGATACTACGTGACTGCCTTCAAAAGATCGAGACGCTTGGCGTTAAACATATAAAATTTGAGTTTTATGAACTAAACTTTATTGCACGATCAAAAACGTTACCATCTCGACATTTTTGAAAGTTTGTAGAAGCAGGAATTGATTTTCAAACGAAGTCTTTTGCTTTTGATGCACACGCACATTTCCTCGGTAACCTTAATATTTTAAAGAAAGCTTATACATCAAACATGAAGGCCTATCCTGACTTGCCTACTTTCGCTGTGTTGCCATGGGTAACGGATACAGCAAGGGTATTCATATCAGCACCAATTGTCGATAATGGTGGAGTGCTTACAATAAATCCTCGAAGTATTGCCATCAACCAGTTTAAGACTCTTGAGGAAAGAAACATCTCTCTGTTTTCATCCTTTTAATTTGAATTTACGATGCTCGATGGAAAGACAGGCTCAAGAATTGACGACGATATGAATTATATCTCCACACTCCGATTAGCTAAGCATCAGGAATTTTTTAACAAAGTTTCTGAAAATTTGCACCAGGCTGGTGTCGATATTGAATGTGTAGAGACAGAAGGATGCAAGGGTGTGTTCGAAATGCCAATTAAGCCAACTTTTGGGATTCAAGCTGCCGACATGGCTGCTGAGTTACGTACTGGTCTTAAAGAAATGGCGAGTCAGAAGGATTTTTTAGTCACCTTTGTGACAAAACTGTTTGAAGATACAGTTGGACTCGCAGGGCATCTAAACTACTCTTTGTGGACCCTTGATGGGGAAACTCCTTTATTGTGTGATTCGTCTCGTCCATTTGGCCTGTCAGAGATCGGTGAACACTGGATGGCTGGAGTTTTGGACCATATTCCAGCTCTATGTGCTCTCTTAGCACCTACAGTAAATTGTCGAGGACTTTTCGAACGTGGGGATGTGAATGGGGTGAGTGCTTCATGGGGAATCGACAATCGGACTTGTGCACTGCGTGTGAAACCCGAAGGATCGTATGGTTTCTACATCGAGCAACGACTAATATCAAGTGCTAATAATCCGTATATTAGCCTTGCAGCTATTATTGCAGCTGGCTTAGATGGCATTGACCGGAAGCTGTCACTGTCGCCACCTGTACCCACTACCAAAAATGCTGAAGACGAGGCCAATGTTCCACCTGGAACAAAAGTCATCCCTAAAGACTTTGAAACTGCCTTGCAATGTCTAAAGAAAGACAAAGTTTTTTGTGACGTTTTTGGATCAGATTTTATTGATGCATTTACTAGTATTAAGATGCATGAAAAGCAAATGTTATCTACCTACTGTACAGAAAAATGCAGCGACGCTTATAAATAGGCAAGGGAATTTTACATGGACCACATCTTAAGCCACACAATGAATGAAGTTGATTAAATGGTATAAACCTTTTGTAAGCAATTTCAAACGAGTTGGGTCATTGGCATTCGTATTTGAATTCTATCAGTTAATATTACACTGCACGTTTACGGCAGCACTGTATGCCGTTTGAACTGACTGACTTGTTCCAAAATAGACACTGTGTAATGGTCCATTCTTGATGTATCCCCTCACTTACTTTGGTTTCTCCACTCCACATTATCGGTGGGATAATGGTAAGGAGAAATCGTATCTTGATTTCTCCTTCCCAGATTTACCGAAGAAAGGGGTGGGAAAACTGGCATGTCAGATTTCACACCACCGCGATTTTCTCGGCTTCCGTAAGTTTGGGTACTGTGTGTGGCAATCGTTGTTATAGTGTATGGTGAATTACGATAGTGTTGCCAAGTCACGCTAACTATTTCTGCTACAATTGTGAAATCCTTTTATTTTTCTTTTCACTGAAAATATGTGTCATGAAAATATATTTAGTAAGAAACTTCGAATTTTATTCCCTATTATACGAGTGGCGGAAGGAATTTTGTCAAGCATTTTATAGTTATTTACTACAGCACAATTCAAATTACTGCGGGTGGGTTGGTAAATTTTCTATTGTAATGTGATATGAGGCTCGCTTTCGTCATTGTACATCCGGGAACAGGTAGGATTCAAACAAGAATGGCGCGAATCATTAGCAACATAAATATCATTTTAAAGGTTGAAATAAATGTATTCAAGCCTTCTATGTGCTTCTTTCGGAAAAAGCATACATTAATATGTTAGTCTTGATGCAGAAAAAGCAAGGGTTTTTATTTCTCCTTTAATTTCTTAGGGCGTTGGGGACGCATTTTTTTGTATTTGGGGGCGCCAGATTGGGCATGGAGCAACTGCCCCCAGTTTCCCCCTGGATCCGCCCTTGAGTTTCACATCCAACTCTTAATATGCAAAAACTAAAAATTTGGAATTTTGGACCCTTGCTTGCAGCGGTCATGTGCAATTATGATTAATACTAATGTGAAAAAGTGTCTGGTCACGAGTTCTTGAAACCCGAATTCGTTAATTAATTACTCATGGAAGTTTATTTATACATATACATATACTCTTTAAAAAATAAGCATTTGCTCAGGTATAAGTTGTTGTATTGCTGATTTTGATAATGAATGGTTATTGTTACGTTAACAATAACTATTATTTCATCTTCTTTACTAAAAGTTTTCCTTCCTTTCTTCTTGCATCCCTATGTGGTATATACTATATTCTTTCCAAGGACTAAAGCGATTAGTTACCACTATGAATCTGATGTTCAGACTATGATGATAAGCAAATGTTCGTGGCTATTTACATATTTCAATGGCTTTGGCGTGCTAGTTACCATCACTCGGGCTAGTAGTAACTTACTTCTTGGCATTCCAAAATCCTAATTGCTGTGTTGCCTTCCATTTTAAAGAGTAGATGCTTTCGTATGATTTACTCCCATATAATATGTGTATTACTTTACTTACGCGATATATGCCTGATAAGCCACCTTACTTGCACGTTATAAACAGAGGTGATTTAAAATCATTTTCATGTTCTTGCTTTTGTTTTGTTTGTATCTTTATGAGTTTGTCACATATTAAAAGGGCAAAATGCAGTCACCCCAATCGGAGTGAGTGTGTCCGGTCACTCTAGTTCATGAAAGGCCTATTTTGATCATGTGACAATATTTTTGTTGGTGAATTGTGAAATTCAAGGAGAATTTCCCCCTTGTTAGTTATGTTCAAAACGTCTTTAGAGTTGCTTGTAATGCAATAAGAGGAGACTTCCAAGAGTTCGGTGATTTTTCAAAGAAAATTTTGGGGCGACTGCCTGTTGCCTTTAAACTCTCCCTTTTTTCCGGTTGTTAACTTTCTAAATTCAAACAATTCATTGATCATAAGAGACCTCCAATCCCGTATTACCCTGGGAAGAGTTCGCAAGTTACAATCTAACAATTCTTTTACTGATGGAGACATTGGTGAGAACTTAGAGTTGTGAGACATATTTCAGACTTGGAAAATGTTAAAGGAAGTAGACCAGTGGTTCTCAAACTTTTTTAGACTACCTCCCCCTTCCACCATCTTGAACTGTCCCAATGCCCCCTACCAGTCATAGTCGGACGATCAACAATGTTTTTTTTTTCTCAGTTTACTTTTTCTATTTGCAAGAACAACAAAAAACGCAGAAGGCAGGCATACTGTGAAACTGTTATAGGGAGTCCAGATGTAGTTCAGTCAGCGTGAAGGGTGAGCTTGGTGTAAAGCAGAGGGGAACAGACCCCTGGATGCCTTATTGTGCCCTAAATCGCTGCAGGGATGTGTCGTAATCGCCAGGGACCCCCAAATCAGTGCCAACGTCCCCTTTTCTCCGTGTACCCTGTAGTGCCCACCTGACACTTCCAACCACTGAACTAGACCATTCATTCATACGAGAAAGAAATACGTTTTTGTACAGTCGTTTGACTCACGATTTAACTCTCATGAAAATTCCTTTGGTCTAAATTCCAATGCAGGCAAAAACAGGAAACACAACTCAAAAAGAGAATAACTGACCCAAAGGGACATGAGAATGAATATAACCAACTCTACATAACTACCCCGAATGGACACGAGATTAAATGTGAACAACTTTACACAACTAACACTAAGGGACATGAAACTGAATATGGCCAATTCTACATAACTAACCAGAACGGACATGAGATTGATAAGGAACAACTCTCCACAACTTCCTGAAAGCACACAAGATTGAGTATGAACAACTTAAACTGTTTAAGTGAGTAATTCGAAAGGACATGAGATCGGGTATGACCATCTCTACATAACTAACCCTAAGGGACACGTGACTGAATATGAACGACTTCCATAACTAACCCGACGGCACATGAAATTGAGTTAGACCAACTTTACATAACTAACCCGGAGAAACATGAGATTGAATATGAACAACTTTGCATAACTAACCCGAAGGGACCTCAGATTTAAGTGTGACCATCTCTACATACCCATCACGAGGGGAAACAAACTTAAAAATCAACAACTTAACATAACAAAGCTGAAGGGACATGAGATTGAATATGATCAACTCTACATGACGTACCAGAGGGGACACGTACGTACTAGATTGAATATGAACAACTTTACATAACTAACCTGACTGGACATTAAATTGAATATGAACAACTCTACATCATATCTAGCTCTAGGGGTATGGGATTGGATATGAACAATTCTACATCATTTACACTTTTAATATCATGCAAAGTCTTTTATGGGTGGCACTGAATTTATTTGAACGTGTCAATGAGAGCGTTTCAAACGCATGACCTTAGCTAAGAGTAAATTTTGGTTGATAATTATATAACAAAGCATACGCAAAAGAAAGTTTCAGCATTCGATTTTTTGAATGATAGCATGGGAAGAGGATAAGAGTTGACATTTTTGGTAAAAGAAAGAAGGCACGCATAACTAAAATTTTCAAAATCAGCAACAAATAGTAAATGGGTTATTATTTGAAAACAAGACCCTACCCTAAGAAGAGACTTGAAATTACATTACAAAATTCCAAGTTTCATTCGACTGGAACAGCAGCCCTCACCCTAGCGCTCCCTTTCTCAAACAGGCTGTTGGCGAATTACAGTTGAAAAAATGTATGTGTGGTTATGTATGTGTGGCTCTGTAATTTAAGGGGTTGGGGGTACATTATAACTTTGGTGCTCATGCTTCTAAAGCTGTTGGGGCTCTTTACGAGGTTCACAAACAAATAACTGCAGTTTTAAAGGTTACTTAGTATCTGCCAGTGCGGGAGCTATAATTATGGTTTCTTATTTTTGGTGGGGTTTAAAGGTCATGTGAGGTCAGAAGGGGTCAGATTGTAAAGGCGTTGTAAAAATTGATGTAGTCAAGGAGTATACATTTGCAGGATGAACCGTAGTGTAACAAAGCACCCCATTTGGCAAGGAATGACTAAGCCTTTAGGCTTTCTGGTCATTTTAATCGATTGAAGCCATGCTACCTTCATGCTTCAAATGAGAAGAAAAACATTATTTACAACTATTAATAAACTTAAGAAAGTGTTGCAAAAACAGAAAGGAAAAGATACAACTGAAACAGTTGAATAATTGAAGGATGAAAATGAATCTATAAATGTCAATGTAGTACTCCCTGAAACAGTGCAGTTTTTTATGAAAGCAACAATATTCTTAAGAAAGTTACTTCAAAAGAAGTACTATGTTTGACAAAGGTACCGCCTATTGATCTCGCCCCTTATAATAAATGTCAAGAAGTTCATAAAAAGTTAGCAGCCCTAATCCGACATTCAAAGTATCATCAAAATCCCAGGTTGCAAGGATCTAATATAATTCGTGGAAGATATTCAGCAGGACATTTACAACTACTCCTTTCTCTTTCAAATTGTATTTCTGGTAAAAAAAACAAAAACACCTCACTCATATATTGATGGAATGTTAATCGCTACTATGGGCATAATGACGTTATTGATACTTTGCTTGAACTCAAAGCTCAAATTCGTGAAAGGATATTAACTGAACTTTTCTCCCCCATGTCACCTTCAGAGAAAGTAGAAAGATAGAATTTCTTTATAATGAAGGTTACGAACTGGTAAAGATTTATACTTTACATAGATCAGTTGAGAGTCTACAAGAGAAGTATTTAAATGAATAAAGTATCCACAGTTATGTATCATGTACACGTGGAATTTATGTCATTTATAGTGTATATTTCAAGCCTATGTTTGAGTTTATCATTTCAAAATGTATTATGTGTAATTATATTGTGTTATTTTCACTCGTGAACAAAGCCTCAGTAGTTGCTTTCAGCTATAAATGAATTGATTGAGTAAAAATGATGACATTTTGAAAGTGATATTGATAATGTCACATTTTGAAGATGTTTGGCATGAGATTTGCTAGTTGAATGTGAAGTAAAAATAAGCATTACAGATGTACAATATTCTGTACCTGATCTGTGGTAGCCTTCAAAATAATCCAAAGCGCCCTCACGTTCTCATATTTTTGAATTGGTTTAATATTTTTCGTTTAAGATGTTATTATAAACGCGTTCACTTATGTAATGTTTCTAAAAACACTTGTGAGTAAGATTCATTTTAACGTTTCTGTAAATGTTCTTCACATAATGTTATTTTATCTTTTACATTCGGAACATTTGTTCTCATATTCATTTTTATAATTACCTTTATCTTTAAAAGTGATGCCGTGAGTTTGCAAAAAGTAAAAGCATAAGATTTTGCTTCTTCTTATGTCTTTCTTTATTCCTAAAAATACCACGAGTGCTTTACAGAGTTGAAGAATACAATTTGAAAGCTCAAAACGATAGTGACAGTCTCGGGAAGTAACCGAAACAGCATAAAATCGGTAAACTTTTGAAGGCCTTTTTCAAAAAACGGTCCTTATTATACGGCATTAAACCACGCCTACAACGAACCTCATGTTGAATATGCAATGCTATTGAGGTGTCACCAAGTTAAAAAAGACGTACCATACCAACTCCAGCCTGACTAGCTCTACGGTAGCCTACAGCTGTTCGCTCACGACCACTGATCTCTACTATAACAGTGCGTACGACCAGCATGCTCTTGCATAATTGCTTCATAACACTAACTTACTTGTATGCACTCAATGTAGCTTCCTCTACGTAGTGCAGGTCACAGTCTCACTCTTTGGTAATTCGGGTACGCGTTACAGTACCGATTTGAATTTGGACGTTACAGGTTTACAACGAAAGTTACACCAATGCTATCTCTTTTATCGCCATGAGTAAGAACGTCAAAGACGATCGTAAGTGCACATAAAAGGCAGAGCATCTAACGTTAGCCTAAATTAGACTTAATTTACACAGAGGTACCACTTGCCAGTATACTATAGCGTAAGTTAGGCTACTACAGTAAAACGGGATAGTATAGCCTATAGTGGTATTACCATGCACTCTGTACATTCTAATATCAACGTTACCTCTTCAAGATCCACACACACACACCCACACCAGGAAGGTTACAGCTCTCTGCACACACCCGTCTTGTTCACTTGCGTTGTTGTGCTAAATCGATCATCTGTTTACACCTAGTGAATATGCATTGAGTACTTCATTCCCATTGGTCCGCTCAACTTATGTTCGTTAGGAGATAGTGTTTGTCCGCAGCACATTTTTGATTTCCTCGAGTTTAGTCGTTATTTTTACTAAAATTATTGGGCTGTTGCCGGAATTCGCACAACAGGCCTTATTTTTTCTCCCTTAATATTCAAATGGGTGACTCAAAGGAATCACTGAAATTTTAAACTCGATTTTTTAATGTTTTTTACTTTTTGCAATCTCACGGCATCTGTTCATTCCTTAAAAATTTCATTTTTAAATCAATTTTTAAGCAATATTCCAAGAGGGATGTTATGTTCAGGGTGGGAGTCGAGTCCGTCCAATCCGAGTCCGAATCCCTGGTATCCGAGTCCGAGTCCTAAGGCCCAGACGGAGTCCGAGTATCCGAGTCCTTGTGTAAACTGAACTTGTTTTGTTTTGGCTAGAATTACAATAAAATAGTCTTATTCTTACCTTTATTCCTTCCCCTACTATTAAAGATAGCCATAGACCCAAACAACAAGTAAACTTAGCAAAACAAAAGGCCCCTGAATTTCCTCTTATGGACATAGACGGATGAGACAGGATCTACAATTTCTAAAAAGGGGTCGACCAAATAATAGAAGAGCACAGCAATGTTCTACCGCATGCGTAGCGCACAAAGAAAAAAATCAGCTTTTTTAGCTTTCCAGAGTTCTATCTTACTGTATATACTGCCTTTGTGCTTGGTGCTCAGCATAAGAAATGGAGTAGGAAAGACAAGCCAGTGAGCCACAACTGGAAAAAAGGCCGTAGTCGTCTCGACTTGAACCAATTGGTTGGGAACTGGGACGTTAAATCTCATCTACCTACCTACCATCTTACCGTATATAAATTAAATTATTTACGACTGACAGTTCCAACACCAAAACGTGACTACTTTATGATTAATGGCTATGAAGAGAAGGGGATAAATTCCCCTGAGCTCCATCTGGATCCGTGCCTGGTATATAAAAGACGGCAGTGGTTACCTGAACGCTCCCCCAACCCATCCTCCGGCCCCGATAATTCATATAACTTCACTCTCCCATCGGAAGTGGTTTGGAGAAATTCCAAAACAATTCACAAAATTTGTTCTTTGCCGAGATTTCTCCACAGAAACCCCGAAAATTTTACTTGGTTCTTGCAAAAATCTCGTGGGCTAGGGTACTTTTTTTCTGAAAATAACCCAAGGGGTTTGATTTCTTCAAACTTACACCGAGTTGCCCCAAGCAGTATTTCAGGTAACAAGATGCTATGCTATGCAAGAGGAGCACATGGTGAATGCTGAATGCTTAAATGATATTCTGATATGATTATAGCGTTGCAATATATAACTTGTCATTATAAGAAGTTAATCAGCCTGTACGGTCATGAAATTTACCCAGGTCTGAAACAAAAGCTTGAGTACTAGGGCTCTGGACAGGCTGGACGCTAGTATCTTATTTCGGCCCCCGTCTGGTACACGTTTTTGGACACAGCCTTCCAGATCATCTTCTATCTTTGTCTATCCTCGTGCTCAACCACAGGGCTAAGCCATCCTCTGCCAAGTTAACAATTAGTCATAGCCCTCCTCATTTCAAGTAGTTACCCTCAAGTAGTTGAGTCATAAACAGTTCGTTGCTTCCCTTCATCTCTTTACTTTTATAAACTATTACTTGTTCTTTTGAGGTATGATTCGTATTCTAGACTTTGTGCAGTTTGGACACCTTTATTCTGACGCTACTTGTGTATAATAAACTTTTACTACAACTTAAAATATTTTGTCTGGAGTCCCTCTTTTTGTGTTAACTACAACGTCGGCCCAGACCCCACGTAACTATAACCAACGCTGTCATGTGCAGTCATACAAACAAATCTGCTTGCATCATCGCCACAGTTTTGCCTACAAACTGTTAAAAACTTTTTATATGCTTTAAAAGCGTAACATTTGGGTTATCAGAGAGGGTACTCTTTTGTTAATCACAAAAAATGAAAATGACTCTCGGTACATTGTTTCTTTAGTCAGGCTTGACCAACGTTCACTTGCAACAGTTTGCTCAATGTCCACATACACTAAGAAAAGATAACGCTCCGTACGCGTGCGTACGACCCGAGTGCATAATAGTATAACAGCTTTCAAACTCTCTACATTACCTCGGCACTTAATCCTTCTGCAACACAAAATTTGACTCGGGTCTTTCCATTGACATGCTCCTTCCACCTAAAGCTTAGGTTTTCTCTGTAAGGCCTATACTTGTGCAGCACATAGGGAACCGTGCGTATAACCCTGATAGCACAATTTGGTCAGCCCGACGACGGACCGCTGTCGGCCACTCTGGCGGTCCGCCAGAGAAACGTCCGGTGGTTCACCGGCTGTCCGCCGATGGCGGCGACTCTGATTGGTTAAAAATCTTATCGATATCGTGCGAGTTTTCGTCCAGCCAGAGGACGTCCGATGGCCCTCCATCGACCTTTTGGTCACCGGCGCACCGCCGGATTGTGATATTAGGGAACCGAAGAACTTGCCCCCCCCCCCATGTGGGCTGGGGGTTGTAGAATATGCCCACGGTATTCCCCACCTGTCGTAAGAGGCGACTAAAGGGGAGGACTTGCACTGTATTTGAACAATATTTGAAACCGAACTTGAACCGGATTTATCTAGTTGACACTATATAACACATTCATGTTGGTATGTCTTTAAATCTCATCTAACTGAAGATAACTAACTTGCGCAAAGGCTAGTAAAGCTAACCCCTGATCACAAGTCGCTTTTGTACAGTCGAAAATATGCTTAAAATTTATTCTCCTTTTTATAGACTTTAGCACTGAAAGTGAAGTCTAAGAAGTGTGAATGAACCATACAGCCTGCTAAAAGTATATTAAGGCATTACTGAAGTTGCAGATTCAGTGGTTTCTCTTAAATCTCTCAAGCAAGTTCAGGCAGAACTAGATCACTGATCTACATGTAGTAATTAAAATAAGTGCGTCTCAAAAAAGAAAACCACTGGGTTCACTGCAACTATACTCCTCAGGAAACGCCTAACGATGTACATGCTGAAGAGAGACGGTTTCTTTTTCTTTTTATAGACTTTCTACAGACTGTCAGGATATGCAGCCTACAACTGCACCAAGCGTCAATGCGAAGTTAGTCGTTAAGCGCGGTACATGCGGTGATCTTGAGTGATTTGAAAAAAAAATATCAAAAAGAAAATCTAGCCTAACATCACAATACGCGATGACGTGAAGTAGACAAAACCTTTGCTATAACAAGTAAGTGTATGTGTAAAGTATAAGACCGGGTTAAACGCTGGTGCCCTGTGCGCAGGAATACATGAATGAGGATATAGTTGCAAATTGTATGTTTCATTATTTTTTAACAAGTTGCGCGTTCTTGTGCAAACTAGTGAGTAACGTTGATGATTTGCTGGTACTACATGTATAGCCCTAAGCTATTACTGTAAAGAAGTGCTCAGTTTACAGGGCCGTAGCCTGGGCGAATCCTTAAGGGGCAGTTCATGACACTATCTAAGCAGAGTACAAAGTGGCGTGCCTACAGATAGTTAACACCCTTCTTTTTTTCACCTGTACATGGATGCCATTCTGAGGAAGAGTTTTGAGGGTTAGGCGTACATGTAAGACCTGGCCTAGGTGCGAAATTGCACTATCGTTGGCAACGCTTTGAACTGATTACATCTTTGCAAATCGTCATGATATATTTTTATTCTTTCCTTTTTTGCGTAAGGCAAGAGGTGCTTTCTAAGAGAAGAGGACGGCACCCTATCCTCTTTGAGAAATGGTAAAGCTTCGTTAAGCGTTGAACTGATTATATGTTTAGGATTCCCCATTATGTTTTTTTTTCTGTTTTAGTAGGATGTAATTGAAGGACATGTTGCCTTGTTATACATTTTCTTGTTCTAAGTTTTCCTAAATCCAAAATGGTCTTACCTCTGGTAAATCTTTTGGACTGGTAACATGATTTGAAATTTTAATTATTTACTGAATTTTTCGGTTGTGACATGCATGGCACCCCTACAAGGCTGATACCCGTTGCAGGCTACTCCCTGGTACTCTTAGTACGCCACTGGGGGAACCACCATCGGTTGATTCGGATAGCGTAGGCTTGCAAGAAAATGTTCGTTCGAAATGTCTCTCAATAGACCTCAAAGATGCATTTAAACATTCTTACTTTTAAATTCCATGCTTTAGAAGCAAATTTAGATTTCAAGAAGAGAAGTTAGATTTGATTTCAAGGGAAATTCCTTTACATCCACATACACATTTCTATAAAAGAAGATAACGCAGCCACTTCTAGGTTGTAGATATTAATAAAAAAAATGGCTTATATCTTAATACAATGTTAATATTCAATGTTAGCATTTACATTTTCACAGTGCACCATTGTAACAAACTCGTTTGGTTGTTGTAGTACATGGTGAAACAAAATGTGTCTTTTGTAACAGAATAATTTGGAAAATACTGCTGTGCATGTACCCTGCTTGCAAAAGAACTTTGTTTTGGTTCCAGAATGGATCTTATCTTTATATTTTAAATGGGCCATCAATGCCTTGATGTCACCCTGGAAATGTGATAAACATTTGAAACATGTAAGCGAAATATTTTTCTTCAGTTAAAGAGGAAGTACGTTTTCTCTGAAAGTTTAAGAACTAACATGGTCTTTCCAGAGTTTATCGAACTTCTCTGTCTCTGCCCAACCTTTGGAATTAACTCTTTCACTGTGGTGACTATACAAAGCAAGTACAAAGCAAGTTAACGCAATTATATATCAGCACGGTAAAAGCATAGAGACAGGTTGTCAGAACACGTAAAAATTCAGTAACCAAGCAACGTAAAAGCCTAAACCTTAAATCATAAAAACTCTATTGAAAAACACCCTAGCTGGAAAAGTATCAATGCAAAAATCCTGTAGAGACCGCTCAAAGAAGTTCAAGAGAAGTAAACATAAGCCTGAGTAATTATTCCACCTTTTTGGCAAGATGCCTATCCAAACTAAACTTAAGAAAGCTAAACAAATAAAATAAACCTAAAAGCAATCAACACGCAGGCGAACTGATGACTAAAAGCAGTACTTTGTAAAAAAGAAGAAATCCAGTCGATAAAATGAATTGAAAACCTAAAGCTGTAATACAAGCTAAAACCTAAAAATCTAAGTGGGTAAGAAGCTTACTCTTTTATTAGAGTTAAACTCTTTTCTTTTGTTGAGCCCAAACGGATGAGCCGATTGCAGCTGGGCTAGCCAGTGCCCTTCTCTTTTAGTTAAAATTTTTCAACGTTATTTTTGCTAAAAATTTGTTTAATAATCATGAATTGTATATCACTGGGATTATGTTGAGAATATTTAAGATGAATTGCTAATTCACACCTACTTTTCCATGTAGCATATCTGACTTATGATTTCTAAAACGAATTTTAAACTGATTTGCAGTAGACCCAACATATTGCACATTACATTTATAGCAATTGGTCAAGTAAATAACTTTAGAACTAGTGCATGAAACTTTAGATCACCAGGAAGCTTTGGTGAATGTTCCTGGTTATGTTAACTACATTCCTGGTTAATGACACCAGTTATTCCTGCTTAAATGCATAGAATGCTCCACCTTGTTCCGGGTTAAATTTACCAGGATTTCCTGGTAATTGCATAGAATGTTCCACCTTGTTTCTGGTTAAATTTACCAGGATTTCCTAGTAAATGTATCAGCTATCCTAGTAAATTGTTGTTTTAATACATCTGTCGCCTAGTGAAATTTACTTGCAACTCCTGGTTAAACTCAGTCAGATCCTGGTGAATGTCTCAAAAGATTTCTCTTTTTAATTGATCAGGAAATATCTCTTACATGGTTTCATCATTTACATAAGTTACCTGGAAGAAAAATACCAAAGCATGAAACATAAAATATGTTGAAGATTCTTTATTTTTTCTGACCTCTTCTGATAGTCAAAAACATCAAAACACTGTTATATGTTAATTTATATTGGTTATATTATGAAGTAATGCTCAAGAAGGGGGCTATTGCATTGCATTAACCCAAACGTATTTTAAAATCGACGGGTACCTCTATTCACAAGTCATGACTGCACTTTGATTGCTCAATGATGAGTTGTGCAGATCAGTAGAGTAATCAACTGGATTGCGGTCACCTTACAAACAGAAGTGGGTGGATATCCCCTGAGCGATTTTAACTCAGTACCTGCTGCTCAGCTGCTGTACCTTTGAAATGTACACTAAACAAGTGTATTCCTTTGTAATTTTAATTGAAGGTGTCACATTTCAAAACAGACCACGTATTTAAAAAGAAACATTACTACTACGTAGAAACTTAAAACCACTTTTTGTCACTGCATTGATGGTTGCCAACCAACCTAAGAAACCATTGACACTAGGCCTCATAGAGTGCTCTGACATACAGTATGTATCAGCACTACAGGTGCGGGAGGGGCGGCAGCCTGTGGGGCACGCCGGGGACTTACCCATAGCCACCCAAAACACAATGTTCAGCTGATACACTATTACCGTTTAAAAGTTTTTACGCATCCACCCCCACCTCCAAGCACTCTCTTCTGAAAACCAGGTGCTGCATTGCATAGCAAAATAATTATCACAATATTATGTTCAAAGCCATAGACTTACAGCTTTATACTTTCACAAAGTTGAATCTCAAAAGACTATGCACTGTTAAAGGCAAAAACAAACAATTGCACTGTGAACATGGTTGAGGATGAATAAAAATAGTCAGTCCTATTTTTGCCATAATAATGGATCCAAAGGATTAGCTATTTCAGTTCAACCTCCAGCATCAACGCTGCTGATTTTTTTTTTTTTTTCAAAACTTCTGTTACATTGCAGAGTTGCTTCCGAAATAGTTTCATGCTCAGACAAATGCACTTTAGAAGATTCTGTATTTGAAAGTACCGCTACCAAAAAGTATGTTTGACAAGTTGCTCAGCATGGGCAGTTTGTATTGTGGTAGAGGGTAGACATGGAGTATTCAGACTTTCCCTCTCAAGTTGGCACTTTTATAGGTCCAGTGAAGAGCCAGAGTTATGATGTTTTTTCTCTCTGTTAGGTGAAAAGAATTTGCACCTTCATGTCATTCACACCACACAAACGTTTCAAGGTACTTTCCAACTTCTTCATGTTCATTAAACATTCCAAACCATAGAATATGTCAAGAAACGTGTTAAAGTGTTGCCACGCAGTAGCTTCTGCATCTTTTGTAAAGTCAGTTGTTGCATGTTTATAGGCTGCCAAGTTTGTGAACCCTCAGGCTGGTATATAGGCTTTCTAAAGGCCGGTTCATACTCCATTATAGCGCTATAAAGCTGTGTTTAAGGATGTTAGCTGGGTCTTGATATGCCGATGTAAAATTGATTCATACTTCAGTTTTCTCGCATAGCTCAACTCTCGCAGTACTGCCATGCAATGCAGTCTCCCAATACCTGCCTATGCAAAGGCCAAGTACAGTACATATGTGTATGCGGTTTGATCGGCTCTACGACAAAGTACACTATTGATTACCGTGATAATTTTAGGGAATACAAGAAAATCCTGCCTTACTAACCTTTGTCTTAATTCGTGGGAAGCAATAACTGTTTCCCTCCATTCCTACAACTCTCACTGTCACAATCAGGCCGCCGATAGTCGCACGGAACCCGAATACATGTAATGAGCCGGTATCTGGAAAGGTCCACCATTGTTGTCGAGTAGGATCGTGAGCTCGTTTCAAAAGGTCGTTCACCTACCAAGCAGCCAATCAGAAGCCGTTTCCTTTGCGATATCTCGAGAGCTTGCGAGAAAAGTTGAACAATGTTCAACTCCAAGCGATGACCATGAATCGAACTGGTGGCAAAGATATTTTGACCATATATGGTTATTGATCGCTTTATCGCGCGAGAAATTTGGAAGTATGAACCGGCCTTAAAACAGTTTCAGAATTTCGCCTTGTTTGAACCAGTATCAAGGCTTCCGTCAAAAGTGTTTGTGTGTCATGTGACGTATTTAGAAAGACTGCAAACTTCTCTTCCATTCCATGTTTGATTGAACAGGTCTACTAGCTTCCACAACACCTTTGAACTTTTAAAACAGAACGGCTATGTCTGATTATGCTTCAAATTCTCCAAGCTAGAAGTTTTCTTGTAGTTCAACCAACTTTTATCAATTTCTTGATAGTTTACATGCCTTTCAGAAGCAGGGCATCTTCTTCAATCAAATGCTGTTAATGCTGAAAAGAAATGCAAGCAGATATTATCTAATTTTCCTCAGTTCTGGTGAAGGTGAACCGTTTTGTCCCTGTATATCAATACATCTCACTTATCTCAATTTTTCACATTCAAAATAATTAGAATGCAAAAATGCATTGAGGCTTCGATGAAGCTATCACGGTACACTAAATTTCAACTTTTTCACAATACAGCCTTATGCACTTACCACCTCAACATGAAGAGTAGTACTAATTCCCACCTTAAGATAAGATGTTAACAAGGTTTTCAGTCATTTGCATCTGGTAATCTCACATGTTATTTGACTCCTACCAAAACGAGCATTTATAGATTATCATTCAGGTATGTGCTTAAGTACCAGTACCACAAGTGCCTTTTGTCTTCAATACTGTGAAAAAACGTTTGAGGCTTTTTATCTATTGTGACTCGGAGGACCTTTGACTTCCACTGAAAATGATCGGGGGTTTTACATGACGAAACATATCTATAAGTTAAGTATGAAATATATACATTATTTTTAACTTGAGGTGTCCTGTAAACAAGATTTTCAGAATCTGACCTGCAGTGACTCCAGATGACGTTTGACCTACCACATACGGTATGCTACCTTAATTGAAGTAAATTTTGTGTTAAAAAATTTACGCATTTTAGGTACTAAAAAAACGAAATCGGCAACAGTGAGGGGGCCATGGCCAAATGGCCCCCTAAATACACGACTGATAATCATAATATAAGTTTAACCATTAAATCACACTGGTGAATTAATACCGAATACATAGGTGCTGGTGCAATTCAAATCAGATCTTTGTTTTTATTACCAAGGCATTTTTGTAACTATTGATTACCTTTAGCTACATCATTGCATCACTTTTCTTTCAGTAGGTGCCCGAAAAGTTCTCATCATATTGCCTTAATTTTTACAAAAATATTTGGTTGGGGGGCTGCAACCCCCAGCCCCCGCCTTCTACGCCTATGGTCAAAGATGCAGTGGGGTGGAAGAATGCTTCTCCCCCACCCCTTCAATTCAAGGAAAAAAACCTTATTTGTTTCCTCTGTACAAAGTTTAAAAAATCTGCAATTTTCCATAAAATTTGCACAGAAAGTTGTACCAACTTGATCTTAGGTCGAAAAAATATTCACTACATCTCCAAATGGGAGGGATCTCCAAATGGGAGGGAGACCCCCTCTTCTTACAACACACTTCCAGGACGGTGGTCTGAAACAACATTCACTCCCCTCCCTGTCTCGAACAGCTTCTACGCCTTTGCTAAATATTACTCAACTCTTAAGGTCTGAAACTATATAATGACACTTGTAGTGACATCCATGATAGCAGGGCCTTTTTTAACATACATACTGGGTGGGCCGTGGCCCACCCAGTCCCCAACTCAGCCCACCCACTCATTCCATTTGCCCCCCCCCCCCCAGTAGGTCCTTTTTTGTCATACATATAAAACACATGATGATAATAAATAATCAATATCTGACATTAAAGAATGGTAGCCTCATGAAGGCATGAAAACATTTTCACAAGAAGTCGGCCCATAGCTTCTGTGTGGTCACACCACACAGTATGACAGTGGAGAAATATGTCTCCACATACAATATACTATACTCAGACTTAAGAATGACCACCAGCGAACGATCACTCAACGACAGGTTGCTTATCCACTGGAATGGGGTTCCAACGGCCAAGTTCGACCCAAGGCCATCAGTGGAAAGCTTCCTGGCTGCTAAAGAGAGACGAATGAACCTCCCAAACATCGAGTCCTACAAAGGAAGGGATTTTGTTAAGAAGTTCTTCCTGTAAGTAGGTGAGCCACCAGGCCTACAAGGAGAGCAGTGACATTGCCAAGTGATAGACTACTTCGCAAGGTATGTGGGGGGGGGGGGCGTCGCAGGAGGAGGTAGCTAGTATCTACGTGCGATGTTATCAAAATCCCAAAATAAAGTATGTTAGGATGTCACTAGCTATCCTTTCCCAGCCAGCAAGCTCACCTGGACCCCATGTGGGGTTCAGATGGGCAACCAGATGGGGCCCATGTTGGTTACACCTCGTTTTGTCCTGCGTGCCCAGGTGGAGCCCACTGGGCCAGCTCCAGCCTTCAGCCCAGCTGGGATCAGATGGTCTGAATGTGGACTGGCCGGGAGAGCCAGGCACGCAGGGCAAAACGAGGTGTAACTCACATGGGCCCCATCCGGTTGCCCATCTGAACCCCACAGGAGGAGGGCTAGCTCTCTGGGTGTGGTATGCAGTTTTGTTTCTAGCAATCATCCTGGGTATGTTACATGCCAACTAATGCAGGGGCAATAAAAAGTAGCCGGTCAGCGACGGCTGATCGCCGCCAACAGCAGAATCTGCCATTGTCTACTTTTCCACCTTTTATTCCCCCCTCCTATTTCCACCCTTTTCCCTTCTTTCTTTAGGTCGCTACGGCAGCTGCAAGTTATACGAACTGTGACCATACAATGCAATGCTGCAATGACAGCAGTTTGAAAATATTCCATTTCCAGTGTGCTGATTAGTTATTATCAACAATGAGCAATACTGCGGCGCGCACTGCAGACCTGGACACAGTGTCACGGCTGCGCGATGCGAGTTGCTGAAAGTTCAGTACACGAGTTAAATCAAACAATTATAAGTAGGTCTATAATGCATGGGCTTAGCAAACTGAAAAGGATTTGGGTACTTCGCCCAGTCAAAAAATGTGTTACGAATCATTGAGGATGTTTCTTAGAATGAAAACATGCAGAGCATAATATCTCAATTTTAGGATGGTTCGATAGAGCCTCGAAATTCTCGGGAAGTGCCATTTCCTGCGATCTGGGGTGTCTGTCGATCCCCCAAAAATTCAATACGCTACGCGCCAACTGATGGCGGCGCTCCACTTAGTAACATCGTGTCAGATGGTCCCTTTTGTGAAATAGCCCCCCAGTTCAAATTCGTTAAAAAAGGCCCTGCATGATAGTCTCTAAAAATCAAATTTTAGTCACTGTTGTCTACAAAAGTTTGTAGGCTTGTAGCCTGCCTTGCATGAATTTAACAGCCCCCAACAACATTCATCACCTAGTGTGATGCCACGGTCAGCTTATTGCACCCATGGTACATCAATAAGAGACTTGTTAATGACACTGATCAAATAATAAAACTGTCAACTGTGTTTACATATATCTAGAGGTCACTCAAGGATTTCTTCTGCACTTCTCTGGCAGAGTATGCAGTACCACCATGGAAGTATGTCAGGGTAATACTTTCATGGTATCACAAAAGAGCACAAGGCTCTGTAAGTCTGACCTTGTCCAACGTTGTTGTTATGACTACTGGGATAGCAGGCTCTGTCAATGAATTTAATTTAAGAGTGGAACTGTAGCTAATGGTTACTATACAGAGCAATGCGGGTAATACTTCATGTCAATTTTTGTTTCAGTAACTGCACTTATTGAACCTTCCCAGTTTTGAACTGAAAGCAGCACATACAATATTATAGCAATATTTTCAGCAATATATAAATTCTTCTGAGGCTGCAGCTCTCTTGTGTATGTCTTCTCCACAGAACACACACCAAATGTTTGTTGGTCATTCTAAAGTCATGGTTGGTTGAGTTCAGTTGGAGGAAACTGTCTTCCTTCAGTTCCTTTTATGTTCAGTTATTGTGAGAATTTACCAGCTGAGACTCTAGAATGACCAACACAGACACTTATTTGTATGTGTACTGTAAGGTAGACACACGCGTACAAGAGAGCTGCAGCAGTAATACCTATCCTGAAGAGGAATTCGAAACAGGATTCGACAAGCTTACAGGTTACACCAAAAACGTTTCCATTTTATATGATTTCCTGGGGCACCCGAAAACGGCAAGGCACTTTACTCCCATATAATGAACCATTCTAGTGCAAGTATTTTTTTAGATTTTCTAGTGAGCCCTCTTTCGAAAATAAAATTTCAACAAAATGTAGGCCCTATAGGCCTACTAGGAAAAAGTTCAGCACAAATAAAGAATAAAAAATCTTTTTCATGACAAGGGTCTGGTGTGCCTTCATTTTGTGATAATTGGAAGCTTGTATATGACTAAGACAAACTGAGGTACGCCTAGACAAAAGTTAACAATTTACCTAACTGTAAAATCATTCTTTCAAGTTGTATCAGGGAAATCCATGACAACTTCAGCTCATTTTTCTTAGGCTTAGGGCATGGGTACTACAAAATCTCTTAATTTGCTAGCTGATTTGCCTACCTCAGTCGAGTTTCTATCACTGTTAAAAGAATTGGGCAAAATTTGACCAACTTCTTGCCCAACTTGGGCATGTATATAACAACCTCAAAAAGGTAGTAAAAAGTGACCAACTAAGTTGGGTACAAAATTGCCTCAACAATTGGTCAAAACCTTGACCATTTGTTGGTCAAATCACCAGTGAATAACTGCTGGGCATTTCTCTCCCACGAGCGTTGGGTAAACTTCTACCCAACATTTGTTGAAATTTTATCAATTTATTGGGAAAGATATAAACCAATAATTGGGCAGTTTATCCTTCGATGTTTATTGTGCACTATACTGACCAATGATATGTTTCCTATCTTTTTCTGTTACAGTACTAGTTATAACCATAAGCGGCTCGCCATAGGGGCACGGGGGGCACTTGCCCCCCCCCCAAAAAAAAAAAGTTTGCAAAGCATGGTCTTCAATTTTCCAAAACAAAAAATAATAAATAGGCCTAAATAAAACAAAACATGTAATTCGAGATGGGTTAGGCCCTCCCTTTTCCTTGACTCGGTTTAATATTAACGAACTGAATAACTTTCCAATGCAATGTCGCGAAGGTTAAACATTAATAAAGTGCTTTCAAAACGACATTTTTTTCGGCGCGCTTCGCTCGCGTTTTCTTAGTTGCTTGTTTGCTACTATATATACTTCAGACATCAACAATGGACCTACCATTAGTGCGATCTAAGGTTATCAAAACAAATGATCACGCTGTGATTTTTGTAATATAATTAGCTTAGGCATCATAATGTCATTTACAGAGGGTAACGGTAGTGCTGGAGTTAAATGCCCATAGTTTTGCAGACACTTCAGAGCTTTCGGGGTCATTCGATACACAACCCTTTAGCCGTGTAGATTATCATCCACGACTAAAAGCAGTTTTGCCCGGGTGTCACCTGGCCAGATTAGCATAGCTATCTGTCTACAAAAAGTTGTAACGGGCATGTAGCCTAAACGTATTGTGTTTCCCATAGAAGAAGAGATTTCCTTTCCCTTGTCCAAATTGACAGCGCCGTTGGCCCACGAGCGGTCTTATGACTGTCAAATGGCATGTTATGAGCAATAGATTCTCCACTCCTGTGCTAAAGTATACCGTTTCAGTTGATTTTAAATAAACACACCAAACAGTCAATCTAAGTTCAGTGTTGTGAGACTTTTTGGCCTAGCTATTTGTATATAGGATGAGACGTCGTTCTGAGTTAGGGGAATTCCCCTCCCTCTTTAAAAAATTTCGTTTCGGAACGGTACTGAGATCCAAAATAGTGCTATCATTTCATCGTTTTCAAGTGTCTTCAGTGCTCGAAATTTTCGTTAGTTTAAGAAAACAATCCAGAAAACCAATATTTTATGGTTTCTTGGCAAAGCTGAAACACATTGTGTGACACAATAAAAAAAAAACAAAATATTTAAAGGTGGGGCTCATTTTATACAAATGGATCAAGCCGCTTTGCCCGTTTCACCTGCCTCTTACTCCCCCTATGGAGTAGCGATTGGCTGATATGGTTGCCTTTATTTTCATAGGCATAGGAAGCGGGGCGGGGGCGGCTGGGAGGCTAAATCCCCCCAGTCAAAAATGTGAGGGGGATGAAGTATGCTTCCGCCCCCAAGTCCAAGGGCGAAAACCCCTTATTTGTCTCTTCTGTAAGAAATGTCAAAAATTTGCTGTAATTTTTCCTTAAAGTTTGTCCAAAATGTTGCACCAAATTGCATCTGAGGACCCTCAAATACCCAAAAAATTTTCAGAGGGGAGGGGGACACCCCTTAGACCCCTCCCCCAGGACGGCGATCCGAAACAAGGTTCAGCCCCTCGTCTCGAAAAGCTTCCTATTCCTATGTTTATTTTTAAAGTAGTCAGCTCATGACTGACTGCCTGAAATGGTTTTTGAAGAACTCTTGAAAACTAAACGGGGCATCGCTGTAATACATTATAATAACCATACTCCTATTGTACTATCCGGAGCTGACCATTAATATTGCGGGGGGGGGTCTTCCGAACCTCCCTGAATACGGACTTGAGTTTGCCCCCCCCAAACAGAAATTCTTAGAGCCGCCCATGGTTATAACGAATCACAGCTGGTAAATGAGGCCTTGAGAAGTCTGTGCATTAAACTGTGGTTTATATCATTTTAATTGCAATGTAATATTGTGCAAGTAAATTAAAATATGACATTGTCCGTTGAAAAATACGTTTCAGCGTGCACTCACACTGAGACACATCTCAGGTCGAGGCAACCCACTAAAAATCCAAAAGCGTTAGTCTAATCTGTTGGCTTGTCATCTTTATCCGTAATGTCCAAAACAATCAGGTTTAAAAGGCACTGATGCTTCGGTCAGTTAAGTCAAAGTTTGTCCCTTGGGGACAGGCGCGGTTCTAGATCGAGACTTGGGGGGGGGGCTTAAGGGGGTGGGCTTGAAACAGAAGAATCATAAAATTTTCTCTCAAATATGTTAATCGGCCACGCGCACGCTGAAACCAATGATAATAAAAACAGTACCAGGGACGGCGCAAGGTTATTTTGATAGGGGACATGGGTTGAGTGATCGCCGTCCTGGGGGAGGTGTCTAAGGGGAGGGGTGTCCTCTTCCTCTGAGAAATTTTTGCTAATTTAAGGTTGCTAAGATGCAAAATGGTGCGTTCTTTGGGTAATTTTTTGACTGATATATATATGACTGGAAAATGTTCATAACTTTGTGAGTTCTAATTTTTGGTTGGGGGAAAGAGGGCCTTCTTAGGGGAGAGGTCTAAGGGGAAGGATGTTCCCCTCCCTGTGAGAAATTTGTGCTAATTTAAGGTTGCTAAGATGCAAAATGGTGCGGTCTTTGGGTTATTTTTTGACTGATATATATGGCTGGAAAATGTTTATAATTTTGTGAATTCTAATTTTTGGTTGGGGGAAAGAGGGCGGTCCTAGGCGAGGTCTAAAGGGAGGGGTGTTCCCCTCTCCTGTGAGAAATTTTGGTTACTTTAAGGTTGCTAAGATGCAAAATGGTGCAGTCTTTGGGACAGTTTTGACTAATATATGGCTGGAAAATGTTCATAACTTCATGAATTCTAATTTTTGGTTGGGTAAAAGAGGGCTGTTCTAGGGGATAGGTCTAAGGGGAGGGGTCCCCCACCCCTTTTGAGAAATTTTGGTTACTTGAAGGTTGCTTAGATGCAAAAAATGGTGATGTCTTTGGGATATTTTTGGACCCGATCATATGGCTTCAAAACATTCTTAATATTTTTGGTTAGGTGAAAGAGGAGCTTTTTTTGTCTAAGGGTATGTATCAACAAACCTCCTGAAGTCCCCTCTGGACACATTACTACCTTCTAGTCGGGGAAAGTTTTACGCAAAAATACGTGCGTGGAGTCCACAGAAATATTCTCGAACTATTAAGAAAATTTGCCTTGCTTCATTTGTGCATTATAAAATCGTATCTAAAGGCTGGTAGAAACCGGAATATGGCCTCTTGGAAGCTCTGGATTAACTATATGGATCAGATATAGGCCTACCCTGCCCTCCTCTTTTCTTCTCCTTTACGTCTTCTTTTCCTACTCTTTTTCTCTTTTCCTGCAAATTACAGGGGGATAGGCCTCCCTCCCCCCTCAGTGGCACCGCCCCTGACCCTGACATAGATGTAACGTATATACAGGCATATATTTTTTATTTGGAAGAATGTAGCAAACGTTACTGAGAGATACGAGCAACTGGACTTGTTCACATTAATGGTAATAACGATTCGGCCTGTAGATTTGACTTAAAAGGACTGCTAGTATAGCTGGACGAGATCAGCGACAAATGACTCGTTTTGAACTTCCAACAGATGATTAATCCCTTAACTTGATTTACATGCGTACATACTATCATAGATGTTACTTATGTTACTTATCTGACCCAACTTCCATTGTATGAAATCGTGAACCTAATATGTGATTTCGAGACACAGACGACAGTTTCCCTTAACAAACTAAATCCATTACACTAGATGTGCACAATTGTATTGGGCAATTTTGTTTTTCTCAGTACACGCAAATATAGCATAACACAACCTCCGAAAATTTGGGGGGGGCTTGAGCGAATTTGGGGGGGTTGAGCCCCCAAAGCCCCCCACCCGTAAAACCGCGCCTGCTTGGGGACGTTGTACTCCTTCAGGGAGCAGAACTCCTTCGGGAGTATTGTTTGGTTTTCGCCCCTGGCTCTTCGCCAGAGAGTGAGAGGACTTTTCGAAAAAAAAGCTTCGTTGTTTTGTACTTGTTTTGTACTTCCATCACCACATAATAACACCAGCCATAATTGAGAGCTACAGTTCCTCTTGCTTATACATCTGTGATTATAAATAAAGAAAATTTACGTCACCTATATGAATGTACTTTCGGACGTGAAAGAGAATACCCAAGATTCTGGACTCTCATTGGATATCTTATCCGTCAGCTCTCTTTTTGAGATGTCGAATTTCACACAAACGTGTGCTAGTTCGTAGTACTATGTTTACACTTTTGGGGAAATAGACCACGAGTTTGTGGCCAAACAGAATGTGCGAGTGTTCCTCTCTTTGCAAGCGTCAAAGATTCTTAAAGGGTTTTTCAGTGCATCAAATCTATGTCTCATTATCAGCAGAAATGCGAAGCCAAAATGAAGTCAAGTCTGTGGTTGCTCCCAGCAAGAACTGTAGCAAACGGTTTGCCCAACTTTAAGCAAACATTATAATAAATAGCCATTAATCTCCTAACAAGTATAGGTAAAGCAAAAATATGCCCAACAGTTGAATGTAAGCTTGTCACCAGTTTGATCAATGATTGGATAATACAGTAAACATGTACTGAAGGGAAGTTTTTACCATTACATGAGCAAGGTGTGACCAACATATAACCAAAGCGTTTTCCCCACCAAAAAATTACCCAGTATTTTAACAGTGTAAAATTTAGTATAATAATGTATATACCGGCCATAATTCCAAGACATACTGAGCGGAAGCTTCTAATATAAATTATTATTTAGACAGCACTTTAATACTCAAACAGCTTGGATGAATGTGCACATTTTTGGTAACTTTGCTTTCGTAAGTAAACGTTGTTATTTTCCACAAAGATCTCATCCCCACATCAGAACATATATTGACCGAAATGGGATAGTACTTCCAGCTTCATACATCTGCAAACTAGCTCCAGTTTACCTATTACTCGGCCTATATGACGACATTTCGATACCATACGGTTAACCACACAACAACTGCGAGTGTTGAACAGTGAGGCATGAACAGGCATAACGTATGGTCTGTACTGAATATAATGTACGAAAATTAACTGTAAAGTGGCCCACAGAACAGTCATAAAACAAAGCAAAAATTAAATATTTACCTTCGAAAATATCTTTTATGCTTGGTAAACTCCATTCCTCTGGTTAATCGGTCACGAAGCCTTCATTTTTGATGGAATTGTTGCTGTAATGGCTGGGTTGTTCGCCATTCTTCGTCGAATGTTGCGAGATAGGATATAATTATCATAATTTACAATGGCGGGATAAATCAGCCAATCGGAGCGAGCACAAGCAGTTCCTGGTAAAGTGACCTTCGTTGAGCACCAGATTTGTGTTGACCTTAGTTTATCACATAAAGACCAACCAGATTAGTGTGAAATTCACCAGAATATTGTTGCCAAAGGCTTAACCAGGAAACTTTCACCAGATAGGTTTTAGAGTGTACAAATTGTACCTGCGATGGGTTACGTGAAACACCCACAAAAGAAAATTTTCAACACATTTTTCCAAATTTTCGTACACTATATGTAAGTTATTGCACTGAAATCCGCTTCTAAGACAAAAGATTACAATCTAATGACCAAAGATGATAATGCATTTTAGAGACATGCAATAAAGCTGTACCGGGTCGAATCAGGGACAAATTTACCCTGCTCCGGACTGTCAGGCTCAAAATTACACAACAAATAGGCCTAGATATAGTATCAATTGGGTCAAAAGCCATACCAATTGACTTAGTAACCTCTTTTGATTAATAAGTCACGTGATTATCTGCATTCTGAAATAACACGTGTTAACGAATACAGGATTCTGACTGAATGTAAGGAACCGGTGTTACTTTGAGGTTGCTGGTTGTAATAATCATTTTATTTTCCCCTAACCCCTAATATCGTACTAAATCAAATACCGTATAGTAAGTATAGCAACCAGAAGCAAACAACATAGGTACCAGTTTTTTTGTTTTTTTTTTTTTCATTTAAAAATTATAAAAAGTGAAGTATGGACACCATGCGTCCAACCAAATATAGATTTGTTTTATAATGGAAATATTCAAGGGGTTTGTTCCATTCCACCGACGTGGAATGACATTTTTGTAAAGAACTGAATGAGAATTTCACAAATTTTAATGATTTTTCCATTCTTTGACGAGTTCATTTTCATTCAGTATTAAAACATTATCTAAATGAATTTCTAATGGCAAAATGAGCCTGCAAAGTGTGGTCACTTTTCTTTATACGCCGTTTATTTCAAAAGTTATGCCGGTTTATCTTTATATAGCGGCCAAAATGGCCCCAAATGACCCCATGGGACACCAAATCGTTTTGAGAATATTCAAATTCTTTAATTAAACACTTTATGGATTAAAAGAAATGTAAATGAGAAAAACAGGTTATTTGGTTGTATGGCCGGGGAACTTTACTTTCCGACTAGACGAGTACAGTTCAAGACAGTGATCTGAATAATGTGATTGCTTTCAGGCTCGGTGATAAACAACGTATCCATTTAAAATATCCAGATAATTTCCCTTACTGCAACCCTTCTTGAACCCTTATTGAAATTGTATAAAAAATCACCAGATAGGTATATGTGAAATTATTCCACATACTAGTCACGGCTGTGGTCCAATTTGATGCTTCAACTTAATATTCTGTATAAAACTTGAGATGGGGCAACTGAAAATGAAGAATGTTTAAAGGCCACGTAGGTACAATTCATCGTAATTGACGCTTTTGCCATTCTAGAGACATAAATATTGTGACACGATGATACACGTCAACCGATCGGTCGTCGATAGTGTTTTTTATTGTCATCAATGAGGGTAGTTGCCTCATTATTACGAAATCCTGACAGCTACCCGGGACTCTTCATGTTCCTCCCAATGGGACCAGGACCCAACCAATTACGCCTCTGATAGATTATTTTCTCGTAGATGGTTCCCGTTGAAACTAATAAAAAAAACGCACCAACTGCATGATGAACCATTGGGTAGCACATAATCCACTGTTTGTTCCTTTTCACTGCGTGAGATACATGTAATTAAAGACTTCAGTGCAACAAAGATTCTGTATACTTTTGAGTTTTCCACCCAGGTGCAGAAAAATTAACAATAATTCTTACTTCGTTTATCTTTGCCACTTATCTTAGCTTTAGGCCTGTACAGTTTGTCTGCTTTACTCATTTTGGTAATTACATGTCTTCTTTTACAATAAATAATGCCCCTTCCTTAGTCGCCGCTGCCGAGGCTACGAATAAACACATCAAATGGAAATCATTGAGATAGACTTTCTCTCGGCTTGAAGTGCATAGCCAGGGAGCTGCCACTCAGAAGGATAAGTAAAAGGCGAACTTGTAGAAATCGTATTCTTTACATTTTTATTTTTTATTTTATTTTTATTTATTCACTTATTTTATTATTATTATTATTTTTTCTTGGCAGTTTCCTGGTAGGCATTGCGGTAGGTAATTGGTAACTGCAAAATCAATCATAACTAACAAACACTGATGTGAAGATTCCCTCAGTTCTCCTTGAGCCTGCAGCTGTTTAATACCTATCATCCTTAAAGGATGACCTCAGATCAGGTCAGCTGCAGATTGTATTACCATGGAGGTAATTACCACGGATTGTTTGTGTCCATAAAAAGTGACCAAGTCTGGAGGCCTAATTAACGTAAGGTCGTACTACAAACAGGAAGTTACAACGGAGCAATTCATATAAAGTTCAACCCACTTTGAAATACCTTCGAGCGTGGCATCTTTGGCCAACAGGAGTTTCAATTCTTCCCATTTTCTCTGTATGTAAGTATGGTATGCGAAACACAGTGTGAAAGCCTGACCTTGTAATCAGTTCAAGCATCTGTTGTATCGGACAATACCCACTTGAGAATAAAGGTAAATATGCTGATAGACTTTTATTGATTGGTACGTTAGTTCCTCTTCTAAATTTTGTTTGCTTCACCTTCTCAAGGAGGATTTGATCATTTGGTCCTAAGGTAGTCCTCAGTCAAAGATTCGATGATAACAATGCTTTGAAGTGATAGTTGCCTAACCAACGAGGGTAAAACCTTTGTCACATGTTTAGTTCAAATGACTATAAACGCACTATTAAAAACGGGTTAGGCTTGAATGGAGCTTTGATATGTTAGAGGGGTACTTAAGCTAAGCATTATCACGGTGATATGCATTAAGACTCCGTGTGCGATCCTCAGGCCTGTAGCCAGGCGGGGGCACGGGCAAAATTTTATTACCTGTGAACGGTTGCCCCAGTATGACTTCAGGCAGTTTTGACCACAAATGCACCTTCCGAAAGGAATTTACTAATGAATGTATTTTGTTTTCAGTAAGTTTGTTTTAAAACAAGTTTGTTTCATTTTCAGTTACCTGTTGCTGTGACAACCGTTTCAACTACATTGGCTTTATAAAGGTTAGGTTCCACAATTATGCTAACGTTCTTCGTGTAGGCGGGATTCTGGAGAAACACAAATCTGAATCGATGAGAGGCTCTATCTCTTTCTCTTACCACTTTGATGAGTTTTAATTCAAACTCAACATCATGATAAGCATATTTTGTAAGAAACGCCAAGTGCAGGGCCGTAGCCTGCGGGGGTACAGGGAAGCCACTGCCCCCTGAGATTTCCAAACCGTAAATGAAAGTTGGCCTACTTGAGAAAATGTACAGAAATGCCGAAAATTTCACTGTCCAAATTATGATTTCAAGGTCCAAAAATCATGGAAAATTGCATTTAAGGGTTCCTTTTTCCAAAATTTCCCTGGGGAGACCAGGGACGCGTTTTTTTTTTTGTGTTTCCCTGATTGACGAATAAACCATCTTCCTCCTTCACCCTCCTACACCACCATATACACTGGCTAAAGATAAAATAGCCAATGATTACCTCTAATTATTAGCTAAAGTCAATGAAGTTATAAAGTAACTTTTAATTTAAAAGGCAATTTAAAAGGCATAAGCAGTCGCGGCAAACTTATTTTCAACAACAGCTAAATCTCACAAATATCCCCTATTTCACTTCAAGTATCTTTCATGATATGTTAGAACATAAACATTGCATATTCAAGAAAACCAAGGAGTTACTCTACACGTGAATTTCTCAATTGATGCATTGAGAAACATATTGTAACATGATTTTCCATAGCCATCCATGAATTAGGATGCTCGGGTACACTAATTCAGATTGGGGTGACTGCATTTCCCAGTTTAAATAAAATCTAACTTTCCTTCTTGAAATCTAAACTTGATTCTAAAGCATAAAATTTAAAAGTGAAAATGCTAGAATGCATCACTTTTACCCAATTTTCTTGGAAGGCCTGCACCATGGCTATGCACCAACTAAGGGTGGCTCCCCCAGTGTCCCACTAAGAGCGCTAGGGGAAAGCCTGCACCGGGTACCAGCCCTATACGGGTGCGATGCATACCACAGCTGAAGAATTCAGTAAATAATTAAAAGTTTAGATCATTTTATGAGTCCAAAGTTTCCACTTTATAACACCATTCTGGACCTAGGAAAACTTAGAACAAGAAAAATTTCTTAAAAAGTAGATGTGTAATCCCTCCCCTTAGACAATATCCCCTTCAATTACACTCTAACGGGATAGCAAAAAATCACTAAATAATAAGGATTCCTAAACATGTAATTAGTTGAACGGCTTACAAAGCTTTCGAAAGATAGTACCATTTTGCATGCAAGACAACTCACATTGACAAAAATTTCTCAAAGAGTATAGGACGTCGTCCCCTCTTAGACAGCACCTCCTGCCTTCCACACAGTCACAAAACATGAAGACTATCACTACATAATGACAATTTGTACACATATAATCAGTTCAAAGCTTTGCCAACAATAGCCTGAACCTAAGCCCGGCTTTACATGTGCCCCTCCCTTCATCCCCCTTCACGATGGTACTCAGAACAAGTGAAAAAGGAAGGGCCCGCCTGGGTGTTAACTATCTATAGGCATACCATTTGGTGCTCCGCTTAGACAGTGTCATAAACTGCCCCTGGAGATTTTGTCCAGGCTACGGCCCTGACAGGGCCGTAGCCTGCGGAGGGGTAAGGGGCTACTGCCCTGAGATTTCCAAACCGAAAATGAATTATGTTGGCCTTCTTGAAAAAGATGCTTAAATCCTGAAACTTTCACTATCCAAATTATGATTTTAGGGCCCCCAAGTCTGGAAAATTGGATAAAAGGTCCCCTTTCTTTCAAAATTTTCCCCGGTGGGTCCCCGCACCCCTGCCGTGGATGCATTCTTATGCTGGTTTTTCCTCCTGACGAATTAACTATCTTCCTATGAGAGACAAAGCGCTTGAATACACTAACAAATACCCTGGTTAAAGATGAGTCAAGCTAACATTACCTTTAATTATTAGCTACACTCAACGAGCTGGAAACGAAACTCCTAATGTAAAGGTCATAAGCAGTAAGTTCCCGCAAACTTATTTTGAAACAACAGCTCAATCTCACTCACAAACGTCTTCTTATTTCACTTCAAGTATCTTTCCTGAGCGTTAGACTGTAAATACTGCAGATTCAAGATAAACCAACGGGGCCGTAGACTGCAGAGGGCAGGGGACAGCCCCCCCCCCGAACATTTCCAAATCGTTAATGAAAGTTGGCCTACTTGAGAGAAAAAATACTGAAACGCCTGAAATTTCACGGTCTAAATTATGATTTCAAGGCTCAAAAACATAAAAAATTGTATATAAAAGTTCCTATTTTGCCCGATTTTCCCGGCGAGGTCCTCTTTTCTTGCAAAGTTTACACTACACCTACGCGCCAACAGATGATAGGTCCCCCAGTGAGGCACAAAGAGCGCTAGAAAGAAGTCCGCACCGGATACCAACCTTGTAGGAATGCCACGCCACAGTGAAAATATCCAGTAAGTAATTAAAGTTTCGGATCAAATTATCAGTTTTGGATCTAGGAAAACGTAGAACAGGAAAAATTTCTCACAAAGTAGAGGTGTCATCCCCCCGAAGCAACATCCCTTTCAATTACACCCTACCCAACACGGAAAGAAATCACTAAAAAATGAGGATTTCTAAACATATAACCAAGTCAACGCTTTACGAAACTTCACCAAGATAGCAACATTTGGCATCCAGGCCACCTCACACTGACAAAAACTTCGTAAAGAGTACAGAATCAATTTGTAAACATATAATCAGTTTGAAGCTTTTCCACCTATAGCACAATTTTGCACCTAAGCCAGGTCCTACTTGTACCTTACCTCTCCTCTCAGCACACTCCCCCAGGATGGTACTCATGCACAGCTGAACACAGGAGGGACCGCCCGGATGTCAACTACCTGTAGACACGCCACTTGGTGTTCCACTTTGTGTCATGAACTGCACCCCTAGAGATTTCGCCCAGGCTACGGATCTGTCATAGCTTAGTTAAAGCGACAGTACAACAGATTTGTTTTCAACACTTAATAGTTCACTTGTTCCCTCTCCTATAATTACATATACGATAGGTCGGTTAATTGTGAGTTGCCTATTAGTCAGCGAAAACCAAGATTTAGTCTGTACATTCTGGTCAGTTCTTGCATAGGCGGAAGGAACCCCAAACTGCCACTCGTAGTTGAACTGTGAGCAGTGTCATGGGGGGGGGGGGGCAGGGAGGACGTTTCCCCTAAAGATCGCCGTGCCCCTATTTATGCCCCCTCCAAATGAAATTTTCGGAATTGAAAAAAATATGCACAAACAAAACAATTATATATATATAATATATTTCAACCTTTCCTTCTTTGATAAGGGCTACGCTCTATCTAGGATTGGTTTCAATTCAAGATCGAATGTATTAACCAATTACTCTTCGACCTATATATATATATATATAATATATATATATACATATATATATATATATATATATATATATATATATATATAACACTAAATTAAACATTTGGGAGACATTGGGATAAAATCCTTCCTTAGGGAGACAATCGGTTATATTCATAAAATTTAATATATTTCCATATCTAAGCATACAAATACTCATACAAAAATACCAATAATTCTTAATGAATGCCTTTAACTTATGGTACGTTTGTTTTAACTGTATCTTTTACACACAAGGTTTAATTAAATAAACAATATATTATAAAGTATTTCGCAATACTTATTTGTCTCCCTATAATACATATAAATTACATGCAACACATGACACACCTGTATTTCTATGGTAAATAATAGCACCTATGATGTATTTATGCAGCTTACACAGTAGCATAATAAAGAGGGCGCTAATACGCTACCATAGAAATAAAAATCTTTTAGAAAGAATGTAGAGAAGGGGTTTAAATAATGGTGCAAAGAATTAGGGAGACATGAATTTGTCTCCATAGTGAAAATGTCTCCTTAATATACCAATTATAACTGCATTTTGTCTCCCTAATAGGTTATTAATAGAAATATATATATATATATATATATATATATATATATATATATATATATAATCGTAAAAGGTGTTAACCAGTCAATGGTAAAGTGCTCAACCTGTAAAGGGAGCTAAAATATATTGAAAGGTTGTAACTGGGTTACTACAAGACAGCTTTACAGAACTGTTTCGTAAGGGCCAATTTGAACAGGTCCTCACTCTTCAGAAGCCTGATGTAGAATGGTGTCAACAACGTTGAATACGCCGTGCCCGTTGAACCGTACTGTGGACGTGTTCGTTTTTGAAAACGTGTTCGTTTTTGAAAACAGGCACGGGTGATTAGGTCGAGTCAAGATACTTTACCTATTGGAATAATTACACAGCAGATGTTTATTTCTGTGTCTGCAAGAGCTGATGAGTTCGTTTCTTTTGTTTAGAGTGGCTAAGGAAGGTTTGAGTATGATGAAGAACTTTTCTTCTAGACAGAGGTTGCAGGCTTTTGATGATGTGGAGTATGCCCGAGCTTTGCTTATAAGCTTCCATTTCACGGAGTGTTCTACATTTGAATCCTTTAACTTCCAGATATGTTCACTGAGTGCAGTTGCGTTTCTCTTGTCTTTGTGTTTGAAGCTAGACTTGTGGGCGTTGTATCTGGTTTTGAAGGTGTTTTCTGTTAGATCAATGTAAGTTTCTTCCTTGTGATTGTCATGGCGTGTTACAGTGGCTTGGTACACTATGTTGTTGGTGAGGCAGTTGCCTTGCAGTGGACACTGGCTTTGTGTTCTGCAATTGCAGTTGTTTTGTGTTGCTGGTTGCAGATTCTGTTTGGTCAGTATGTATTTGTTGTGCGCTGATATTATTTGGTATTTATTATTTGATATTTTGATATTTTGGTATATTATTTGATATTATTTGGTCCATGTTTGCCATGCAGCTGTAACTCATTTATATATATATATATATTTATATATATATATATATATATATATATTATATATATATATATATATATATATATATATATATATATATATATATATATATATATATATATATATATAAACGTTATTTGTGAAGCAATTTCTCGGGTCGAGTTGATCACATTCCTAGAAAACATGCCAATTTAACAAAGTTAAATCTTTGACCAGTTCTAAATATTATTGTCTGTGTGACTGATTGTTTAAGGTTGTCTCTCATAATGCAATTATACAATATAAAATTTATCATAATCAAATATGAGTGACTAACGTTGACATAGTATGCCCGTCACGATTTCTGTATAATGATCACCCTAAAGAATTTCGCATGATCTCCTGTTTTATATATACATTGTTAAAGATGATATTAAACTAGTGTTCATGAAAACATATCCAATGTGAATGCGTCTATTTCAAAGTTTTGTACGGTATTCAAGGTGCTAGTACTTTAAGAAAAGAATCCAATCTAGTCTTCCTTATTCGCGCCGGAGTCAGGCTGTCAGGCATTTGTGGAGAACAGTAATAAAATATTTTTAATTGGCCTTGACCGCAGGAAAATCAAATTAAACAATAAAGCAAGTGTACAGTTTGATGTCTAAAACCAAGAACGCTGTCGCCAAGTTTGACCTGTATTCAAGTTTTATGACAACTGTCAACCGTTGACCAAGTTGACCGTTGACCAAGCTGAAACAGTGAACTGCAGACCAAGACTTCGCTATAGGACAGTAAGACATTTTGTCGTCGAGTGCAAGAATCACTGGAGGCCGAGTGCATAAGACTATCCTGTCAACGTAAGTATTATATACCGATGCTGTTTCGTAATTGTCACTTAAAGTAACGTTTAGTTTAATGAACCTAGCTTGACCATATTTTGCCGATGTTGTGTTCGATTTAGGGTAACACCCCTTCAATATTCTGAAACATCTGGACGCAATCCAAGTCTCTGTGATTCCTGTAAATGTAAAACATACACTCTCATAAAACCTTCTGTAAAGTTATCTAATCACTGTATAGGCCTACCGTATTCGTCAATTTGAATTTGGTGCTTCCCAAAAAACCGTTAATTGGTGAAATTGCTTAATTCAAATGTTTTCTTTTAGAATGCCAGTCAGTATGCAACCTTTATCATTTCACACTGTTTTGTTTTCTGCGTTGGTAAATTTTAGTTTCAAGTTTTGTTGTTGTTGTTTTTTTTTTCTTTTGTTTCTTTTGTATTTTATAATGTATTTTAAAACTGAAAAACATGTCTCATGTTCAACACGTAATTATCACAATAAAAGTGAAGGAAGGGTTGTCTAAAAAACAAACTTAAATTCCATTATAATTTATTCATTCATTCATTCATTCATTTATTCATTCATTCATTTATTCATTTATTCATTTATTCATTTATTCATTTATCCATTCGTTTCTTCATTTATATCGTCTACACAAATACAAATACAATTCAGGGGTACAATATCAGTATAGACAAGATACTAGAACAAACAAAAAGTTACAGCAGCACATTGAGTTGATATTGATAATTTTGCGAGGATTTTGAAGGGCACTACCACATGATAATGCTTATAATCAGCATAATTAGTAAAGTTTCACATCCAACACTTACGCAAAAACTAAAAAATTGAAAGTTTTGGACCCATGCTTGTAGTCGTCATTATATGCCAAATACTAATGTGAAAAATTGTCTGGTAACGAATTCTTGAAAACCGAATTGAATTGTTAATTAATCACTTATGAAAAGTTAATTTGTACGTAGGGTGTGGGGATGATCTTAGTTTGACCATTTGTCATTATTACGTGAAGAAAACTTGGCAGGTTTGCGTTTGGAAAAATTTCGGTTAGTGAATGTTACGAGCCAACTCAAAGTGCCTCTTTAAACGAGCTAGCAACCTTACAACTTACAATGCTGATGTTGTCAAACTAACTTATGTCGACGAAAAAGGGCATAAGGGGAAGGTAACACACTCGCGTGCACATGCACGAATGCATTTTGGCCAATGATGTGCCTCAAAGCCTCCTTCACGGTAAGCGTTCGGTGCTCTTTATGTTACACGGCTATTGTGGTATAGGTCTTTTCATGAAATTGCTGAGGTAACTTTTCCTCGGCGCAATGGAGTGCATGCTAACGCGTGATGACGCCCAAATTAGCGTCCAAGAGGCTGAAGAGAAGCTAAGGCCCGCTACGGCGCGTTAGCATGTGTACACTTCATTGCCTAAGCGTTTTCACTTCTGGATACACGTTTCTACGGAGGTGGAAACCTTGAGTAAGCTAACCTACATCACGTGACCCTGCAGTATGACTTCAAAACATTGTGGAATGATCCTTTCTAGCATATCGTAGCGAAAACGCTAGTTAAAGGGATTTGCCAGTGACAAAAATCAATACCTTCAAAAAATGCAGAAAATTTTTCTCATTTAGGAGGTGAAAACCGCATCTCAATAGCTTGTAGCGTTTGGAAGATACACATTTTCAAGGAAATGCAATTTTTTTCTCAAGACGAAGTGCATCATAGGAAACTGTGATGTCATCCTGGCACATTAATTTGATAAAGCCTTCAATTTCTTTATGATATTGACACCCCTGTAGGGAATATTTATCAACTTTGTTTACTGTGCCCTACATATGTTGTAGATTAATGCTAAATCTACATGGAAAGATAATTTCAAACATTCCAGCAATATCAAATTTCAAGGACAACAGGACATTCAATTATAAAGAAAAACAAAAGAAATCTGAGGCAATGTGCCCACTTTTCATAACATTCTGTGACCTTGATGAGAAGTGGAGGTATTTTTGGACAAAAATAAGCAGTCTTTAACATTAGGTATCTCGAGTTAGGAAAAGAGTATTGCTACGGGGTTTGAAGGGCATGAACTGGAATATTTTTGTCTTTTACATAGGATCCTAATGAAAAGCCACTGGAAATGCCTTTAAGCGCACTCTATTGTCGCGTGGTACCCTTCAGGCATGGTCTCACGTACCCCGTGTCACCTGGTGTAACCCCGTGTTTACACCAAGACAAAACCGCAGGTTAACACCTCGATTTCCAGCGTGTGTTCTCATGTACCCCGGGTTCAGTTGATTGGGTTGTGACGGAAGTCACACTCCACATTTAACAAGTGCTATCGAAATCATATTCTTAAATTTTAATTGGTAACCATCTAGTATGAAAACTGGTTGTTTTTAAATGCCTAAAATCTGTTCTTGGGGATACTGACCCTAAAAAGTGGGCCTCTTGACGGCCCGCACATCCCATTACGACCGAGAGACGGGATGACTGACTTCGGATCTGTGGTCAACGTGGTCGATAACCTCTAGGATGCAATTCTTATCAAGCGTGAGTAGCTTCGATTTCATCCCCTTCTTCCCCTGGGGTGTGGAACGGGTGAGAGGGATAACCTTCCTTCAGCTTCAGAATAACGATAATAACACTCCTGGGTTTTCTGACGTGCTCATTTCAAAAATATAATTTTCAGTCCTTTAGTTTTTGAAATATTTGGTTCTTATTCGAGGGCGCCCTCTATTGGGCCATAGTAGAGACCCTATAGTGGGAGAAATTGGCCAACCATTGTTCTCAGATACGCGTTCTGATTGGACGAAATTCATGGGCACCATTTTGGAGCCAAAGTACGAGCTTGCAAGATCATGTGTGCCTGTGTACATTCGAGAAGTTGTGCAGGCTGTACGTACGGCCGGACGTACACATCCTGTGTAAGATAGTCTAGACAGACATGTTTTGTTTCCAAAATTACTGCCGGGTTGTGCTGCATTTGGATGCACGAACAGACCAGAATAGGGTTACAAGTTGTATAGATTCCCATCCTGTACAAAAGAACTTAGGCTTCGGTGGGCAGTAAAAGTTAGAAGGTTCAATTGGAATCAAATAGCGATCGCTTATGCGATGTAACTTTACAGTAAACAACTTAGTAATACACGTAGGCCTAACGTTAGAGTAGGCTTAGCCTTATAGTTAGGTTACAACCATAGAGCAGGATATAGGTTCCTATATCCTGCTCTATGGTTACAACGTTCTGCACAAGGCCTAGCCTATACCGTAAACGGCGGTTCCATCTCTATACTCCGACTGCTTGATATTCCAACGCATAGGCCTAAACCCAAATACAACTGCTAACCCTTTGGCCTAACCGGCTAACCCTAATCCGAATACTCGGAACATCCCCATAGAGACGTTGGAATACCAGAGCTGCAGTCCTCAGTCATAGCTAAGTGTAGGAGCAGTGGCGTATTTGGGGGGGGAATTGAGCCATGCCCCCACCCCTTTCACTGATTCCGATTTTTTTTACTTCCTAAAGATACGTAAATTTTTTAACACAAATTTTACTGCAAATAGTAGCATATGTGGCACCAGACTGCGTGTAAGGACACCTAATTTTTCAAAAATTTCAAAGGGGAGGGGGCACCCCATTGGGCCATGATTCCCCCTAACTGATGCCGATGTTTTTGTTTTAGTTCCTAAAAATACGTCAATTTTTTAACACAAGTTTTACTTCAAATGTAGTCTATGTGGCAAAAGATTGCATGTAAGGACACCCAATTTTTCAAAAATTTTCATAGGGGAGGGGGACACAATTACAGGTCAAACATTGCTCCTGGATCTTTTAGTAACATGAGAAAACTGAAACATTTGCGTACCTTTGACTTTGATGTAGGGTTTTACATGGAATACACCCTGGTTAGTCATAATTTTATAAAACCTAGGCCTAGGCCCATGGGCGTCAATCCTGGGGGAACAGGGGACACGTCCCCCCACATTTTGGAAATACACCCATTGACGTAAGATTTTTGACAGAAATGGCCATGCCCTACCCCCATACACACACCCGAGTGAAGATTGACGCCCATGCCTAGACCTTTCCATAAAATAAAAAATCTCACTAGGAAGTGCTCCCCTCTATTTACCCCTTTCCCCCAGACCTTTCCTGAAAGTTTTATTAAATAATGAAAAATCTTAAATGATTAGTTCAACTTGCTCACAACTTTCCATAAAAAGCACCATTTTGCATGTACGCCATCCTGCATTAACGAACTAGTAGCTTCTTAGAAAGAAGGTTGTAGACCCAACCCAGAATAGACCCACCCCCTCCCCTCTCTTACCTGCACAAAAATAAGACAACCTAAAATGAGATTTTTTTTTAAATAAAATCACTTTTAAAACTGTCAAAATAGCATACACCATTCTGCATTTTCGTAACTTTCTATTAGCAAAAGTTACTTAAAATGGAGGGTGTTATCCCCTCCCTCTAGACCCCTCCCAGGACGGCTTTTCTTGCACCGGGTGACAAACTAAAGGATCCTTCAGACAGTGCCAGTCAGAGTCAACCAATACGAATGATTGTCACAAGAGAACAGAACGCTGTAACTCACTTTGTTTTACATTTTGTACGGAAAACTGTACGCACACAGTGTATATGATACCTGGCCATAGTTAACATTTGGCTCCAAAATGGCGCCCATGAAATAAGTTGGCCAATCTCTCCCACTATAGGGTCTCTAGGCCATAGACCTATGCAAATAAGCTGTGCCATCCATATGACCCACCTTTATGTAATAATATTTGTTGCAGTCCTTCCATGATATTTTTATTGGTGAGCTTGCGGAACAACAGAGAGTGAGGGCGCTCTAAGTATATGAAGGAGAAGTACAATAGCATTATGTATTTGGCCTTGACAATTGAGAAAAAGTGGCCTTTAATTGTTCTGCTGTCTTTCAATGTACCCTTTTAAGGGAATTATACCTGCAAGAGGACGCTGTAAAATAGGGGTGAGAGCCCCTTCCCCTGGGGCATGACTTACGACCATTCTGAATTAACGTATGACTTTTCGGATAAAATTCCACGTTTCCAATTCCATATGAAAACGTCCTTAGATCAGGTTTTACATTATCGGTAAATTTTTTTTACATTATCGGTAGACGAGAGTTTTTACATTATCGGTAATTTTTTTTACATTATCGGTTCAAAGAGTTTTTTACATTATCGGTAATTTTTTTTTTACATTATCGGTTGTTTTTACATTATCGGTAATCTTTTTTTTTTTTTTGCATTATCGGTTGTTTTTACATTATCGGTAATTTTTTTTTTTTACATTATCGGTCGTTTCAGCCAATTTTCATAGCATGTACAGTAAATACTGTACATGGTGGATAACCATTTCCAGTTTTAAACTGTGCCATGTTATAATTTTGTAACACGATATGTAAAAACGACTACCCAATACACATAGCATGTCCAGTTTAAACTGATCTGTGTTACAGAAACTGTACATGCTATACAGTATTTACTGTACATGCTGTACAGTATTTACTGTACATGCTATGAAAATTGGCTGGATTTTTACATTATCGGTTGTAACACCTGTGCTCTACATGGTTGATTACACAAACACGGTGTTAATTAAAACCACAGAACTCTCCGTCCAGAGGTGGATCGATATTTTAACACCGACACCGGTAAACCCGGGTTCTCATGTTACTCGCGCTCAGGGTAACACGGTGTTACCCCGTCGAGTTGCGTGAGACCACACTGTTTATCTGTCCCTTGAAGTAAAGTGACCCTTCACACCTACGCGCGTACTTCTCATTAGTAGCTACCGTAAGAATTATCACGCGATATTGCAGTGGTTCTATTGTTCCACTGTTGGGTCAGGATGTCACGTGTTGGAATTCCCACCGGCTTATTTAGCCTCTTGTTTTAACTGGGAGCAGGGAGGTGGAACTCCCTGCTGGGAGTGAAGAGCAAGCGGTGGCCAAGGAAAGACGTTGCACTCCTTCGGTCTATAAATAACGTGAGTTAAGCTGTAAATTTTAAGAGAAAAGTAAGAGACTTGCAAGTAATTCCTTATAGGCCTAAGCAAAGTAGAGTGAAGTAATCGTAAAGTAAGGATATTAAAGGTCGTGTGATATGAAAATAAAATAGTTCGATATTTGATGTAAAAAGCATTACAAATCCAGAAAATAGCCGCAATATCCATTACAAATCCATCTAATATTGACAATTTTACAGGGAAATTTCTATTTCACACTTGTATCATGAATAAACATGACCTAAATATGCAAATATGTGACACGAAAGATGGACACACCATATATGGCACTTGTTAGGCTTTGTTTTTCAACCTTCATTTCAAGGACACTGGTAGTATTGTTATTCCCTGAGGGGTTTATTATAAAATTTAAATTTTTTTCCTTGAAAAATGTTGATATCACTCACCAAACTGTAAGCTATATGATCAGTATATTAAGAGATAATTAATATAGGGTTAACAAAAGAAATCTTAACACTGTGCAACAGTCCACATCATTATTTTTGCATAGGCAATTAGTTTCTTCAGAAACCATCAAACTTTGAAGACGTATATTTTGAGAACGGTAAAAGAAATTGAAACAATTCCAACGGATCTTTGATTGGAGAACTGAATTCTTTAACTGACAAGGGGAACAGCTCTTTTGGATGGCATGTCACGTGACCTTTGAGTTCTGTTCAGAGTAGACATGTACTAAAGCAGTGTTTATTAATTTGCCGTCATTGTTGCTAGTAACGTTAGGACTGAAATACTTTGTACAGGTTAGCGTACACAGTTTCTACATGTATCTGAAGCATTACATTTATGGTAGCATGTTAGCGAATCTTAACATATGCTGTGACCTGTGATTTTGAAAAGCGCAGCAGTATTGAACCTTAAAGGCAGTAGGCAGTCGCCCCAAAACTTTGCTTTAAAAAAAAGCAAACTCTTGAAAATCTCCTCTTATTGCATTTCAAGCACCTCTGAAGACATTTTGAACATAACTATTACAAACAATAGGTAAAGCAAGGAGCAATTCTCCTTGAATTTCACAATTCAGTAACAGAAACATTGTCACATGATCAAAATAGACCATTCATGAACTAGAGTGACGGGGCATACTAACTCTGATTGGGGCGACTGCCTACTGCCTTTAAGCACTGAGAAATTTAGTAGTAGTGTGGTACCTGTTAATAACTAACGTGTGTACCAGTCTACTGTAACACTAGAATTAAACTGACTAGCGATGTACTTGGCAGTGACCGATAATTGATTAATTCCAGAGGTTTTAGGGCGATATGGCCCAAATGTCTCTGACAATGGTTTTTTTAACATATACCAATAGCTTTGGCTGTATGTACTTTGACAGTTCCCAGCAGAAAGACTGCAAACATTTGGAAAATTCTCTTTTACATTTGTGTAGTAGAGACCTAGTTTTACCTCACATAGTTTAACGAAAGTTATTCAGTTGTTGCTTCTACATGCAATCTGTGCCCAAATGGCCAAATGTTAACGGAATTTTGTCAACCTGACAAGGGTACCATATTTGTTCGGTGTGCCAAAATGAAAGATGAACAGCTATCAATCTTCATATTTGTTTTGGTGAACAAGCACATTTACAAGATTGCCAAAAAATAGGTGATGAAAATATTCCACCTAGGTCAAAAGTTACATGGATCTGAAAATGTTGTTTCGGTCGTTACATTTTCCGTTAACAATTATGCCTGACTTTGACAAGAGGAGAAAAATACATTCATCCTTATTATCAAGTGAAATTATAATTTGGACCACAGTTTGGAGTTCACACAATATAAATTATCTTGAAAAAATTAATCATTATAGCTTTATCAAGTCCATGTAGGAGTTTTAAATTGGAAGCTGATTTCCCGTTAACTGTTATGTAACGTCCGAAACAAAATGTTTTGTCCCCACAGAAACAGAGAGGCAATCCTCAGAACTGGCTCAATTTGAAGGTAACTTAGAACGTGAAATAAAACAGGAAAAAAAAGTTCAGTTCTTTCAGGTCTTTGGCTTTCTAGAGTCAAGTCAATATTTCCGTGAACAGTAGTAAAGTCCGAAAAAAATGTTATATATACGTCCGAAACAAACAAAGCCACCTTTCTTGGAATAAAATCAATAATTGGGAAAACCGGACTATCAAACAATTTTGATTAGGTATGGTACTCATGATGGAATGAGATAATACTTGAATGAACCTGGACAAACCTCCTTGGCAAATTTTATGACCAAAGACTCAGTTAGACCGTAGACCATTCTCATAGCTTACATGGCTAGGTAATAGGGGATTGCACAGGCCGCAAAACTGGAATTACAGGACTGTTATGCACTGTTCCAGCCATAATAATTTTATTTCAGCATGAAAAATATGAAACTAAGAAAAATTATGAAACTCCCAAGCTAATGTTACTGTTATAAAACTGATGATCAACGTCCTCAGAATGTTAACAATGTAACCTCCGACACAGCCTATTAGTTTACCTTTTCGATAAATAACTCCTCCTGAAAATGATGTGATTTGAGCGGATTATGCTATCTATTTTGCTAATATGGGTAGCTATAAACTACATGAGTTTCCTTGTAGGTGGTCGAGTATAAATGTGCTAATTTATCATTTCCATCCTAAATTTGCGCTTTCAGAAGCCAATAATAATCAGTATATATGAATATTCTAATCAGGTTGAATTTATTCCAGGGAAAATGAGTACTTTTGGTCCAATTCCATGCCGATCTTTCAAAATAAATAATAAATTGTTGGAAACCATTTGCAGAGAGAAGTCTGTGGAGCCAGAAAGTTAACAGAATGTAACGTCCGAAATAAATGCACACAGAGTCAAAACTAGATATCACAAGTACAACCATTCTTTTCCAAAATAATATCATGTCTGCAACTGGAAACAAAAAATTTTTACAGGAATAAACCGATTGGAAAAGTTACTTGCTTTATTTCCTAGAAAGATTTCAGTGTGAAACTTTCTCTATTTAAAGTAGTTTTTCGAAAAAATTTGACGTAAAATATTAACTTTCAGTTGTTAGTGTATGATAGATGTACTAAATTTTCTTCAGAATGTTCACTTCTTATCTGCATTCCTTTAAATAATTTTGGATATCACTAAAATCCATCTACAGTCATTTTATTTGGAACCTAATTTTTACAACCATTAATACCTTTACTCTCAGTTTAATATATGTAGCATAGAATATTACATGATCCCCTTGATGCCCGGCCCCTATTAAGCTATGGACCTCTAGTTTTCGGAAAAGTTTTTTTCCGATGATAATGTGGTGTAATCCTTAGCAGCTCATGTAAAACTACCAAATCGGAGTGAAAACGCTGAGGGGTGCGCACGAAAACTTTGCCTTGAAGTTCTGCATTTTCCGCACTTTCAATTTCTAACTTCAGCAAATGTGTCTGCTAAGGCAATTTTCAATTAAGAATGTGAGGTAATCCGCTAAAAGCTTTCAATTTTTCAAAAACGGGGGCTCCCAAAAAGCACTGAAGTGTTTCCCCGAAATCTCACCAATACCTTAAAGCAATCGGCCTACTCTTAAACGCCTTTTTTTTTCTTTATTGAATATTAGCCTACCAAATTATTATAGACGTATCGACGCAAGCACAGTAATGAGGCTGAAAGCACGCAAAACGCGAGAATTTCTGATCATTGCTTAGGAAGGATTTTACGGAAAGTTTGGTAACTTTGCTAAAAATTGATGAAGGACACTTCATCTAACCCTACAGAAAACTGACAGCTTATAAACACCTCTTCAGTTAACTTCAACTTTGTGTCGAAAACGGTTAAGGGACGCTTTATCTCTGGTATGAAAGCCCCAACTCGCGCCACTGATATTCATCTGTGTCCTGGGCATTGTATCATGTTAATTTCTTCAATCAGACGAAATGGTCTAAACCTGATTCGTTTCACTGCAGTGTTGCACGGTGTGCAGACAAATGAAAAGCCATGCGATTAAGGATTAATCTCCCTGTCTTTACGACTTACCTATAAAAGCGGGGGTGGTGGGGATTAGACTTGTACTGTTTAGCTACATGAAACCAAACTCAGTACTAAAGCTATAAGAGCCATATATGGTCATCCCTTGCTCTTCCGGGCTAATCAAGGACATAGCTCAGAGCTGAGCAGTGTTCCTACCTTTACACCAAGAGCGGCAATCCTGGGGGTGGGTGTGGAAGGATGTATCCACGCACCAAAATGAGTGGTGGCATATGTGAAGTATATCCCAGTAATAAATTAGGACTAGGGCAATTTTTGTTTTAACATTCTGTTTCTTTCCTTAATGATGGCAAGTCCTCCTCTTCATCTGTCATTTTTTGCCCATTTCGCGGGCTATCCAACTTTTCAGTTGAATCCTATATGGGAATGGGGACTAAACCTGGTACCGTACATTAAGTAGCGGTATATTGTGCCAAGTATGCTATGCAGGCCCGTAGCCAGACAAGGTACTGAAGAGGGTGACATTTCTTGGGGGATATCATAGCTTTGAGCTCAGATGGTTATTTTGTGATGTCATTTTGTGCCATTAGTTACTCTGTTGGCAGAAAGTAGTATGCCGAAAGATCGGACATGATATTTTGCTCTAGTCTGTCATTTTCTTCCAGTCTTGTAAAGCTCAGTTATTGTGCAATGTGTATGAGTCGCTTTGTAACTGAACCATAGGGAACACGCAAACGAAACTCCGCTTTATTCATTTCTTTTACCGTTACATAAATGGACGCGCCCGCACATTACACGGATCCTCTTTTCAATTTAAGTAACATAGCTAGCTCGCTCGTCGACGATTTCTCCGTACCACGGTGGGATCATCCCACGTTGGTAATAATATAACCAAAGTTATATAGCGTCAATCCGTGTCATGTGCGGGTGCGTCCAGTTATGGACAGGGTGTTCGAAAATAGACACTGTGTGATGGTCCTTTCTTGAAGTACCCCCTCACTAACTTTGGTTTCCTCCAATCCACATTATCGGTGGATAATGGTAAGGAGAAATCGTATCTTGATTTCTCCTTCCCATGTTTACCGAAGAAAGGGGTGGGAAAACTGGCATGTCCGATTTCACACCACCGCGATGTTCTCGGCTTCCGTAATTTGGTGTACAAGAAGGAAAATGTAGCCTACACACAAGCTCACGAAGCCAGCTGAAAAACTAGAGGTCGTGAGATTAAGTACTAAATACTATGAGTACGGTTACAATACCGTATCCTATAAAGTAAATGCAATGCAAGTAATTTGTAAAAATCTGCCGGCAGTATCTATATTGCTATGAGTTGGCCAAATCATACTGACGTGATTACGAACCACCCCTGCTTAGTTCGACCTGAAACTTTGAAAGGGGATTTGACACCATGCTAGAGGGCAACAGCCTAACACCCCTTCCCAGGACGGCTATTCACAATGTTAAAAAGTCCCCCCACCTTTGGAGATGGATCCACGCCCTTGCATACAATATAGAATAGGCAAAAGGTTGTGGTTGCCGTTTAACACGATTGTAGAAAAAGAAGAAGTGAATCGCAATGCACAGGAATATGTTGGTTGAAATCTCCCTTCACAAACTACCGTTCATTAGAGTCATAACAAAATATCATTTCGAAGAAACTTAAATCATCCTTACAGGGAAAATGAAGTCCCTCCAATTTGAATTAGTGTACCCTATCATCCTAATTCAGGAATGGCTCCTTTCAATCGTTTGACAACATATTTGTTACTTACTTGCTAACTTTATGCAGAATAGCTCTTTGGTTTACCTTCATTATTCAATGCTATTAAAAAGAGACATACTGAAAAACAGTTACAAGCAAAATAAGCTAAAATATGAAAGATTTAGCAGAGTTTTGAGAATAAACTTGGGACGACTGCTTTTTCCCTTTATCTGACAATAGAGTCTTGCATTTGAACTGTCTAATGAAAGCAGAAAAGGGGATTTCTTTCTAAGAGGTTCCCATAATACTTACAAGGGCTAAGTGCATAATTTACACAATTTTCCTGGTATCATAGAGTCAAGATGCATAAGGCCTAATCCCATAACCAAAAATATTTCAGATGTATGTCAAGATTTCAACTAAAAAGAGATTTCAACTTTGAAAAAGTGCAGCAAGTACTGCAACTACCACCAGGAATATGTCCTTTATCGTTTGGCTGGACCAGAACAAATTGATCGCTATGTTATTTCTGACAATTTACCTTTACTATGCAGTTAGTTAGATCAGGGAGGCTGGTTAGATAGGGTTTAACGCCTCAACTTATAATCTCTTGGTTTAATCTAGCGGCGCCCACGCCTTTTTCCAGTTGCGGGGCACCGGATTGTTTTACTCCATTGCTTATGCGGAGCATCACGCACAATGACAGCAGGTTCCATTTTTAAAGTCTTTGGTATGACTAGACCAAACACGCGGTCTCTCTTTACCATGCAATCCAATTTCAAATTCAACAGCAAAAACAACGTACAAGTAAGGCGATCATATGTAACTTGCAGAATTACCGGTACAATGGGCTGTCAACTGTGATATGATCCCATAAAACCATGAATCAATAACGGAACTAAGCTGAATTCCACGTCTGCACCAGTGAGCTTAATTGGACCAAAGAAGTTAGATGACATATTTTCTATGGGTCTTTTTTCTTTTCGTTGTCTTTTGCATCAATGATTATAGGTACCGTATCTGCAAGATTTGTAACTAAGTAGGGTAGAACCTATGATACCGACTTCAAAATTTAAATTTTACAGTTTAAAATGTAACCTTTCAATAAAATTCTTGTCCTGGGCTGCTTCCCTATGCCTTGAAGTTTGACTAGCTTTGATAAAATTCTTGTGTTGTACCTTTTTTGTTCAAACGGCACACCCGGGAATCCCTGTCTGTACCTGATGTAACTTGAAACGACTATGAGAAAAAATCATGCTGCCTTGGAAAGTGCCACCGCACCTTTAATTTGAATGTTTAGAAAAGAAAACTTATTACACGTGTGAAATTTAACTACAAAACAGTGTTTTAGGAAATGTCACCTGCTGATTCAGGAGTATTATGAAGGGGTGAGAATATTAGAATTGGTCACTATTTCTACGTCACCAATGTTTCATTGCTATGAATTATTAACTTCGAAGACACTTTATAACTAACAAAATTAGTGAGAGATGGCATAGCTCACAACACTGTACTAAATTTACAAGTTACGCAGAGAGTTTAAGTTTGGCTCATAATCAGATTGGGCAAATTTAAATTTTGGGTAAGTAAAATTTGGAATATGATGATTAGTACGCCAGTTAGCATTAAACATTAATGTCCGATTGCATCACAGATAAAATATAGCTACAATGTACAAGCAAGATATAATAAAATCCTAGTAAGGATTCAGGAGCAAACACGTTTCAGCACTCAGCATCTGTAGAATTTTTCTACAATAGTCTCCGTTTGTTAGAATATTTGAAGTGCCACATGAGAAAATCATTTTAAGCTAAATACTCTATAAACCATAAGATTTTTCAACAAATAAGTTTAACGATTTCTTCTTTAACTTGCAAACTTGGACTCGGAACCGTTGAAGTGTTGATATGCTGTTTGATCATATCCTTAGAAATTCCTAGTATTAAGGGATTTTCGGTTGGGTGTGGCACACCTTCAGGCTGATACTGTGGGATCTGTCATAGTGATTCCGATGATGTCAAGAGGTGGCGGCCGTTAAAAACTGTTAGACAACAGTTGTACTGAACCATGTACACCTTACATTGGCAACTCTATAGACCGTGTACATTGACGTCACGTGACGTCATTTTGGAGTCAAAACAATGAAGCACACTACACGCACGATATAGACTTCCCAAACGCGTAGTAGACTTACGCTCGTATCCCTGGGTAAACAAATGAGTTGTCTGCATTGTTGGTAAAAGTTGCAATGAAACGCCCAAATGCCTCCATTGGAGGGCGTACTTTCTGTTCTGTGACGTCATATTCATAAAGTACAACACTCAGATAATTGAATAAACCTTTCCTAAATAATTATACACTATGAATTCAAAAAACATTTTAAGGAGGACGGTTTGAATACAAATGCGAAACTAACAAACAAGCATACCTGTCCAGGATTCTGGAGTAATGTTTTAACTTTCGGCTACAGGAAAATTATTTCTTACACAGCATATGGACGGTGCAGGTGAAATTTTAGGTTTGTGTGGATTTCCACATAACTTAACAAGTTATTACAAGAAAATGCCATGAAAATAATTTTGATACTTTACACAATAGAGCATGTGAAAGCACATACCTACATCATGTTATCCATGTAAATTTTTCATCACGGATGGTTAGTAATTGATGTTTCAATAACATGAAAAGCTGGTTGCAAAGCTAACCAAGTACCAGTGACAAGCTGTCCTTATTTGTGAATTTATCATTCGTAGCCTACATCTCGAAGTAAATGTATCCTTTATCAGAAGACAAGGTCAGCTAGTTGAAACCAAAAACCTTATGAACAAACGGGTAGCGAATTGTTTCTGACTAGGGGGAATTTAGCCACAGGAATTTTAATCTTAATAGTCCAAATATGTAATGTTTTCACCAGAATTGTGGAATCGAGCCGCTGACTTGGAATCGAGTCGGACTCGAGTCGCACCTTTATCTGACTTGCGTCTTAAAGATAAATGACTCGTGACTTGACTTGACCATATTTAATTTGGCGACATTAAATTAAATGATAACGTCGTCTTTGAGTAAAGCATGAATTTCTTCACCACAAAATTAAGTAACAACAGAGTGCAAACTTTTTCTTCATGTATTCGAGATTACGTTGTGTCGCGAGGGAGACGGATTCTTAAAAGACACTCAAGGGTAAAAAGTACAACTGTAATGTAGCATTATAATTTAATCAATCATTCAAACTCATGTGGTATACCTTACAAGGTTCACCCATTATTACAAGCACATGTCATACTTATAATTAGTGTAAATCAGTACTTTCCAATTTTATCTGCTTATTGCCCTTTTCACAGCTGCTTGCACAGAATGGAATTGAGAAAACTCTCTACCCCCATGTCTACAAATATAGATAAAAAATAAACAACACCGTATGTCTATAAAATATAAGGAACAAGAACATGGAACTACATGGTTTGAAAATAAAGTGCATTAAATTCGATCTTTGTATGTGTGGATCGAGGGAATACAAATCGATGACGGTTCACTAGGTGATGGCAAAGCCGAAATTTACAATCGTCGAAGGCGATGAAATGCTGTAAAACGCAACTTCTTGGCATCTGACAATCAAGATTAGGTCGCAAACGGCAAACATTCTTTTATGAAATTTAATATTATATGTAAGGCATTGCGACCTTTGCAGTTCCGGAACAGGGTAGCCAGTAATGATTATTCATCAGTCAAATGGTCAAGAAAAGGGGTCAGGGGTTTTTTAAGAAACAAATTAACATTTACATTGTTCGATGCATTTTGCTGGCATCTGGGAATTGAAATAATTTACGAACATTACAGTGCACCTTAAGGAAGGACAATACTTGTTGACCTCATTTTATATCCATTTTGTGAACACTTATTTGAGAGCACAGTGGTAATCGGTTAGCATCTTCTTAAGCTCCAGCGTATATAAAAAATATATTAGTTTCCAAGAGGATGCCCTTAGCATTTCCCCTCCTCATGAACAGCAAAATCCCTCTCCCCCCATCATCCAAGAATTTCCATATTTGCGTGGGAACGTACGGTCCATCATAATCATACACGCACGCCTTGCGCGATGAGAGAGAATTATGGCATCTTCAACGCTGCTTTTCAGAATTCTGAAATCTTCTTTATAGTATAATTCAATAAAAAAGTTTCATGAACCTTTTAGGAAAATATCAGGCATGTTTCAACTTTTTAATATTTTAAGCATACATTGAGTTTAACAGGTGCCTTTACACAGGTTCACAGAAAACCTATCACGACTTGCAAAAAGTTTGACACGTTATGATGTTATCAGTGTTATGTACCCATATAACGCAAAACTATTGAGTGTTGTTGTGTTTGGGGGCATATCCTTCTTACTTTTAAACTGATTCCATTTCCGCAAGAGCTTAGTTTGGAAATATTGCGTATTAAAAGCACCAACATGGCATACAAGGAAATCCCTTTAATCATTATTAAACTGTGCAGTATCCGTCACCAATAGACTTCAGCAAAAGCTTTGACTCCTCAAAATGTTATGCATTACAAGAGTTATATAAGTTGCATCATTTGAATTGTCCTTCCACAAGCAAGATATAATTACAATTCGTAATGACTGAACAGCATATCAAACATAAAATTGGTAATGGCTACGTCTATTTCGATGGCAGCACCCAGGATGACGTCAATATTTACACTTAACTAAATGTGTTGAAACAAGAAGAACCCAATCAACTATATTTAAATACATAGGTCGTGTATATATGAGCATCCTACTGCTTCAGCATTTATACTTTAAAAGGGCGAGGGGAGATATGACTCACCAGTGCTGAGACACCGTTCATGTGTACTCTTGGGGTGATGTAATAACTCGACGTTGGTAGCCATCGTACAGTAGGCGTACGTCTATCGTTAAAAACCATTGATAGACTTGTATTTATAGGTCCCGATTTTACTCTACATGCTCAGGGAGCTCCCTGGTGCTAGTCTTGAGTATCTTTATTCGGAAAACAGGGTCAGGTTATTTGAATAAAAGATCGTCTAGGGCAGTGGCTCTCAAACTTTTTGAGGGCAAGGGCCAAATGGAGAGGCTAGAATGAGGTCGAGAGCCGCAGGGGGAGGGTGTTAGGCTTTGAGAGAGGATAATAATTGGAAACAGCGAAATCCTTTCTTAAGAGGTCGTGAAGCTAGCTGTATCTACGGCAAACAGAGGCAGAGGGACGAAAATTTCATAAAAAGCGGTTCCTTTAGCTGCTAAGAGGACAGTTTGCACTTTTGCAGCGTCCAGCATGAGTATGGCGACCTCATGCCCAGCATGATTGGTGCTGACTTCAGAAAATTTTGCTTTCCAGGCGCTCTATATTGCAGGATATCGCACTCTTCACCACAAATTTGTTTCTTCAGTCAGGGATGGCGTCAGGTTGCGGCCCAGTTCCTAAAAGATGGCAAGTGCGAGATTTTGGCGCGCGAGGCGCTCCGAAAATTTTGGGGCTACTGTTTAAGAAAATATAACAAATGATGGTCTTTACTGGGCAATTTCCTCTACTCATGGCTAAATCAAGTAATTTGTCGTTGCGGCTTATCGTCGTCGGGGATTACATACACTACCGCATTCCATCAAGGCTCCTCGACGAAGTTTCCCTGACAGTTGGGGTCATGGCCCCCTGCATCTCCACCATCTGGCACCACCCGTCTACAATTCTGCGTCTAGCATGCGTGAGTCAGCAGTTTGGTCATTATGATGTTTTTTATCGTGCGTCGGTTTGCGGTATAGGAGAAACATCTAGCTTGTATTCCAAACTAAGTAGGTTGTCGACGAAAACTGCACTCTGAAACGGATGAACTTACAACAGTTCTGCACTTATCCTTCGTCAGTGCCCAGTATTTGAGGGAGCTCTTGATCAGTTATTCGAAAACGTGGTCATATAAAGAAGTGGGTCTGCTCAGTTCGAGGGCCGCATTCCCAAAAGTCGAAAAATGTTTTGACTGAATGACTGAATGATTATATATGTTACAGAGCTGTGCAAAGAGCGAGTGATATATATATATATATATATATATATATATATATATATATATATATATATATATATATATATATATATATATACTACTTTATTTTAAGAAACCTTATCTCTAATTCTAGTTTCATTTGTTTGATTAATCCAGAACCTGATGAAGGCCAGAAGGCCGAAAGCTTGAATAAACAGTTTACACGAAAAGCGACGTCCTCGTTTTTACCCTATTTCTTACGCCTATATAATGACGCAGAACCGATTACGTCTAGGACAATGGGATTATTTCTCGCACTATATATATATATATATATATATATATATATATATATATATATATATATATATATATATATATATATATATATATATATATATATATATATATATATATACATATATATATACATATATATATATAATAAAGTAAATGGTGAAAGTCAACTACAAGCTAAAAAGATGGACGAAAAGCACCAGGCTTGGAAGCTTTCGGTTTTTAATCAACCTTCTTCAGCCAAACTGATACAAAGCAAGCATACAAACTGTTAAAAGAGGCAAACTTACGACTTGAGCAAGTAAAAGCTTCAAAAATGCCTGAGCGTTACAGTGATAAAAGGTAAGAATCTCAAAGCGAATAAAGGCTGGCAACTTCCCAAAGAGCTTAAAATAAATAAAACGGTAGAACACTAAAAAATAAAAAAGTAGTAAAAGCGGACTGGCAGAAATAAAAGAGGCAAGACAATCATAAACAGGGTTAAAAAGGATTACAAGTTAGGCTGAAAGGAGAGGGCGAGCAAGGGATAAGTTTAAGTAACTGACCCTCTTGTGGGAATTAAATTCCTTTCTTTTATTAAGACCGAAGGGATGGACAGTACAAAGCTGAGCCATCCAATAAGCTTCTCTTTTAGTTAAAATTATATCCACATTGTTGGTGCTATAAATTTTTTCGATAATAATGAAACGAATATTGTTGAGCATATGTAGATTAGAATTAAAATACACAGCTAATTCACATCTTCCTTTATTGTGGATAAGATCAGACTTATGGTTACGAAATCTAACCTTGAATTGAGTAGCAGTAGAACCCACGTACTGTACTTTACATTTTAAACAAGTTGCTAGATAAATGGCACTGTGAGTAGTACAAGAAAGATCATCAACGATTTTGTATCTTCTACCTGTGCTCATGCTAGTGAAATGTTTACTGTCGTCTAAAAAGTTTAAAGAAAGGTCACATCGAGTCCTTCCACACTTGTGGCAACCCATGCCAACACTAACAACCTCGTCCTTACTCGACTTACTCGACTTAACGCTTAGGGAAGACTTACATTTGCGAAAGGCAGGAAAAATGGAAAAATGGAACCCTCTGAAAATAATACTTTCATAGTAGGAGAACTGTAAAGCAAGTGAAGATTTTTACGTAGGATAGGGCCTATATTAGCCATAGAAGGATTGAAATCAAGAATAAGGGGATATTTACGAGAGGAATCTCTATTCCTTGTGGGTTTTCTTAAGAGCTGGGCCCGGTCAATTTTTCCAACCTTTTCAAATTGAGCTTGAACAAAATCAGCATTGTAGCCCCTTTTTATTAAATACTCTTTAAACTCCAAAAGACGTTTATTTAAAAGTTCAGGCCTAGAGCAAATACGTTTCAAACGTAAAGCAACATTGTATGGAAAACTAAATTTATAACTCTTAGGATGGTCACTGTCGGTACGAAGATAGAGGTGCCCATCGGTGGGCTTAGAAAAAACATCAGTATGAATTAAACCATCATTAAAGTAAACATGCACATCAAGAAATTCTAAATTACTATAAGAAGATCTAACGACAAACTCGATTGAAGGATAAATAGAATTAATAAAATTCTTAAATCTTTCCAAGGCTTCAAAGGCTTTAACTAAAAAAGAAGCTTATTGGATGGCTCAGCTGTGTACTGTCCATCCCTTCGGTCATAATAAAAGAAAGGAATTTAATTCCCACAAGAGGGTCAGTTACTTAAACTAATCACTTGCCAGCCCTCTCCTTTCAGCCTAACTTGTAATCCTTTTTAACCCTGTTTATGATTGTCTTGCCTCTTTTATTTCTGCCAGTCCGCTTTTACTACTTTTGTATTTTTTGGGGGTTCTACCGTTTTATTAATTTTAAGCCTTTTGGGAAGTTGCCAGCCTTTATTCGCTTTGAGATTCTTACCTTTCATCACTGTAACGCTCAGGCATTTTTGAAGCTTTTGCTTGTTCAAGTCGTAAGTTTGCCTCTTTTAACAGTTTGTATGCTTGCTTTGTATCAGTTTGGCTGAAGAAGGTTGATTAAAAACCGAAAGCTTCCAAGCCTGGTGCTTTTCGTCCATCTTTTTAGCTTGTAGTTGACTTTCACCATTTACTTTATTCTTACAATATATATATATATATATATATATATATATATATATATATATACAAATATATATATATATATATATATATATATATAGTGCGAGAAATAATCCATTTGTCCTAGACGTAATCGGTTCTGCGTCATTATATAGGCGTAAGAAATAGGGTAAAAACGAGGACGTCACTTTACGTGTAAACTGTTTATTCTATACTTTATTCTTTCTATATTCATTCTTTGGTGATGTCTGTCTGTAAATCCTCTTTGGATCCTACTTGCTATTTTGAGAAATATTGTTGGTATACAGCTTTTTCACTGCACTTATGCTGCTTTGAATTATATATATATATATATATATATATATATATATATATATATATATATATATACATATATATATATATATATATATATTAAAACGTAGCAAACACATTGTTAGTACTGATATATAATCTGCAGAAATTTTAATTTCAGTAACCAATCAACAAACGTTCAACACGATATGTTTTTCAATTGTACAGTCACCTCACGTCGCAATTAAATTTCCGGGATACACCTTTGCTTCAATAATTGTCACTACAAACAGGCCTACAACCACTCCGCAATGCACCACTACATAAACACATGCCACCGTGTGCGGAAAACGAATGTCAACAATAAGCACACGAAATCAGTCTTAGCTAGACTGCTAGATATGGCTGAATAAGGAATTATACCGCACAGGCTGTTAACTAGCAACTTAGCACCCCTTCAGAAGAGCAAACTTGGAAGGAGTCAAGCAGTCACTATACATTACGTAATTTAATTTCCTACTTTGCTACGTTTCGTTCGTGTCGAATATGGTTTTTCTCAAACCCTAAAATCAGTTCAGGGCCGCAACGACAGGGCCCGGGGCTGCATGCGGCCCTAAGGGCCATGTTTTAGGAATCACTGTTCTATTGAAAAATTTCAAAGGAAACACCGGCCTCTGCCTTTACCAAAAACGGAGAGGCAAATGTTCCCTACCCTCCCCGTGGCCTCTGTTTACAGTCACCCGATGATACCACTTTTTTCTTTCACGGTTAAATTGACCACTGTATTTTTGTGATCTTTATATGTCGTTTTTATGTGCTCCATCATATTACTCAAACAGGGATGTTCATTTCATCTACTTGGTTCAAACAAGAAAGTACAACAGTAATCAGCATCGCACAAACGGCTTTCAATGAGATATTACAAACGTTTACACAGCTCTAGTGTTCTTTTCGTTCTCTCTTACAACGGACATGCTTTCATAAACGTTTCCTGCATCTGTCTTGGGTTTCCCATCAGCTACAGATCTTTGGTACAGTACTGTTCTCTCTATAACTTTAAAGTCCGGTCCCGTCCATTAGTGTGTTCGGTAAGATTTACCTTATTCCCAAGTTATTGGCATAGAGTTATCAGAGTTATTTCTCTTTTATTCAATTTAGGCTCATATTTTGAAACAGTTACAACATATCAACGTTTGTCTTGAGAGTTAACGTTGAGTTTAAGGTGCAAAAAGGCAACATTTAGTGCTTTTGAAGTATGGCTAGTGTGAGGTGGAGTAGCATTACGTCACTTCCGGTTATCTATCCTTATGGTTTTATCTCGGAGAGTTGACTATTGAAATGTTGATACTTAATTTGACGAAATACCTAACTATCCTTCTCTTTAGGTCTGACATACCGCCCACATTACCTTTGGTTTATAGTATGTGGAGAATTACGGTAAGACCTAACGGTAGCTTTCCAAGGTATAGCTGCAAGGTCTACATTGTCAACAATTTTATTTGTAGTGTATTTGGTAACATCTTTTCGTTCTGTTCGTATCATGGTACCTTCGGATGCTATCATTTACCTAGGATTAACTTGGACATGCTTACATAGAAATAACCTACATTTTATGCCTCGAGGGAGCAAAAGGTTTCATTAACGTTATATCCGATTGGAAGCACATTTGTTTGTTATCATTCTCTCTTATGATGTACTGACATTAAAAAACTTGCTACCTTGGGAGGTATACATCTGTACCTACCAACCGGTCCAGTCCGACCAGGTTCGTTAAAAATACCGCAAAGACAACCCCTCAGTTGTCTTGGGAATTCTACATATACCAGACTTGCAGTTAAATCCCTCACAGTACAAATTGCCCCTGCTTTTATTTGTTTGCTGGAGCGTGGTTTGAAGACTATAAACTGGATGATGTCTAGGACTATATTATCTTACTTAGTCTACTTTGTACCTTTTGAATTGTTGCATATGCTTTGCTTTGCACTTAAGGTGATTACGACCTGCTTACAGGTTAGAGTAGACAATACTCATGAGAAGTGGATCCCACAGAAGACACAGTCGTACAAATCAATAAAATACCCATCAGCCTAAAATGTAACAAATCATAAAGCAGAGATCATCAACGAGGTGTTCTCTAAGAGCTGCACTTACTCTCTCACTTGACTTTTATTGACCTAGCAAATCCTTTTTCAATATTTCATTTTATTTACAAAGTCGTTTGCAACCACAGAATTCTGTGGTGAAATCTCTTGATGGCAGGAAGTACATTTAACAGCTAGCTGTCAAACAGGTGTTAAGTTATTGTGATTTATTGCTTACTTTTCTTTTATCATTTGTAATGTTCTGAGGGCTTGAATTTTATCGAGGGAGGTGTAAATTTTTCATAGAATCTGGTTTTTTTCAATAATATTATTGAAAAAGGTGTTCTTTTGAAGAAACACCTGTGTCATAGTATGCCCAGTACTAGTCAACCTTGAGAAGTCCATAAAATAAAGTGGCAGTGAAGAGCATATCTCCCAATTCGTTGCCAGATTTTTCCAATTCATTGCCAACCCTTACGACCGTCAGTTCTATTGAATCATCTTGGCATGCTGTAGTAGCAAATGTATGTTAACTTGATTGCTTATTCTCATGAACAAGTCTCAACTAACGAATTAAGTCTCGGGAATTTACCTCCCCTAAACTCCTTGACAGTGTACCCAGCCAAACATTCCACTCACAGCAGTTTCTACCTAAGTCAGTGGCGTGCTCTCACGTAGTTCTGGAATGCAATGCATTGAGTGAGATAGAATTACTGCTTACTGTTGTCGTCACTAGCATATATCATATAAGTCTAAGCATATGTTAAGTCTTAGTGTCCCGTGGGACTGTGGAGGACACATATGGCATCATCTGTACAAATTCATTGATTTTGTAATTCGTCTATTCATCCATTGTTTGTTCCTGATAGCTCTGCAATTCTTTTCAATGCTGCTTTGAATTATGGGCTGAATGCATGCTGTGAGTTATGTGATGTTGAATGACTCAGGGTGGCATGTTTGTTTTGTTTAATTTGTCGTGTATTTGTGGATCAGTGGAGAACTTACGATTTCAGAGTGATGAAGGTAAGCAAAACCGACAGTGACCCCCGTGAAATGTTCTTAATTCTGTCTGATTCCCCGAATGATGCAAAACAATACAATAAAATGTCCGCTCATATAGTTTCATATTGAGCATGAGATTGAGGTTAGTGCCACTTGGAATGGAAATTTGAGGATACTTTGCTTTTCCGAATCCCATATTTTTGTATGAAAGGAAGAAAGCAAGTAAACACATATATTCTGGTTGGTACAGGAGAATCCACAACGGGTGTCTGTTAATGGTAACCAATGTTGAAATATCACAGATTTAAGGGGTATGGGAAAGTTAAATGGCTATCATTATACATCCAGCTGTCCTAGAGTAATTACCAACCCCTTCATTTACGGGTCTATAGGTGTGCTCTTTTAGGTAACACGCATATTTTAAGAATCACGGGATTAATGCGGTTGAAAGAGTTCACAAGGTCAAGAAATGACGCAATGTAGTAACATAAATATAAAAACAAAAAGAAGGTATATTGTTACCTTTACGTATTTTGGATAAAAGCAACTAAATAGTCTACCTTTGTGAGCAAATTTTTGTAATGTGGCTATTCAGAACCATTGGGATGTCTCTCATTATTCAAGAAATCAATATTCAATTCTAGTAGAAAATAACATAAATAGGCTATAAATAGTCATCCAGAGAAAATTCTCCTACACTCGTACATGCATCACCATACATGTAAAAAGCTTTTACTTCGAAACAAAGGGAATTTAAGTCCCAAAATTCCAGATACAATTTCACTACGAAAGTTCGAGTTTTTGCTGCCTTCATTGCGCTAGAGATGCCACAAATTTTACATACGGCATTGTTTTATCGATGACACTTAAGTCGGTCGGTTAAATAAGGTGAGCATACCGCCCCGTGAAAAGCGGGTGCTTTGTACATCGCTTGCATATTAATATCGTTGTGGAGGATCTCTCGTAGGCTACCTATTATATTTACACAACAGTTCAGCATATACCGAGCCCATACCATTTTGCTCTATTCAATGTAATGGCCACATCCGGTAGTCCTGTTTTCGCCCTCTAAAGGGTATATCCCGAAGGTCTCTGCACAAATTCGCTATTGACTAATAAAGACGGCTTTTGCTCAGTGGATTAAAATAGAGAATCATCTTCAGTTTCATACCAAGGAGCACTCAAGTTGGAGAACTTAGTAGATGTTGCTTCAGTTAGGGTAACCCTGCAAGGGTGTGTTTTCTCTTGGTGTCCTAACTTACCCCTCATTCGGTCATTCGGTCAGGGGTTACATCTCCGTAAGGCCTATAGTCTATACACTTGAGGGTAAATACTGTGAAGATTATCCACAAGTGTACGATGGGGACCGAGCTTGATGCCTCTGTTCATTACACATGCTACAATTGGTTGAATTCTCAGCCATACTCGTGTCCAATATCCTAGCAGTGATAATAAAAAATTTATGACTGAAATCCCAACCACCTTCATTGCCACAGGGAAAGGATAACACCATGATTATCTTCCTGTTTTCTTGGCGTAGTTAAAGGGACGACAAGATAACACGTCTACCTACACACTTACCAAGACTAAAATGATTAAATGAGGGCGATCTTGAAATTTAGTTTGCCCGTCACAAATGGCTCATCAAATTATTCATTTATGAATTAGTTGTGTAGATCATCATCATCATCATCATCATCATTACCATCATCATATTTTTCCTCCTGTTTATTTAATCTTTGTTTCAAAGTCTTTAATTTAATATGTTGTAATCATACTGTCAATATAAACAAAAATTTTAAAAATAAAAGTATAAAAGTTCTAATAAAAAAGTTATAAAGCTTGCGTTTCTTACAGTGCTGCAGAACATTTACAGCAAATTTAAATTTATAAAAGAAAGTTTCCTTATCTAACTGAATCTTTTTCTTTGAGCAAATATAAACATAGTGCTTCAAGTGTTAAATTAAAAAATTGTACGGGCTGTAATCTTTTTGATGAAAACCAAAAAAATATAGTCTATTGAGAAAAAGAATTGCTTGTTGAGGAATCGAGTTTCCATCTCTAAGTGAAAATTTGATACAAAACTGCAATCCTACAATAAATATTCAAATGAATCTTCATATATATTACAAACTTAACACAATGAAGATTCCACCTTTTTCATATAAAAAAGTAATTTATTAGTTAGGATAAACCTATGTAAGAATTGAAACTGAAAGTATTGTAAACGCGCTTCTGAAATATTTTTAAAAGGCATCCTAAAACTATGAACCCACCGATCTTCTTCTACAGGAAAGATGTAATCCCACTTAGCACGCGAAGTGGGCAAGGTCGTCACCCTCATCAATAAGATAGGGTAATTTACGTGAGAAACTGAAAACTTTCTCACCATAATCTTCCCTAATAACCGTTCAGTCGTAGTGGGCTCAATAACTGTATCTTTAAGGTGAATCTCCAATGTCTAGGTATAGCTTTTATTAAACCCCAGTATGATGTAAATAGAAAATTCAAAACTTACATTATATTTTCTAGTAAAGTTAAGTAATCCAAGAGTACATTATTAGCATTAAACAGGTCAATGATTTTCATAACTCCTTTGTCATATAAATTATCATAAAATACAGTTTTCCCATCAACTTTCATATAAGAGTTATTCCAAATGTACTCATTTCCAAAATGTAGTTCAGGTGTAGCAAAAGTAACATCACACCATGCTTCTACGACTTGACGAAAAAAAAAGTTTTTGACATATTTTAGATCGGTCTTAGCACAATTACATTTAAAAAAGAAACGAGATCCACAAGACCTTAAAGATATCTCAAAAAATAATTTCCATGGACTCGCATTTTCAGAAAGGTAACGGCGCACCCAAGAACATTTTAAAGACTTTATAAAGCTATTTACATGCGCTACCTGCCACCATCTCCAATATGATTTACCTTTGAACTTCTTTGAATTTTATCAGGGCGTCCACTCCAAATGAAATCAAAAATAATTCTTTCCAGCTCTTTAACAAAATGTGGTTGGGGATTAGGAAGGACCAGGAATAAATACACAAGTTGGGAAAGGGCAAATGACTGAACTATGACATAACGACCAATTGGGGTCATATCTCTAAAAGACCCCCACGTATACACGATTTTAGTCGAGATAACTTCGGAGTGTAGTTAAGTCCAAAAAGGGTCGTGTCTGTTATTGGTAAAGGAAATGCCCAAGTTGGTAACAGGACCAATACTTATAGCAATGTCACAAAAGTAAGTAAACGGACCACCGTTTACATAGGGACCCAGAGGAAACAGGACAGATTTGGTATAGTTAAGAGTCAGCCCTGACACTTATGAAAAATCAACCAGAGTTTTTACTGTTCCTCGTAAGGAACTAATAAAGCTATCCAGAAGAAAAACCGTATCATCGGCATATTGCAAAATTTTATAAGTAGATCTTCCCACACAGATCCCTTCTGTTTCCTCATTATGTGAAACACTCATGGATAGCAGTTCATAACATAGAATAAACGAATAGGGGCTGAGGGGGCAACCCTGCCTGACCCCTCTACTTACATTAAAGTAACCAGTTGAGAAGACGTTTTTAATAACACAAGCATTGCTATTATTATACAACGCAGAGATCCATTTCTTAAAATCCTCACCAAAGCCAAAATAAGTAAGTCTTTTGAATAAAAGCCCAGTCTAATTTAGCAAATCCTTTTTGAAAATCAACAAAAAAAAATATCCCGGAGTATTATTTTCATTCGTATAATCAATTAAGTCTAAAACATATCTAATATTCTCTCCAACAAAGCGGCCTCTAACGAAACCAGTTTGGGTAGGTCCTAAAAGGAATCAATACAAGATTTGATTCGGGTAGCCAAAGTTTTGGCTCCAGTTTTGTAGTCTGTATTAAGTAATGTAATCGGACGATAATTTTCCAGTTTATTGAATTCCTTTCCAGACTTTACATTTGAAGAGAGTACACCACGAGACTGTTCGGTCGCGAGAGAACCTGAACAAAATGCTTAATTCAAACTTGAAACTACATGTGAACCTATTAAATGCCAAAATGTTTTGTAAAAGTTGGTTGACAGACCATCAGAGCCTGGAGATTTATCATTGGTAATGGAGTGCAAGGCCGCAGAACGTTCTTCTAATGTAAGTTCCCCTTCACACACAGATAGGTCACAGCCTGGAATTGATTTATAATCCGGGAGAGTATTTAAAAACGTTTCAGTGGAGCAAGAATGAGAACTGTATAATTTTGAATAGAAATTGAAAATCAATTACACTACCCGCATTATTTTTAAGAGAGGTTATGGTATTGAGTGACTTGTTCCTCTTTTCAACATTCAAAAATATTTACTGTTCTTCTCACCATCTTCTACCCACCTTGCCTTTGACCTAGTGATAGTACCACGTAGTTTGAAGTCATGATAATAATCAAGGAGTTCTAAATTTGCTTTTTTTAGCTGGAAACTGACAGCAACAGACGGGTTAAACAATAGCTGATGTTCCAAAGTCGAAATAATTTTAAGTAATTCATATTCCCTACGACGCCTTAGCTTGGCCTTTTCCTTAGAATAAACCATCGAAAATTTACGAATTTTACATTTTACAAATTCCCAAGATACAGCAGGGTTATGGGAACCGACTTCTTTCAAAGAATCAATAATGCAATTCTTCATATTAGATACATAAATTGTACCATCTAAAAGAGAATTATCAAATTTCCAAATTCCTGGGCCTCTGGTCATTTGAACAGGAATTATTACAAGAATGCAAAAGCAATGATCAGACTGCAACCCAAGCGAAAAATGTACAGAATGAACTGGAGGTCTCAGGTGATGAGAAATGAGAAAGTAATCTAGTCTACAATGTATGTCTGGAGTTATGTTCGAACCCCAAGTGTAATGTTTACCAAACGGGTTTATCTCACCCCAAATATCTATTACACTGTAAACTGACATCAAAGACAAACAATTATCCCGGGCTTTGAAATTAGTTTAAGCCTGGCCTCCCGTCTTACCCAAGTGCAATGAAAATACAAAGTTAAAGTCGCCTGCCATAACAATTGTTTCACATAAGAAACTGTCCGTCTTATCACAAAACTCAGTGTAAAATGCAGGGATATCAATTAATGTCTGGCCCATAGACCCCACCAACGTAAAAATACTGTTATTAATCACTATATTAAGAATGATAAACCTACGGTAAGCATGAATAAAGTCCTTGTGAAAAGAAGGATCAAGAGAGGATTTAATAAGTAGGCAAACGCCACGACTGTCCTTAGATCCATGGCAAAATATAACAGTACCACCTAATTCGTTTTTCCAGTGAATTTCATCCTGGAT